>JAQGEQ010000287.1:0-600000 GCA_034620365.1 Pegea sp. RAD2-039 | reverse complement strand
ACTGAAGCAGCAACAACTGAAGCAGCAACAACTGAAGCAACAACTGAAGCAACAACAACTGAAGCAGCAACAACTGAAGAAGCAACAACTGAAGCAGCAACAACTGAATCAGTAACAACTGAAGCAGCAACAACTGAAGCAGCAACAACTGAAGCATTAACAACTGAATCACTAACAACTGAATCAGCAACAACTGAATCAGTAACAACTGAAGCAGCAACAACTGAAGCAACAACAACTGAACCAGTAACAACTGAAGCAGCAACAACTGAAGCAACAACAACTGAAGCAGCAACAACTGAAGAAGCAACAACTGAAGCAGCAACAACTGAACCAGTAACAACTGAATCAGCAACAACTGAATCAGTAACAACTGAATCAGTAACAACTGAAGCAGCAACAACTGAAGCAGTAACAACTGAATCAGTAACAACTGAATCAGTAACAACTGAATCAGTAACAACTGAAGCAGCAACAACTGAATCAGCAACAACTGAAGCAGCAACAACTGAAGCAGCAACAACTGAAGCAGCAACAACTGAATCAGCAACAACTGAACCGGCAACAACTGAAGCAGCAACAACTGAACCGGCAACAACTGAATCAGCAACAACTGAACCAGTAACAACTGAATCAGCAACAACTGAATCAGTAACAACTGAATCAGTAACAACTGAATCAGTAACAACTGAATCAGTAACAACTGAAGCAGCAACAACTGAATCAGCAACAACTGAAGCAGCAACAACTGAAGCAGCAACAACTGAAGCAGCAACAACTGAAGCAGCAACAACTGAATCAGTAACAACTGAAGCAGCAACAACTGAAGCAGCAACAACTGAAGCAGCAACAACTGAATCAGCAACAACTGAATCAGCAACAACTGAAACAGCAACAACTGAAGCAGCAACAACTGAAGCAGCAACAACTGAAGCAGCAACAACTGAAGCAACAACAACTGAAGCAGCAACAACTGAAGAAGCAACAACTGAAGCAGCAACAACTGAACCAGTAACAACTGAATCAGCAACAACTGAATCAGTAACAACTGAATCAGTAACAACTGAAGCAGCAACAACTGAAGCAGTAACAACTGAATCAGTAACAACTGAATCAGTAACAACTGAATCAGTAACAACTGAAGCAGCAACAACTGAATCAGCAACAACTGAAGCAGCAACAACTGAAGCAGCAACAACTGAAGCAGCAACAACTGAATCAGCAACAACTGAACCGGCAACAACTGAAGCAGCAACAACTGAACCGGCAACAACTGAATCAGCAACAACTGAACCAGTAACAACTGAATCAGCAACAACTGAATCAGTAGCAACTGAATCAGTAACAACTGAATCAGTAACAACTGAATCAGTAACAACTGAAGCAGCAACAACTGAAGCAGCAACAACTGAAGCGGCAACAACTGAATCAGCAACAGCTGAAGCAGCAACAACTGAAGCGGCAACAACTGAATCAGCAACAACTGAAGCAGCAACAACTGAAACATCAACAACGGAAGCGGCAACAACTGAATCAGCAACAACTGAAGCAGCAACAACTGAATCAGTAACAACTGAAGCAGCAACAACTGAAGCAGCAACAACTGAAGCAGCAACAACTGAATCAGCAACAACTGAATCAGCAACAACTGAAGCAGCAACAACTGAAGCAGCAACAACTGAAGCAGCAACAACTGAATCAGCAACAACTGAAGCAGCAACAACTGAAGCAGTAACAACTGAAGCAGCAACAACTGAAGCAGCAACAACTGAAGCAGCAACAACTGAAGCAGCAACAACTGAAGCAGCAACAACTGAATCAGCAACAACTGAAGCAGCAACAACTGAAGCAGCAACAACTGAATCAGCAACAACTGAAGCAGCAACAACTGAAGCAGCAACAACTGAAGCAGCAACAACTGAATCAGTAACAACTGAATTAGCAACAACTGAAGCAGTAACAACTGAATCAGTAACAACTGAAGCAGCAACAACTGAAGCAGCAACAACTGAAGCAGCAACAACTGAATCAGTAACAAGTGAAGAAGTAACAACTGAAGTAGCAACAACTGTAACAGTAACAACTGAATCAGCAACAACTGAATCAGTAACAACTGAAGCAGCAACAACTGAAGCAGCAACAACTGAAACAGCAACAACTGAAGCAGCAACAACTGAAGCAGCAACAACTGAAGCAGCAACAACTGAATCAGTAACAACTGAAGCAGCAACAACTGAAGCAGCAACAACTGAAGCAGCAACAACTGAATCAGCAACAACTGAATCAGCAACAACTGAAGCAGCAACAACTGAAGCAGCAACAACTGAAGCAGCAACAACTGAATCAGTAACAACTGAATCAGCAACAACTGAATCAGCAACAACTGAAGCAGCAACACCTGAAGCAGCAACAACTGAAGCAGTAACAACTGAATCAGCAACAACTGAAGCAGCAACAACTGAAGCAGCAACAACTGAATCAGCAACAACTGAAGCAGCAACAACTGAAGCAGCAACAACTGAAGCAGCAACAACTGAATCAGTAACAACTGAATTAGCAACAACTGAACCAGTAACAACTGAAGCAGTAACAACTGAAGCAGCAACAACTGAAGCAGCAACAACTGAATCAGTAACAACTGAATCAGCAACAACTGAAGCAGCAACAACTGAAGCAGCAACAAGTGAAGCAGCAACAACTGAAGCAGCAACAACTGAAGCAGTAACAACTGAAGCAGCAACAACTGAATCAGCAACAACTGAATCAGTAACAACTGAACCGGCAACAACTCAAGAAGCAACAACTGACTCAGTAACAACTGAAGCAGCAACAACTGAAACAGCAACAACTGAATCATTAACAACTGAAACAACAACAACTGAAGCAGCAACAACTGAAGCAGCAACAACTGAATCATTAACAACTGAAACAACAACAACTGAAGCAGCAACAACTGAAGCAGCAACAACTGAATCATTAACAACTGAAACAACAACAACTGAACCAACAACAACTGAACCAGCAACAGAAGAAAAATTAGGCCCGGCTGAATTCTTTAGTATTGAGGGAGTCAATCATTACTTTGAAGCTACAAAACCTGGAAGAACTGGATTTTCAAATGTAACCTGTGATGATGGTATGAATAATTTTTTTAACATTTGTTAATGATTCTTCTTTAGATTCTTACTGGTGCATCCGAAATTTAACTTACTCTTTAATCGAACATTATATCTTTTTAAGGTCGATCGTCAGCAAAAAAAAGTTGTTTGGAGAACAGTCAATGGGATAATAGTTATTTCTTGCTAACTTGCAACTATACTACACAACAAGTTTTGACAACCATAGTATGATTAAACCTTCAACTTTATTTTTCTTCTTTAATATCTTCTTAGAGTAATATATTCACGATTCTTATGACATTTGATAAATTTTGATGTATTCATTTAAGAACATTATTTTAACAAAATTTTATTGAAAATAATTATTTTTTTCTTTCCTTAAAAAGGAAAATAAAGATTTGAGTGAACAAACGCCATTCTTAATTCTGATTTCTACGACTAATTCTGTCAACAATACCTTAGTAGGAAAAGTTACAACTTTATTAGAAGAAACTTTATCAAAGACAAACGAAGTAAGAGATTAAATTCTACAGTAAATTAATTTTAAAGCTCTTTTATCTTTTCATAATTAAAGACTTATCTCTTTTTAGACTACAAAAAACGATGTGCAACAACTACTTGAAATTGCTACAAATTTACAAAATGGTTCAACAAGTAATGAAAAAGCTCAGCAACAACAAACTTTGAACAATTTAATAACAACAAGTGCAATGAAAATGAAACTACCTCAAGGAGGTTTGCTAATATCTAAAGTACAAATAAAAGGTAGATGAAATAAAATATTTATGAAAAGGAAGCGAAACTGTACAAGGGTCACAGACCACCACCCACATTATTCGTCCATCTTTCTCAACCACTGACAGAAGAAAAAGAAGTGTTGAAAAAGAAGTTTTTAATACATCACTTTCATCATCAACCCATTCAAATGTCACAATAATCATTCCTAAATCAGTATTTCAAGGAAAAGATGACGCAATTGTAGTAACAATTCTAAATAGTGATTCATCAACTATACCTACCCTACCACAAGGTGTAACTGGGGATATAACAGGTTAAAAATGATAAAGTTGTATAAATAAAAAAGGAAATTTTGTAAGAAAAAAAATATGACCACCTTTCAAAAAAATAGTACAGCATTGTTAAAATCGATAAAACGAAATTAGTAAAAAGAATCTAAGAAAAACATCCTTTAACTTTTATTTATTTATTATTATGGCCAAATTTATATTTTAAACCGAGACCCAAATTAGACTTTCACAAAATTTCTAAATATTCTGCCGTCTTGATTTTAGGCGACAGTGTTTCAATTGTAATTGGAAATTCGTCAGTTACAAAATTCGAAATTAAAGATCTAACTGAACCAATCGAAATTAGATGGGATTTATCATATAAATACAATAATGAAAACACTAAGAATGTAAGTATGGAAAGCATACCTGTACAAAAATATAAAAATGGAATACTTGCAGCTACAAGTTTTAATTAAAGGCTTTTATGTTGAAATACAAAATACAAGTCTTCAAAATGATGGCATAACTAATGGGAATCTAACAGAAAAATTTGAAGCTTCAATCCTTACAAATCACTTAACAACATTTGTTTTAATAACTGAGGTAAAGTTAATACCTATATAATAATTACTGCAAGACAAATAGATTTAAAACAAATTACAAATTTTAAAATTACATTGAAACTTTAAAATAAATTTCTAATTAAAGTCTCAAAGACTTATATTAAGATTGAAAAGATTATTTCTAATCAATTGAAAAATTTTATTACTTTAACAAACATCATATATGTAATTGTTAGGAAATGGTAATGGAAACAACTACTGCAGCAACAACTGAAGCAGCAACAACTGAAGCAGCAACAACTCTATCATCAACAACAGAAGCAGCAACAACTGAATCAGCAACAGTTGAAGCAGCAACAACTGAAGCAGCAACAACTGAAGCAGCAACAACTGAAGCAGCAACAACTGAATCAGTAACAACTGAAGCGGCAACAGTTGAAGAAGCAACAACTGAAGAAGCAACAACTGAAGCAGCAACAACTGAAGCAGCAACAACTGAAGCAGCAACAACTGAATCAGCAACAACTGAAGCAGCAACAACTGAAACAGCAACAACTGAAGCAGCAACAACTGAAGCAGCAACAACTGAAGCAGCAACAACTGAAGCAGCAACAACTGAAGCAGCAACAACTGAAACATCAACAACTGAAGCGGCAACAACTGAATCACTAACAACTCAAGAAGCAACAACTGAATCAGTAACAACTGAATCAGCAACAACTGAATCAGCAACAACTGTATCAGTAACAACTGAATCAGCAACAACTGAAACAGCAACAACTGAATCAGCAACAACTGAAGCAGCAACAACTGAATCAGCAACAGTTGAAGCAGCAACAACTGAATCAGCAACAGTTGAAGCAGCAACAACTGAAGCAGCAACAACTGAATCAGTAACAACTGAAACAACAACAACTGAAGCAGCAACAACTGAATCAGCAACAACTGAATCAGCAACAACTGTATCAGTAACAAGTGAATCAGCAACAACTGAAGCAGCAACAACTGAAACATCAACAACTGAAGCGGCAACAACTGAATCACTAACAACTCAAGAAGCAACAACTGAATCAGTAACAACTGAAACACTAACAACTGAAGCAGCAACAACTGAATCAGCAACAACTGAATCAGCAACAACTGTATCAGTAACAACTGAAGCAGCAACAACTGAAGCAGCAACAACTGAATCAGCAACAACTGAAGCGGCAACAACTGAATCACTAACAACTCAAGAAGCAACAACTGAATCAGCAACAACTGTATCAGTAACAACTGAATCAGCAACAACTGAAACAGCAACAACTGAATCAGCAACAACTGAAGCAGTAACAACTGAATCAGCAACAAGTGAATCAGTAACAACTGAAGCAGCAACAACTGAAGCAGCAACAACTGAATCAGCAACTACTGAAGCGGCAACAACTGAATCACTAACAACTCAAGAAGCAACAACTGAATCAGCAACAACTGAAACAGCAACAACTGTATCAGTAACAACTGAATCAGCAACAACTGAAACAGCAACAACTGAATCAGCAACAACTGAAGCAGCAACAACTGAAGCAGCAACAACTGAAGCAGCAACAACTGAATCAGCAACAACTGAATCAGCAACAACTGAAGCAGCAACAACTGAAGCAGCAACAACTGAATCAGCAACAACTGAAGCAGCAACAACTGAATCAGTAACAACTGAATCAGTAACAACTGAATCAGTAACAACTGAATCAGTAACAACTGAAGCAGCAACAAGTGAAGCAGCAACAAGTGAATCAGCAACAACTGAAGCAGCAACAACTGAATCAGTAACAACTGAATCAGTAACAACTGAATCAGTAACAACTGAAGCAGTAACAACTGAATCAGTAACAACTGAATCAGTAACAACTGAATCAGTAACAACTGAAGCAGCAACAACTGAAGCAGCAACAACTGAAGCAGCAACAACTGAAGCAGCAACAACTGAATCAGTAACAACTGAATCAGCAACAACTGAAACAGCAACAACTGAATCAGCAACAACTGAAGCAGTAACAACTGAATCAGCAACAAGTGAATCAGTAACAACTGAAGCAGCAACAACTGAAGCAGCAACAACTGAATCAGCAACAACTGAAACAGCAACAACTGTATCAGTAACAACTGAATCAGCAACAACTGAAACAGCAACAACTGAATCAGCAACAACTGAAGCAGCAACAACTGAAGCAGCAACAACTGAATCAGCAACAACTGAATCAGCAACAACTGAATCAGCAACAACTGAAGCAGCAACAACTGAATCAGCAACAACTGAAGCAGCAACAACTGAAGCAGCAACAACTGAATCAGTAACAACTGAATCAGTAACAACTGAATCAGTAACAACTGAAGCAGCAACAAGTGAAGCAGCAACAACTGAAGCAGCAACAACTGAATCAGCAACAACTGAAGCAGCAACAACTGAATCAGCAACAACTGAATCAGCAACAACTGAATCAGCAACAACTGAATTCGCAACAACAGCAATTTCTGAGACAACTGCAGTAGTAAATTTATCACGTTGTCCATCACAAGTAGCTGTAATTGACAGTGCTTATCATTATTTTAAAATTACAAGTCCTGGACTTTTCAGTTATTCTAATGTTACATGTGATAATGGTAAGACTTTAGCTTTCCTTTTTTTATAAGTATGTGTTTATTTATTTCTAGTTTAGTAGACAATTTTATGGAACTTTGACAATTTCTTTTAATTTCATATTTTGTGCAATTAATAGTTGTTAGTTTTTGTTGCAGACTTTTTTCCGGTATTTTCTAAGTTTTTACTCAAGCTGCATCTGTAAACGTTTAATTTTTGTTTTAGGTCGTGCCTCTGCTGTGAAATACTGCCAAGAGACTGGTTATTGGAGTAATGGAGAATCATATATAGATTGCAATAAAACAGATGAACAAATATTAACGTCTTTGGTCGGTCATTTTTTAAATAACTTATGACTAGCGCAAAATAACAAAAATCTCTCTCTAGTTCTAAATGTCCTTTCTACATTTTATTCAATTATTATCCCTCATATTTTATCACAATTTGTAACTTTTGACAATTCAATAATCTATTTTTTTTTATTTAATTTTAGTAATATCTAAATATTATAAAATAGCTGCTTAAAGTTGCAAATTAGAAAGTTTTATTTCTAGGAACTTCTTATAAATATTGGTTTCTTGTATTAGAACATCAACATTTGCACACTACTGATAACAAACGTTGTAGAGCAGGATACTTGCTGCTTTTTTAAATGAATCTTCTAAATAAAGAGTTAAACATAATTACTTTTATTAATCAATGCTAGTTATGAAATTCAGATTATTAGATAGTTTTAAATGTAAAATTAGAATATAATGTTTGAATAAACACAGTTTTCTCGCTATTCCAGAATAATTCATCTTTAGCAACTATGAGTTCTCACCTAACGGTGTTGACTTCATCAAATAATTTGGATAAGAGTTTGGTGGGAAAGGTTGTGACTCTGCTTCAAGCTTCATTGACAAATTTAGCTGAGGTAAAAGGTTTAGTCTGATTAGATTAATTTAATTTTCTGAAAAAATTTTCAAACATTTAAGCAAATTGTTTGAATAAACACAGTTTTCTCGCTATTCCAGAATAATTCATCTTTAGCAACTATGAGTTCTCACCTAACGGTGTTGACTTCATCAAATAATTTGGATAAGAGTTTGGTGGGAAAGGTTGTGACTCTGCTTCAAGCTTCATTGACAAATTTAGCTGAGGTAAAAGGTTTAGTCTGATTAGATTAATTTAATTTTCTGAAAAAATTTTCAAACATTTAAGCAAATTGACTATTCGACGAAACAGCTTTATATAAATGAAATAATAGTTTTTTTGATAAATTTTATTATTTCATATTAATCCATTCATGATTTACATATCAACAAGTTGCAAAATGTTTAATTGGAATTATGTTTTACATTTTTGTTTCATTTAGCTGTTACCCAAATTTGTAAAGCTAAAATATTTACAGTTACTTAGTTTTTAGAGTTTAATAATTTTACTATTAAACTCTATTGTAGTTGGTTGGAGTCATCTATTTTATCAAAACGAGAAGATTAACTATTAATATAAAATTTAAGATATCTTTATAGTATCTTGCGTTTATTTATTTGTTAATATGGATATAGAAGAGAAAATATTAAGAGACTTTTTTACTAATTTTAAATATTTTTTTATCGCTGGTATCTGATGAGAAAAATTGTGTTATTTCATTATGCAAGCTTTTTTAAAACTTACAAAAATACGAATATTAAACAGACATCTAAAATTGAGCTGGCAAAATTGGTACTTATATCAGAAAACATACAAAAGGGTCATTCATCAACTACTACTGCATCTGAAAAGATTGAGTGTGCTCAAAGTTTCAATGACTTGCTATTTCAATTTAGTTTAAAAAGGCCTTTGAAAGAAGGAGGTATGTTTTAATATTTACCATTTAAGGTTATTAGTAAGTGTAATCTTTAACTATAACTACAAAAGTTTATGATGGCTAACCAAAGTCCTTCTAATATCAAATTTTTACTAACTGATGGTAAACTATGAAGGAGCTTTTGTAAATATCTATAAGTATAATCATAACTTAATAAATAAAATTTTAACAAAGCAAATCCTTGTCCTAAAACGATCACGTGCTTTGTTATCAAAGATGTTAAATTGTTTTAGCAGCATTTAGAAAATCATATACATTAGTAGCAGTATGTACATTCATCAAAAAAATACTCTTTGATAATCACATATTTGACATAACTTCTATAATTTATTATTCATGTGTGACCTGTCATGTTGTAAGCAATTTGAATTAAAATTTTGAATAAATTTTTATGATTACAGAATCCTCAATTGTGAAAGGGAATGCAATCACCATTAGTGCGTCTCGACCAGATCAAATAAATAGAAAACGACGAAGCTTAGATACAGACTTCTTTAAGACTACAATTATCTCTTCTACCAATTCAGATATCAAAATTTCCATTCCTAAAACAGCATTTCAAGGAAAGAATAATGCTGTTGTTGTGACAATACTGAACAGCGATTCATCTACCTTACCAACAAAACCAACTTCAGTAAATGGCTTACAAGCAGGTAATTAAACTGTTTAGATTTTTATTAAGACAAATAAATTAAGCTTTTTTAACTTCTAAACTTTTATGAATAAGTTTTTTTTTCAATCAAAACTGGTTAGGAAATTATTGTCATAATCTTTGCTGTATACTTTAAGGCATAAGTAAATTTCGATTATAAAAATGTTTCCTTGTTTAGAAAGCTTGACTTTAATTTTACTACTTTAGGTGATTCAGTTTCTCTTGCAATTGGTACTCCTAGTGAAAAGCTTAAGGTTGATCAACTAGAAAAAAATATTGAAATTTCATGGGATATTTCAAAGAGCTTAGCTGATCAAAAATCTTATGTTGAGGTTTGTAACCTGACTTTTATAGATAAAAAATTCTAACAAATGTTTTTTGTAATTTTTAGTTCTCTGAGCCTTATGTAGAAGCCCAAGCATTTTATGTTGATGGTGGTCAACTAAAACAACGTGGCATTACTATTGGTGAGTTTCAAAATAAAAAGTATCAGTCAGTAGGAACAGACCATTTGACAACCTTTGTACTCTATGCAAAGGTAAGTGTTTTTCATTTAAATTTAGAACTTGCTTATTTAACAAAACCAATTATATTTATATTTTTAAAGCTTTTATCAGTGACAGTATTATTTTCTGTATTAATACAATAACATTTAACCCAACATTAAAAATACTTTATTGGCTTGATCTGAACAACTTTGATTTAAAGGTCACATACATATCGTATCATTTTCCAAGATATGTTAGATATTGTGGAATTATCTCAATATGCCTTTTCGCTGTGGTTCTACTTTTTTACACAATTATCAAGTAAGAGTATTTTAAAAAAAGCTGTATTCCCGTATTTTCTATTAATTACATTTGCTTATAGAAAACTTTTCTCAAATCCTGCAACTCATATGATTTGGCAGTATTATCTAACAGGAATTGTATCAATTTTACTTTTCCTCGTGGCTGAAGCAATTGGTGATACTATACCATCTACAAATTGTATTACACTAGCCACCTTCCAGTACTTCTTTATGCTTGCAAATAGTGCGTGGCTGTTGGCAGTATCACATTTTGTCAATGAAAATTCCTATGAGCCGGGAAATTGGTTAATGAAATTAGACACAAGTCCAATTAAGTTCAAACGAAATGTGATTTTAAGGTATTTAAAATTTTTCAATTGTGTCTTTCTAAATCTTGTATTCTTCAGATGGATAGCAGTAGTATACTCTAAGGCTACAATAATCACTCTTGTGGTACCTATAGTCATTCTCATTTACAATACTGGTAGGAAATAAAATATATTATCAAATAGATTTATTAAACATATATTTAACTTTCTTTAAGGTTAAACATTTTTACAAGATAAATTTAATAAAACTTTCAGGTACATCCGGAATTGTAGCTCTTGAAAATGATTATGTTGGTTCTAAAGTTTGTCTATTAAAAGACAAAGCTCTTGGTTTGGGTTTTGCCCTTATTGCTATAATTGAAATATCACTCAGTATTGTTCTAAACGCTCGATCTCTTTATAATATAACCAAACGCAAGAAAATATCTGAAGTGAGTTTATTTTTACAGATAAAATGGTTAAACATTTTGTTCTCTAAATCTTTTATTACGATTACAATAAAAAAATGTTTACAGAATATTTTTAATTAGTGAGTTTTTCAATTAGTAGCAAGCTTATAGAATAAAGCAATTATTTTAAAAACATTCAATTCTTTTGCAGTCGACAAATTTGGAAGGTTCAAAAATAAATTCAGCTTACAGCTTTGTCAAGTGTCTGTGTGTTGCTACATTAGTCCATACAGCTTTGTGGATTTGTGTAGTTTACCGAATGAGTCGTTTTTTTACTGGAATATCATACCCAGATCCCATTGATATTGCACTTTCCTTTTTCTTCAATTTTGCTGTGAGTTTTTTTTCCTTAATTACACTTTCAAAGTTTTAAACTGTATCATTTATCTTTCAGGGCATCATGGCAATTATTTTATTCATTATATGTTTTTCTCCATCGAGAAGAGACGTTAGAAAGCGTGTTAGAAAACTTTGTCATAACGAAACGTCTTATAACGTAAGCATGTTTGGAAGGGAACCAGATAATCCTGTTGGCGTCTATAATTACGATACATCTGTCTTCCATACTTCAAAATTTAAAGATCAAACTGAAAATGAAGTTGTTGAAGAAGTTCCGACAACTTCTATGAGTAAAACGACCACAACTTTCACTGCAGATAAAAAGAAATAATAACTCTTACTGCTGAAACTTCATTTTGAAGGATTTTTTTTTATCATTTATATCAAACTTTAAAAATATACTTCTTTATGAAATAATTTTTCAATAGTTTGCGTTACTAATATAATCATTAATAATTTTTTAATAAACAAGACAGAAAAGATAATAATTTTTTTTCAAATCATTCGATTTTGTTAATATCAGTTTTTAAAAAATAATTAAGTGTCTTAGAAAAATATATACTCATACGAAGACTAATGAAAATAAACTCAACATCTCTATTTTCGTTGTCTCGTACATCATGTTTAATACGACAGCAAAAGTTCTCAAACAATAGTAATATAGCAAGCTGATAAGTAAGCAAAGATTTCACTGGCACGAAACTGGGTGGAGTAGGATCTGAAATGACTTTTTTCTGAAAAGCTATTAAAATGCAAACGCGGTATCCGCCGTCTTTGCATTCATTTTACAGATACCTGCAAGCGCGATATGAAATCTCTCAATATGGAGTCCTCACCTTAAAAAGATTTTTAAAAGCTTGAAACAAACCAGAAATAGTTGACTAATAAAGTCTTCCTTAGATTTAGAGCATACTCCTTATACAAAGACTGTACTTTAAACATTGTCATGAAATCCCTACAATCTCAATACCTTGTCGCTGTAAATAATATTAAAGTTTGTAGTAAAACATTAGGAACAATGTCATTGGATCACTATATTTTCTATTTTATTGAATTGACTTATAAGGGAATTCAATTTCTGATTATTATTTGACTGTAATTAACATTTGTTTACCCATTTCTGTATTCACCAGTTTCTTTGCGGTGTTTGACAGCAGAAGCACTACTCAAGTGAAAATGCAAACAACTATCAGCTAGAATAAGTTTTCCAAGCAGTAATTCATAAAATGAATTCCTTTTGTAGTCAATAAAACTGGCTACTTTCTTTAAAAGCTGTCGAAAAATATCAAATGTTTCTCTATTTTCCTATTGTCAAACATTGAAGCTAAATTTTATGCTCAGACTTGGTTGTCGTTTATATCTAATTCAAATGTAAGTTTTGTATCTGAAATTCAAAGATTGAATAACAATTAAGTCAAATATTATCGAGCTGGTCTCGATTGTATAAAATGTATGCGGTGTGTATTTGAAATGTGAAGTGCATCGTCAAGGTTCGATATGACAAAAAAAGCTATTGTAAGTCTATTTAGGATTTAGCTAGAAGAAAAGTTTGTTCTGATAGCTTTCATTCTGCTAACATAAGCTTGAATACAAGAATTAGAAAGTCTTGATAAGTTTACAAGCTCATACATGGAAGAAAATATTAAATAAATCTGAAGTTTCATTCATCAAATTTCACTTTTGAATTGTCGAGTTTGACTACAAGCTAAAGAATAAATCATATTAGTTGATATCTGTTTTGTCATGAAGCATCAACTAATTACTCGTTTTCTAAAGTTAATATATTAATCACTATGTATCATCTCTTCCGTGTATGAAGGTTAGGAAAAGTTTTTGAATACTTGTTTTGTTTTTAGCAAGTTATTCTCTCAATTATTTGATGTTAAAAGCTATCATTTAGTGAAGAGTTTTATATTTCATATTTCAAAGCTTGTTGGTTTCCCGTGAAATCTGTTGTTGCCTCTTGTATCAAAATTTAGTTATTTAAAAATAACAATTAGCATATTTGTAACTGTTTTCCTATCATTTTTAACTATAAATATTTTTATTCTTTATTTTCTAATAAAGCGGGATAAAATTAGAATGACATCTTATTAAATATAGAAGTCTAGTTACAATGAAATACATTAAATGGATACTATGTGAGTAGTAAAAACATTAAAACAACTTTTTTAAACTTAAATTTTCAAAAATATAGAAGATCTACAAAAAAATAATTTCAAAATGCTTGCAGATGATTTATAAAAAGCACAGAGTGCTGGTTTCAAATAAATTATTCTAAATAAAAATACTAAGGCTGCTACAAAATTAGATCATATTTTCGCCAATGTAAGAATCAAATTCGATTTATTTGCAGAATGGTTCAACAAATATTTAATCAATAACAGTAACTTCATCACCAATAATCCAAAAACGTTTATCTTCTCCTCCATATGTTGTTAAAATTTCAAAGACAGCAATGTTATTCATCTGAGTAACCTAAGAGTAAAAGCACATAAATATGGAAAGTTTTTTAAGAAAAGGAAGTACCAAAAATAAAATTGGAACAAAAAACACTATTACGTTAAATATATTTTAATAAAAAGTAAATACAACTAAAACAGTCAATTAGTTTCTTAAATTTTTATTTAAAAAAAAAATAATAACAGCTTTAAAAAAGAATCTTTCAGGAAATCGTTTTTTTAAAAGATATGAATTAGCTTACAACAGATTTATATCCATTAATGACTTTGCAATCTTTAACTTTTCTACTTCTCGAAAGAATCAAAGGCCCAGAGCTGTATTTGAGGACATTTAACGCGGAAAGATTCTTCTTTTCATCATCAGGTATTAAAACCCTGGTGGAAGTAAGCTGAAACGACTCTTCTAAGCTGTGAACATATTTGGAAATTATTGATACAATTTTATTTTCAAACCAAGACTTAAAAAAAATCTTCAAATACTCACTAAATTTTTTTTAAAACTGCGTGTCCACGGCAACTGTTACATTGTTGAGCCTAATAAAAAGCAATTTTGATTAATTAAGATATTTATGGTTTTTATGAAAGTAGTAAAGAAATGACTTGAGATAATAAGCTTATAAGAATTGTTGAGGTACAAATTGACTTGAAGTCTGAAACTTTGATTTGAAAGAAAAAATCAGCTTTGAAAACCATGTATATTAGAATTATAATTTGCTAAATTCATACTGAAAAAAATACAAAATAGTTACATCTGTTGGTGTAGGAGTTTCAATCTGGTTATCTGAAAACTGTGGATTTCCAACATATCCCCAGCATTTGCATCTGTATAAAGATAAAAACAATTTAAATGGTGCTTTATGAAGATCAACATAACGCTAGATAAAAGAATACGATTAAAATACGAGCTATTAAACTATCTGATAATCTTTCATACGCTACCAGCAATATGGGGTTTTGCCTAAACCTATAGAAATTAAAAAGTTGCCTAGCACCCTTGATTACCAAACAAAAGATTTGTAGGTATGGTAGATGTCTAGATAACTTTAAAAGCAGTTTTCTAGATTTTTAAGGCAAATTTATCTGACAAACTTTTATTTCAAGTTTTATTCATCATTCACATTTATAATCAAGCAGAAGAGTAAAACTTAAGAAAGAAAAATATCATTGCAATTGAAGGTCAAGCATAAGATTCATTTAGTTTACATATGAGGTCATATTTAAGAAATTGATAATGGAAATGGAGATTACATTTGTAGGTTTATTTAGGCAGAACCTCAGAACAGTTTTATAATCATTCACTGTGAGGTTTTGTTATTACAATCAGTATCATTTAAATAAAGATGATATTTTATATTTGCGATATTACTGTGGATCACTATATATTATTATATATATTATTAGTATCATCGGTAGTAATATAAATATTTTGGTATAAGTTTGACAATAAGGTTGTTTATATGATTGCAAAAAAACATTTTTACTATTTTTGATGTCCAAAATGTTTAACTTACTCATTACAAGCGATGTCTTCAGCCTTGACAATGTGAAGACCCACTGGCAGCTCACCAATTCTTTGGTAAGCTCTTAGATTCTTCAAAACACACCACGTGGCAAAAATTGTTTCCTGTTGACACATTTTAAATTAAGTAAAATAAATAATTTTATAAAAAAATATTTTTCTACTTTTATTTAATAAAATGCAAATTCTGACCTTTTGGCAGTAAAATCCATTTACATTCTGTATGACTAAATCTTCAACCGAGTCTTCTGATTTTTGACTCATATGCCTTGTAATAAGATCCTTGACAACATCATCCTGTATTTCAGGCTTACCACTGCAAGCATATTATAATGATTCTTTGCACTTATAATAATGCTTGAAGTTTATACCCAACAACATATTTGGACTATAAGTGGTAACTAATAATACTTAAAAATAATTAAAAATACTTAAAAACTTTGTCAAAGAAATTAAGAAGTCTAACTTATCCAAAAGACATATTTACCTAAGAAAACCTTGAAACTGTAATTCTCGAATTAAATCTAACTGATCATACATCATAGTAGAAACAGATGAAATATCAAAACGATGATCATATATTACACCATTGAGGAATTGAAACTTTGGAAAATCTTCAGGTTTAACAAAAGCAGTCATTTTCAGTTATATATCTAAAACTTGCAAAAACATTTTATCAAATAATGTACACAGATATTAAAAACACTTAAAAAAAACAAACACTAATAGTTTTTAACTGATAGTTAGAAAATAAATTGACAAAAATAGACGCTTGCTTGTACAAAGCTCTGTTTCAACAACTAAATGTGTTATTTAGTTCACTGCAGAACTTTTCTAAATCACTTTAAACTTTTAATGTGGTCATTACAGTCTATTTATAACTTTATTTATACTTAGTCTATATGTACAAAGGTCAAAGGTACGTTAACATAAATATGTTTTTTTGATGATACTAGAATAACATACTGTTAAGTCAGAATTTTATAATGACATTGAAAACTATTGTTAGAAAAATATATTTTCAAAATTAGATCAACAATTTAATGAGTTTACGAAAATTTTGCATAAAACAGAAAAATATATTTTTGCATAGAAATATTAAAGTATCTCTGTCTTCCACAATTTGGTGAAAAAAGGTTTAAGAAAAAAACTCATTTAAAATGATGTATTTATTGATTGTATATACAAGAAATTTATGTTAAAGCTAAATGTTAAAGATTGCAAATTTATTTGTTTATTTTATTCAACTCATTGGTAATATGGCATATTCAGCCGCTCTCATAAAGAACAAAACGGAATATTAGCAGAAAGATCATAAAAATGCCTTAAATGTCATAATTTTTATAATTAATGAAGAATAGGAACACTGAAGCGGTATAAATAAAATATGATTGCGAATCAAAAATACAAAATAAAAAGATAAATTAAAATAAATTAAAAAAAATAGAAACTTTATCAGCATGTCAGACGGGGGCTGTGGGTTCAAGCCAAGATGCACACATGTTTGCAACAGGGAAAAGTTCATGGAAAACCTGGATAGAAGGGCCCTGTGAGCTGGATCTCCACAATTACTACCCTGGTATGTGCATGCATGGTCATTTTCGGCCTAAGCAGGCTAAAAAATATAGATATGGTGGAGACAACTACTGTATAAAAATTATAATGAAATGAATTTCTAGATATTTTTAGAATTCATTGATCTGATTACCCTGTACAGCAACTAAACAGCTCTTATAGTTCTAATCGAATTGTAATATTTTAATGCTACCATTTTAGCCTATTGACTTGCAAAGTTTACTTTTTAGTTCACAGACTAAAATTAAAATTAAATAATATAACGATAGAATAACAAATATAAAATAATCTAATTACAAGCGAAGGTAACTATATTTTGATACTGTGGCTTGTGGTTAACAAGAGTTCTCTGAATGAATTGATTACCTTAATTATTTTTCTAGTCAAAAATTTGCCTTATTTTTAAAAATTTGATATTTACAACCTTGAGTGAATAAAAGCCTCCAAAAATAAGTTTCTAGAAATATGTATTTTAAAGCTGACTATTTTTTATATCATCCTTTCAAATGCTGAACCTTCGTTTTAGAGCCCCAAATGGAATCACATTTGAATTTTTTTAAATAAATGTATCTGAAATATTTTCGTCGACAAGTCTTGTAATGCTGCCAGACTTTTCAAATTCTTCACTTATTCTCTTATTTCATTTTTGATTTATAATTTATATTTGTTTATACTTTTGCACTGTTTCTATTTTTTCTATATTATTTAGGTCAAACTGTTATATTTTAAACCTTTTCATTATCTTTTCGCCCAGTTTATTTGGCGTCGACTCAGTTTCTATATTAACTTGATAGTGGTTGAAGTATTTGTAGCCATCTAAGGATGCAGTCAAGTTGTTCAGTTGCATCCGATGTAATCTTGTTTAATTAACTAAAAGTTTCCTTTCAATGGAACTCCTTGACTAGATAGATTTGGGTCTCTGGATAGCTTGCCAGGTTTCAAAAGTTTTTTTATTGCTTATGTAGACTATCACTTCAAATAATAACTATCTAAAACAGCTCGTTACTTGTCCCATTCAAATGAAATAAAATAGAATTGAAATCACTTTTTACTCGAGCTTTAATTTTATTGAAACTAAATTTACAAACTCAGTTGAAGTAGAAGTTGTCTGAACACAAAAACCTTCTTCCGGTGAATCAAAGAATTTGTAAATTGTTGTAATAGCGATTTGAAAAAAAAAATTTGAAATATGATTTTAGAAAGTTTTTCTGACTACATTTGACAAATTTGTTCTTTTATTTCAACAAACCATGGATGCCTAGCAATTCCATCAATCCCGATCCGTTCTTCTTCTTTATAAACAAAAATCTTTTCCATGAGATCTTTAAATTCAGTTGAAACATTTTTAGTGTATTGTAAATATTTAGAAGCTGGAAACTTCTTTAATACAGCCATATTGTTTAACATAAATGGTAACTTCTTTGTTGCTAGAAGAAAAATGCTTACTCCTAACGACCAAACATCAGCAAGAAAAGGGTCATAATATTCTCTTTCAACTTGAGGTGATGTAAAAGGGAAAGTACCTGTCACATCTGTGCATTTCCCAATAAAAAATCCTGACAAACCAAAATCACATAATCTTACTTCAAGCTGGTGATTAAAAAGAAAATTGAGTGGTTTAATATCACGATGAGCAGCTCCATAAATATGCATATGGTGAACTGCACTAACCATTTGCCATGCAACTAACTTAATAATTTCTTCAGGAAACCATTCATCATAAAGTAAAAAGTCATAGATAAGAGTATTTAAGTTACCTAAGGGATAGTAATCCATTATCAAAAAAGCAGCTTTTCTAGTCACATAAGTTCCATATACATTAACAATATTTGGATGTTGTAGCAATCTTATAAGTCTAAATTCTTCCTTAATTAGTTGGCAAAAGTTTTCCCCATAATATTCATCTCGAATAATTTTCATTGCATAACGTTTTTTAGTGGTTCTGTTTCTAGCCTTAAAAACAGCAGCATAGTCGCCTTTGTATATTATATCTAAGATTGAAAAGTCTTCTAATTCGTCTGTATCAGAAAAGGAACCTTTAATACTGGTGAGCTTATTCTTTTTTTCATCGAATGACAATGCGTCCTGTTGTGAAAACGAACTATCCATTGATTTTCTTGCAATTGCTGAGTATAGAAATTTTTTTCCATCAGCATATGGGACTAAAAAGATATCATCAATCTGTTTAATTTGTCTTAAATTTCTTGCAAACCATTTATGGTTGAATATCTTTTCGGTACCAAATTTGTTACCATTATTAAAATTAAAAATATATTTAATTAAATCTTTTAAATCTTCAGAAAAATTTGCTGCAAAGCACTCGTAGATTAATTGTCTTTGAAAAATGTGGGGCAATTTTTGAGGCTCAAATATTAATCTATTTGTAGCCAACTTAAAAATACAGATTCCGAGTCCATATGAATCATATTTGAGATTAGTCGCTATGTTTCCACAACTTGAAAAAGTAGGAGCCCAGCTAATAAGTTTGCATCGACGTTTGTAAGAACGTGCCGAGCTAAAACCACACAATTTTATCATGTGATCATCATCAACAAGTATATTATCAGGCTTTAAATTATGATGAACAACTGATTTACGATAAAGATAACTTACAGCGCTAATCAATTGCCATGAAAGATTTCTGATAGCTTTTTCTGTTAAAGGATGATTTTGATTCATAAAATCATTTAAATTTCCGTTGGAATAATATTTTGATATAATATAACCAGCTGTAGATGACATATAAACACCGTACACTTCAATAACACTTTGATGTCTTAGTTTACTGACAAGCTCTAGATTCTGTTTTATTTCATTTTTGTGGTTATCATCGCTTTTTCGATAATTAATAACTTTGACTGCATAACGCTCATTTGTTGAAGGATTCACAGCAGTAACGACATAACTATAGTTACCATCATAAATTCGGTCTTCAACTTTTAATTTATCCAAGTCTACTTTACTAGGAAAAGGCTTACCAACACAAGAAAGATCTTCCAAATTAAACTTCTTGGGTTTATTTGACACTGTATGGTCTTTTAAAAACTTTTTATGAGTCATAATTATTATTATTTTAAGAAAGTTTGACGACTATAGTATTTATATGAAAATAAAGATATATCACTAGCCAATAATTGAATTTTCAAAGCTTTGTCAATAAGTCAATTATTTACTAGACCTATCTACTTTTTCAATCTAAATTGTTTTAAAAATTAACTTTATTGATTGGTTTTTAAATAAACTTATTAACGTGAAAAATTAAATGTAAATAGATTGCTCACTTAATATTAAAGCTTAAATACTATTTTCTAAATTTAGTAAAATCAATAATTTATGAATACTAATCTAATGAAAAAAAAGTTGAAAAAGTTTATGTAAAATTATTGATTCTGCTTAAGGATAAATCAAAGAACTATTTTGCATAATTAATCTAGTAGACTAATATTTTTTATACAATTCTGTAATAACGTTGCTTTAATTAGTTTATGTAAGCTGTTTTTGTAGTGTAATTAACGCTTTAAAAAATTCAAAATATGTTTAACTGTTTAATACAAACAAAAAATTATTTTTAATTGCAAATATTTTGCAAATTCTTAATACTCAACTAATTTAGTCAAAACTGAATCATAGTTTTAAGTTAAAATATCAGCTCCATTAGTTTCTTTGGACACAACAGATACTAATTTTTACACAGTTTTTATACAGGCTGAAGGCATTTTTTAAAAGCATGTTTATATAGTAAGAATTATTCTAATTTTTGTTCAAGGAATCATACGAACAACAAATAATTTTTAACATTTAAATATAGGGCCAGTTACCTTTTCTACAACAAAAAAACTTTCAGAAAAAAAAAGAAACTTTTGCAGTACCTTGTTTAGTCAATAATTATTTATACTGAGTTAATAATCAAATAATAATTTGTTCTAAGTTCTTCAAATAATTTTAAGGAAAGAATTTAAATATTTCAGACATATCTACTCAAATACATTAAGCAGTAGATCTTACTAAATAACTTCTCTACTTTTCTGAAAAAATAACAACAAAGCTAATTCAAAACAAAAATGAATAACTACTGAACTATTAGTTCTAAGCATTTTCAACGTTTTAATAGTTAGTGAAATTGTATCTTTTTTGTGATAATTGTTGAGTTGGTTATTTTATAGATAATATTTTACATAAGAATAAATAATTATTGACTTGTTAAATTAAGTTTTATAAAATTGTATTATTTTTATTTAAAATTTGGATTATATCTACTTCTGCAGTAAACTGTCATTGTTTACGCAATTATTTTATGCAAACTTTTAAGCAAAATCTAATTGATGCTCTACAAAATTCATTTTGAAATAGTTAATGCATTTCAATTTGTAAGACTTAATTTTCCTTCGACTATTAAAAAGTTCTTCAAAGTACAAAATAACTTATTAAGACCTACTAGTACCGTTGATATTAAACTTTGAATTAAAGTAATATTTCGATACTAAACTTGATTATAATAGAAACTAAAAAAGATTTTATTTATTATCGAACAATATAAAGCTAAACGACAGATTTAGAAAAAAAAACACCAATAAGCTAACTGGTTGAGTGAAAACAGTTTCGAGTATTACCTATTTAAATACTCTAATCATATTTTTTTCTAAAATAGCTGTTATCTCTACTGATCTTTTATATAAAGCTGCAAAATAAAGTCTCAAGTAATATAAAGATGCTTGTTTATATGTTCAGTAAATTCCACAATTAGACTAAAGCAGGGTGCTTTTGTCGATGCATCAGTGGGCTTCGTGCAGATAAATTTGCATTTTGTTCAGGCCATCAGATACTTGCAACTTATACTTTATTAATTCTTATATTGGATTAAACATTTTTAAATATAAATAAATCCTTTAATATTTCACTAATGGTGATTCTTATATTAAATATCATCATTTGTTATTTCAAAGGTCTATTCATATTGCAGCTTCTATTTTAAAAAGCCGCTGGTAGATTTATATACAGTTGGTAAGTAATACAATCTAGGTTACAGAGTTTTGAACTTATTCCAATAGCTGAATCAAAACTTTTTAAATTACAAACTCAAAGATGCTGTTACGAGGATATGTAATTAATTATAAGTTCTAAATTTGATTTTAGTACAACATTTTTCCATCATTTTTTAGACAAACTGTTTAATTTGTATTAAAATCGTTTATATAATTACTTGACATTTGAAAAACTACATGGGCTATATTTCTCAAATACCGTAGGTTGAAAACAGGGTAAATTTTGAGGCTAGGTTAAAATTTATCATTCCAAAACCTTAAATCTTGTAAATTTATAAGTGAAATAATGTAATTAGGGTTAATATTTTTCACTTAATTGAATCAAATAAGAATTGAGAAATTTCCAAACGGTAGACAACAACAAGTCTATTTCAAGTTTTTTTATGGCCTTCAGGGGTGCTCTTTAAGGTAACGTTATTAGCCCTCTTCTCTTCAATATTCATATCAACAACATTATAGACTGTTCTGCACCACTAAGTGGTTCTGCAAAATTTATAATCTTTCCAGACGATGCCAAACTTTTAGTACTGACTCAATTAATCTTCAATCTTCGTTGGAGTCTACTAACTCACGGCTTCAATCTAGACGACTTAAGCTAGCTACGGACACATTTATCCATCTGTTGATAAACAAATTTTCTAACTCTAACTCAATATCATCTGACTTTAATGATTGAAAATTGGGAAATTTTATTTTTGTTAAAGACTCAGGCATCTTAATCTCTCACAATTTAAAAAGGATTCACCACTAGATCAGAGTAAATTCATCTACTTCATACCAGTTTTTCAAATGTTTTAAGATCATAAATATTTGGACATTATTAAGACTTTTCATCACTTACATTTGTCCCAAACTAGAGTTTAACTCTTCCGTAAGAAGTCCTTACTCTTAAAAAGATATTCCAAGGCTTGAATCTTTTCAAAGATCATTAATAGGAAAGCCTTCCTTAGATGCAACATACACTTTTATACATACAAATAAGCTCTTCATACACTTTCACAACTTGCTTAACAACTTTGATAACATCCAGTGAAGTAACGCAGCTTTTTATATGGGGTAACCATCGTTTGTATCTTTCTTCCCTACTCCGTCACAATAACAAAATCTATCACCTCTTTTAATAAATAGTTTCAGTAAATTTCTTAACAAGTGACTAATAAAACCGCCAGTTTTTTCATTTTCTTCATTTATTTTGTAATTTTGATTCATAGCTTATATTTACTTATATCTTTACAGTGTTTCTATTTCTACCATAATACTTATACTAAATATATAATACTTATGCTAAATTGTGATATTTTTCATTATCTTTCTGCTCATATTGTTTTGTCTTCATTCGCTATAATAATAAAATTCAATGATTAGTATAAAATTTGATTTCAAATACACATCATATTGAAAAGATCTTTATATAAGTCTATAAGTTTCTACTTTTACTAAAAATATTTCCTATAAATGAATATTTTCATAATATTAAAAACTTTAAATTCTTTTAAATTAATCAGACTGATTAAATGAAATCGTAAAAAACCCTTACTTGAATTTTTTTATTTACAGAAATATCCCAAAAATATCCTTTTTGACTATAGTTGAATGAAATCGTTGAAAGCTGTTTGTTTTAAAAAGCTGTTTTTACATAAATGTTTTGTTGATTTATGGGGATTCTCTTGATTTTTCATATAAATTCTTTAATAAAATTAATACAAATTGATTACTAAAAACATTCTTTGCAATAAAAAAGCTTTTCGAAAATATACTGTTTTCAAAGATATTAATAGTAGCTTTGCCACAAGGTTAAATCATTTGTTGTCAAAAATACAACTTTTTCTTTAATTTTGTTTAATTTCTTGATTTTTAAGGGTCTGATCATTTTATAAGTAGCATCACATCAGTTTGACATAAATTAGTCCGCTAATAATTACTATTTATTGAATCTTCTCTGCACCATTGACCATAAAAAACAGAGTACAGCAGGGATGTCTCCTTGATCCAGTGCTCTTTGGAAGTCTCTGCTTAATACTAAGAAAAGCGTTTTATTCGTCTTTTGAAGAAACTTACTTTCATTTAAGACCCGACAGAAGTCTTTTTAATGCAGCACGTCTAAAGGCGTAGATCAAAGTAAAAAGAGCTGTGGCCTGCTACATTCAGCAAAAGAACTACAGATACTGATCAACCGATTTTCATCTGCTTGTACAGACTTTGTAATGAAAAAACTAAAAGTATTTAGCTAAGGTGTTAAGGTTTCATAGCCAATCAGCACCAACGGTTGGAACGCTGAGTATGTATATATTTTTGTCTACCTTGGCTCAAAGATAACATCATCAGTATCAATAGAAGCCGAAGCATACAGCCGCATCGGTAAAACATCTGGCACACTTGAACGACTTACCTCCAGGGTCTGTGATAACCCAAAGGTCCTCAAAATTTTAAAGTCGAACTGTCAAAATTCAAAGTCAAAATTCAATCAATTTGTCGAGCACATAACACCGAGCTTTTATTACATATAGAAGCCTTTGTAGTATCTAGTTGATTAAATTTTAATTTATTGATTGTTTTGTCGTACACATGATTTTATATGTAAGAAAATTCTTTGGACAAAAATTAATAAAATAGAGAGTTATAAGTTTTTACTTACAGCTTGATTGATAAAGTTGATAAAAAATGTTTGGCCTTTGCAAAATATAGTAATACGGAAATCCTTTCAAACTACTTATAGGTGTTAGAAGATTGTAGCTGAAAGTTGGTAAGCTTTTACAGAAAGCAAAATATGGTGTAGAAACCTGTGAAGTTTTTAGAAAACAAGACTCAACAAAAAAAGTTTGGAATATGTTTGAATATGTATTTGGTGTACTAATATGTATTACTAAATCTTAGTTAACCCAGTTAGAACATTATTCTCATTACTGATTACATACAAACTGTTTTTTTTTGGTTTTCTTACCTATTTAATTTTGTAATGTTTTTCAATATCACTTTAATAAATATTAGTTCAAAAATATGGATCGTCATAAGTACACTTTCTACTATTACCACATATGACTTCATTCGTTTCCTTCGGTTGTCAATAAAATTCCTGCAATATTTATTAATAATATTTAGAACGAACTAGTGTTAGACGAGACCTTCTATTTATGATTTTTTTAGGTTGTGAGTTTGTTTTTTTCAAATCATTATAGTTGTTAAATCAACCAGACATATTTTGATAATATTATCATCAATTACTATGAAACTACTTTTTACATAATAGTTATTAAATACTTTAATTTAATGTTGATTTTATTTGTTATTTTGTTAGATAATAGATAAACTATTTCTATAAGAATTTATTCTATGACCTGAAATTTGCTTATAAAATTATTTTGCTTAATTGTTTTTATAATTCAAAATAAGAACATTTCTGTAATACTTTAATATTGTAAACAGATATATAATTGTAATTTTTTGATACAAATTTTTGTTGAAGTTAGAAATAGCTATAAGTATTATATATATAGTTTTAATTTCTAATTTATTTATGAATGAAAAAATATTTTAAGTATTATAATTTTATATTGATTTCAAAAATATATTTAAATTTATTTATTAACCTTTTTTAAACTATTACTAAGAATCAATTATTTATTGCTAGAATTAATACACAATTTTTGTAGTGTTTTCTTATTATTTATACATTACTTATCTTTGAGCTTTTGGTTGAAATACTACTACATGAGAAATATTATGTTGTTTTTGTTTTGACAACTTGTTATCTGAGTGAATCAACTAAATAAGTAAACATCATTATTTGTAATTTATTATTGTTTCAGAAGTAAAAATTAAGCCTGATATTAATAGATCTGTATTAATATCAATATGATTCGAATAAATGTTTATTTTCTTTTATTATTTCATTTTTTTGAAATAATTTCCTCTGATATTTCAATTAATTGTCATTATGAAACTGATGGAATTGATATTAATCCAAATGATATGATTTATTGTTCAAGTAAAGGTAGGTGTAAGATTTTATTTAACAGTTTCTAATTATTTCTAAATAATGATTTAGAAAAGACTAATTTTTTCCACTTTTTTATTAGTAATTGATGAAATTATACGAGATAAGAATTCTACAGGGAGAGCAGCTCCCAAAGCAAGATGGGTTCAAGCTGGTTGGTTTCTTGATGAAAATAAGATTGGATTGAATCTTTCATGGAAACAAAACGGTGACACTTCTTATTTTAATGAAAACATTTTTTATCAGCTAAAAACTTATTTTTTTTAAATTATTTTTTTAACATCAATAAAAAAGGTTGATTTTGAAAATTGAATTTCAAGCTTTAAAAGTCAAAGAATTTGTGACTGGGTATACCATTGAAATTAAATCTATGAATGGACTCCATCATACATATCTTTTTAACATCACAATTAATAAATGGAGAGATGTAAACAAAGATGAGGAGGTAAGATATCCAATCTTCTTTTTTGTTTAAGAAGTTAGGGATTTTTTTAACTTTTTTAAAATTTTAATTTTATCTAAAACTATTTAAAAAATTACTTAAAACTAAAGTTAAAAGCTATTTTTTTAGTTTATCAATTTTTTGTCTTAGTCTATCAGAATTATATTATGTTTAAAGCTTTTTAATTCTTTTATATTATTTTTAAATTCAATGAACAAAATAGTCATTAATGTTTAAAAATTATCTTCAACTGCTGTTTTATTTTCAGATCTTATTTAACTTTGTCAACCAAGTATCAGAGCAAAGAAGTTTCCCTCTTATACCTGGGAGCCCATATACTGCTTTGATAGATTCCTTACCAAATTATAATGAAATAAATTTTCCAGAGAAGATTAGATTTACAATACCAAGTAAAACAGCTTACTTAAATTTATTCATCAAATGTTATCAAGTATTTTTTTATTAAACTTTTCAATGAAATTAAAACAGCTTCATGATAACCATAAACAGCATTACATTTTTCCTTAAGCAAGTAATTTGACCTTTTATTGCTTTACTGTAGAAGTAGCAAGTTCACAAAAAGAGTTTACTTTTGTTCATTTTCTTCTTAATTAGTGAAGTGTTAGTCATTCTGTTGAAATTGATTGACAATTTCCTTCTTGGTTGCAACTGACTTTTTAAAACTTGAGGAGTTTAAGCTTTACAGTTAACAGTTTCTTTGAAAATGATTCTATCTCTTCTTTGATTAACTTCCTGTATGTTATAAGTTTTAGTTTCTTTAACTTATTTGCTAGAGTTGGCACATCATTGTTCTTGATTTTCAAACTATCACTTAATACTTTTAGTAAACATTTACTTTTTGCAGACTGCTGTTCTGAAGATGATTTATTCCGACATGCTGAGATCTGCTCTGAAAGTAAGTTTTGACATTTAATTTCCTTAGTAATCTCCAACAATTGAATAACTTTTGATTTTGTAGGTGAATGTCGTCAACCAAAAATAGGTAATTAATATTTTGATACATTTATTTGTTTTAAGGGCAATTCTTCCTAAGTTTATAAACACGTTCAATAAATTAGAATAATTAGAATACTAACTACAATATTAATAATTAAAGTCTTGTTCTATATTCAGAGGATTATCCCAATTATAAAGATATTGATTATCCAATAAAAGGTATATTTTTTGCAATTGAAATTTTACTTTATTTAAATCTAAAATTCTGTTGTCTTATTTTTTACTTTCATTTTACTTTAATTTTTAAAGGATTTTTTAATGATCTTTTGATAGCTTGTTACGACATTTATTACATATTTTATAATATATTATTATATCAATGTAAAAAATTTTATTTCTAGCGGTTTTATCTGTTGATAAAAAAGAGTTTGGAATTATCAGTAAGTATAAGTCGAAATTTTAATTTAATTCATTTGTAATGAATCTTTTGTTCTCAATTTGAACTTCATTTTCTATTTTTCAGTTTTTATTGCTGTTGCACTTATTGTGTTTTGTGCTATTTCTATCATGAGTCTTTATCTAATGAAAACAAGAAAAATGCACGAACGAAGACAGTGTAGTAAGTTCAATTTCAATAACATTCAAGTCACCGAAAGTGTTCTATTTATAGTTGATATAAGTTAAATTAATTTTGAATATATTTATAGTTGATAAATAAGTTAAATTAATTTTGAATAAAATTTAGATTACAAACATTTTAACCTAATTTTTTTTTAATAATAAAAATATCCAAACATTAACAGAAGACGCTGAGACATTAGTAATTACTTCAACTTCTAACACTGCTGGAAGACCTGCTCATTGGGACTTTACTTCAAAGCTTGCATATCAAATACAGGAGACAGATAGTATAAAGACATCTAACAATAGTGTTAAATGTAATTTGTGGGAAATGAATGAATCAATATCAGATCCCGATTCATGGTTTTGTAAAAAAGTTGTAAATAAAAGTTGTAAACAAATTATCCTAATTGAAGCTAATTGTAGATCAACAAATGATGTTGTAGCTGCTGCTATTAAATGGTTAACTCATGGTAAACTTAACTCAGTCTTACTTCGAGTGTTTATCTTATATTTTGGAGACTGTTACCCCGACTACGTGAAAAATATAAAGTCAAATGTTTCAGTTGAATGTTACCAATTACCGAAAGATTTGAAAACTATCCTAAATAAAATCAATGTAATTAAAGGCAGTAAAAGTGACAAACTTGATCAAATGAAAAAATTGGCTGATAAAGTTCAAACATGTTTATCTGTTGTATAAAGTTTGCTCTTCAAAATCTTTAACTATTTGATTCAATGATTTACATGATCTTGTAAAAATCAGAAGATTAAATATTTTTCAAGTGAAACTACGAAAGTTGCAACCTTGCTTTTTATCAATTGTACTACTGCTGTCAATTGCACGTTGTTTGTTATAATTGCCAATGATTACTACTTTGAAACGTTTTTATTGCCACTGATAGTTCAGATAAAATATTTCATTTTTTAAGTACTAATGATTAATACAATTAATTAATGACCTAACTTCCAAAGCTGTTATAAATAGTTGTATATTTTCATATTAAATCATATTTGAAGTGCCGTGAAATTTTCAATCTTGAATCTTTTTTCTCTCCTAAAACTGTAACTTATTGATGATGTTTTCAAAGATCTGATTGTAACTTGTTGACATTATTGCCAACTTTACAGTGTGAGTTTGTTTCTGCTATCATAGGTATATCAAATGAAATTTGCCTTATAATCCGCTTACAAAGCAAATAATTTTCGTTTTAAAATTGTTATTTGGTTTTACTTTTCTAATAATTACGACTTAATCTGAAATTTTCGTTTTCACTATTAAATTGATAAAATATCTGTAAATTAATTTTGTGTTTTCTTTATCATTATTCGTTGAATTCATCACATAAATTAAAATATTTAAGTTATGTTTGTTCGTCTAAAAAATGGAAAAAAAATCTTTTGTGAAAACTAATTTAATATTCTAACAAAATACTTACTCTTTATATATAATAGCGACAAAAATATACAACATACAGGTTCAAAAAAAATATTTAAGGAAAGCATAATTTAGAATTTCATTTAAAAATCAGAACTATTGTTTTAAGAACTCGTAAAAATAATGCAATTAAATTAACAGCAGTTTTTATCTACAAATTTTCTACAATAAGAATTGACATCTACCTTTTCCGGAGTGTTTAAACAATTTATTTAAGGAATTTCTACTAGTTAATGATCGGCTAGATGAAATTTTTAATGTTTGAGCACAGGAGTATGTTTTAACATAAAAGTTGATTATTCAAATACTTAAAATACAGATATACAATCAAAGAGAATTTTGAAAAATAGAAACAAACAAGTTGTTTTCGTCTTTTTAAATTCTTGCGGTAGATTTATGTTTCACCAATCATTAGATATTCAAGCGAAAGCAAAAAACTTGTTTTAATTGTTTTTTTTTCATAAAAATTTTACCTTAAAGTTGACATGAGGAATTCGTAAGAAAATTAATCTCTTTGAAAACTTAATAAGCTCTGAGAATAAATAAACTATTTCAACTAAAACTTTAAATCTGTAAAATGTACATACGTAATCAACGTTTATACTCAAAAACTTATGTTTAATTTTTCGTGACACTTATCTGTTGTAGTCTCTGTTATTTTTAGCACAATCAACTAATACATGTCTTGATAATTGTACCCAGTGCTTCGGGATCCGAAGATATTTCATACATGACCAGGCAATACACAATATAAATAAAAAGATGATGTAAATATGAACCACAATTCATTATCCCTTGGTTTGGAAAATTCGTGTATGAATAATTTAAAGTGTAAAAGGTGCTCTCGGTCACATTTCTAGAGATGTGTGAGACTTTTGGTGATCTTAGAACCTAGAACCTTAGAGCCATTCACTTTCTTGGTTTATCTGCAGCCCTTAGTAGGCTCACAAACTATATTTACGTACTGCAGGGTTTTTCCCAAACTACAAGTTCTGCCGCAAATTGAAACAACTGAGAGTGGTGTTGTTGAACTCTTTCAAACTAAGATTTACCGGCTTCTTGTACCTTTTTCTTGGAGCAAGATGACTGTTTGCCATAAAATACAATTTTAGGTAACCGGTCATTCCCCATTCTTTTCAATCATTGATAGCTAAAATGATGCTTACATATTAAACACGATATTTGTGTTATAAGTTGTCTGCAATTCGTTTGAACAAAAAAGTGAACTTTTTAACAAACTTTCCACCTAAAAGCAGTTAAAATACCGAATAAGTAATCATTTATTGTTGATCTTAATAATTTTAAAACTTAAATTTTTATTCATGTACGGTATAAAAATGAAACATTTCTGGAAGCTTTCTGGTAAACTGTCATACTAGTCGTCGAAAATATGTTGCTGTGAAAGATGAGCTTAAAAAGAAGTTGCTTTCAATGAATAACTTTTAAGTATTTACTTGATCTTCTTCGATTGATTTTCTTGTATTTTGTTTCCTTCGTATATTTTCGCTGTTATTGTGTTCTAAGAACCTAAAATGTTATGTATAATTTCGGATACCATGTCAAAAAAGTAGAACTTCTTTTTAGTAGATGAGAACAAACTTTTAAACTTATTTTGTTAAATTTATTTAGGTTCTAAACAATATTTTCGAATTGTTAATAACCTCAATAGTCGTTTCCTTTTTAAGTTGAATAAATTCGCTTTTGAAATGGGGAAAAAAAAGTCACAAAAGTCAAAAATCAAAATGAAGCAGCAACCCTTAGATTCATCAAGTAAAACACCGACAAGCCCAAAGACTCCAGAAGCAGTTTCCGCCAGTTCGATGGAGCCTACTGATAGTGATTTAACTAAAACTGAAAAACCTTCGAGTTCTTCAGGTTTTCAAGTTGTACCAACTGTTTCCGGGCCTAAAGAAGCAGAAGAACAACTTGAAATAGAAGGTACTGACGAAAACGACGAGTTTTTGAACATTCTAAAGGCACTGCATGAGGATAGAAAAGAGAAGGATTACAAAATGGTGAAAGAATTGGGAAATAAGTTAATAGAAACTTTAAACGCTAGTAAGTTTATCATCTCACATTAAAAACATCTCTTATAACCAAAATTTTTTCTAGTTCCAGGAGGAACTGACGCTGACCAGGTTAAATTAAATACTTTTATCAAATGATTCGATAAAAAGATATTTAATTAAGATTAAAGAAACCTTTGGAGCTGATGATGATGAAGTTGAAGAGGAACTGACTGAGCAAGAAAAGAAAGATGAAGCCTTGCGACAACAAATTTCGATTTACCAGCTCGATGGTTAACATTTTCTAATCATTCACGAAAGTAGCAAAACTTTTCAAACATTTTATTCACAGAACTTATGAAAGGAATTCTTCCGGAAAATTTTTCGAGTCGAGACGTAAGCTTACAAAGAAACTTGCACACTTGATTTAAATTTGTGACTTTATAGCATTCCCAATGTGGAAAAACAAACCCTGAAGCGAGTGGTCAAAGCAAGACTTCGGATGTAACTACTACCACCAGCAGAAGTACTACTAAGAGTGAAGCTGTTGCGAAGAGTGAAGCTGTTGCGAAGAGTGAAGCTGTTGCTAAGAGTGAAGATGTCGCTAGGGATAAAGTCGTTGCTAAGAGTGTTGCTGTGGATAAGGCTGTTGCTAAGGGTGAAGCTGTTGCTAAGGGCGAAGCTGTTGCTAAGGGTGAATCTGTTGCTAAGGGTCAAGCTGTTGCCGTGGATAAAACTGTTGCAAAGGGTCAAGCTGCTGTGAAGGGTCCAGCTGTTGCTGTGGATAAGGCTGTTGCTAAGGATGAAGCTGTTAAGGGTGAATCTGTTGCGAAGGGTGAATCTGTTGCGAAGGGTGAATCTGTTGCTAAGGGGCAAGCTGTTGCCGTGGATAAAACTGTTGCGAAGGGTCAAGCTGCTGTGAAGGGTCCAGCTGTTGCTGTGGATAAGGCAGTTACTAAGGGTCAAGCTGCTGCGAAAAGTGTTGCTGTGGATAAGGCTGTTGCTAAGGGTGAAGCTGTTGCTAAGGGTGAAGCTGTTGCTAAGAGTGAAGCTGTTGCTAAGAGTGAAGCTGTTGCTAAGAGTGAAGCTGTTGCTAAGAGTGAAGCTGTTGCTAAGAGTGAATCTGTTGCTAAGAGTGAATCTGTTGCTAAGGGTCCAGCTGTTGCCACAGATAAAACTGTTGCAAAGGGTCAATCTGCTGCGAAAAGTGTTGCTGCGGATAAGGCTGTTGCTAAAGGTGAAGCTGTTGCTAAGGGTCAAGCTGTTGCTAAGGGTGGACCAGTTGCTAAGGGTCCAGCTGTTGCTAAGGGTCCAGCTGTTGCCGCAGATAAAACTGTTGCGAAGGGTCAATCTGCTGCGAAAAGTGTTGCTGCGGATAAGGCTGTTGCTAAGGGTGAAGCTGTTGCTAAGGGTGAAGCTGTTGCTAAGGGTGAATCTGTTGCTAAGGGTGAATCTGTTGCTAAGGGTGAATCTGTTGCTAAGGGTGAATCTGTTGCTAAGGGTCAAGCTGTTGCGAAGGGTCCAGCTGTTGCTGTGGATAAGGCTGTTGCTAAGGGTGAATCTGTTGCGAAGGGTGAATCTATTGCTAAGGGTCAAGCTGTTGCCGTGGATAAAACTGTTGCGAAGGGTCCAGCTGTTGCTAAGGGTCCAGCTGTTGCTAAGGGTGGACCAGTTGTGAAAAGTGTTGCTGTGGATAAGGCTGTTGCTAAGGGTGAAGCTGTTGCTAAGGGTGAATCTGTTGCTAAGGGTGAATCTGTTGCTAAGGGTGAATCTGTTGCTAAGGGTGAATCTGTTGCTAAGGGTGAATCTGTTGCTAAGGGTGAATCTGTTGCTAAGGGTCAAGCTGTTGCGAAGGGTCAAGCTGCTGTGAAGGGTCCAGCTGTTGCTGTGGATAAGGCTGTTGCTAAGGGTGAATCTGTTGCGAAGGGTGAATCTATTGCTAAGGGTCAAGCTGTTGCCGTGGATAAAACTGTTGCGAAGGGTCCAGCTGTTGCTAAGGGTCCAGCTGTTGCTAAGGGTGGACCAGTTGTGAAAAGTGTTGCTGTGGATAAGGCTGTTGCTAAGGGTGAAGCTGTTGCTAAGGGTGAATCTGTTGCTAAGCGTGAATCTATTGCTAAGGGTGAATCCGTTAAGGGTTCAGCTGTTGCTGTGGATAAGGCTGTTGCTAAGGGTGAAGCTGTTGCTAAGGGTCCAGCTGTTGCTAAGGGTGAACCTGTTGCTAAGGGTCCAGCTGTTGCCGTGGATAAGACTGTTGCTAAGGGTCAAGCTGCTGTGAAGGGTCCAGCTGTTGCTGTGGATAAGGCAGTTGCTAAGGGTATACCAGTTGCTAAGGGTCAAGCTGTTGCTGTGGATAAAGTCGTTGCTAAGGATAAAGTCGTTGTTAAGAGTCCAGCTGTTACTATGGGTGGGTCAGCTGCAAAGGGTGAAGCTGTTGCTATGGATAAGAGTGTTGCTAAAGATAAAGTCGTTGCTAAGCGTCCAGCTGATGCTAAGAGTGAACCAGCTGCAAAGGGTGAAGCTGTTGCTAAGGATAAAGTCGTTGCTAAGAGTCCAGCTGTTAAGGCTGTTGCTAAGGGTGAAGCTGTTGCTAAGGGTGAAGCTGTTGCTAAGGGTGAAGCTGTTGCTATGGATGAAATAGTTGCTGTGGATGAAATAGTTGCTGTGGATGAAATAGTTGCTGTGGATGAAATAGTTGCTGTGGACGAAGATGTTGCTGTGGACGAAGATGTTGATGTGGATGAAACAGTTGCTCTTGATGTAGATGTTGCTGTTGCTACTCTCGATGAGCTTTATAAGCCATCAAACGATGAAACCAGTGAATCATCTTTTAAAACTTCGTTCACCACTGCTATTAACACTTATGGTGAAGATTCACTAAGCACCGATTCTCAAAAAACCAACAAGACATATGTGTTGCAGGTATCCTATTATAAACTTCTTCATTATACAATACTTTATTCATTTCAGACTGGCTTCAATCAGAATAATAAGAATTCTTTTAATAAGTATCTTCAAAAACGTATTCAGTTTTATGAATCTATGAGAACAAGTAAAAAAACGTTAAAAACCTCAAGTTTGTCTTACTTTGTGAAATCTTTTTCTAGAATTATTGAATAAATTGGAAACAATTGGAAAAAGTGATGATGATGTAGGAATCTGTTATTTCTAACAAAATCAATAATTAAGAATTTAATTTTTAGGTGAAAGTAGGAGTAAACAAAATTGTTGAGAAAATCGACGAAGCTCTGTTCAAAATGAAGAAACTCGGTAGTGAAAAAATGCTGGATGACGATAAGAATTGCAAAAACTGGGAAAAAATCGAAAAGAACATGGAAAATTTGAGTCAATTAAGCAAAAGTGCATCCCTTTTAATCACTTGATAGTATTTTATTTAATATTTACTTTTAAGGAATGGAGGGGCATACAAAGGAAATGAAATCTGTAGCCTTAACAACATTGAGTGATAGCTTAAAGCCTGTTGCTATAGATTTCACAAGCTTACAGGTAACCATGATTTATTTTTTATAAAAATTTATTTGATCATTTTCTAGGAATATAAAAGCTTTGAACAAGGATTAAGAGTAGTTAATGAAATTAGTAACAAAATGGGAAGATTTGAAAAAAGTGTAAGTGGTTGGTCTTAAACTTAGTCCTAAGTATGAATTAATAATTCGTTAAAATTTTAGATTAAAGATTGTGCTAAAAAAGTAAAGAACGGAAAAGAAATGGCTGAATCCTGTAATGAATTAGAAAATAAAGTAAGATAAACTTTAAATATTGGATTTCGCAACTTAGTTAGTTTGAAGCCAATTTAAGTACCTTTATTTGGAATGTGTATATGTACGCTTCTGAAAGTATTCTTTTTTTACAGGGCTTGGTATGGATGGAGACTGAAAGTCAAAAACTGGGTGAAAATTTTGAAATACTACGAAAGATTTCTTTGAATACCAATAGAAAATTAAAGAAATTGTTGGACTAGTGGCATCGTGTGGATTTTTTGTTGACTAAGGAACTGTTTTTTATTATTAGTTTTCATATAATAAATATATTGCAATTTAAAAAATGCTAATGATAAGTATCTAATCCCGCATTTTTGGTTTGCAACTTTTGTCGGACCTAGTTTCTATGTCAGACTGATTAATATAAGCAAGTGTTCTTTGAACTTAATAGGCAGACTTTCATTTGTTTAAAAAAAGAAGTATAAAAGCTACAAATTAGAAAAAAAAAAGTTCAAGTTGTTAACCCCAATTTTACCAATAAATTTTAGTAAATAAAATATCGAAACTTTCAGTTTTTCAAATTCCCGTTCTCAAATAAAAACCTGGCTATCGTTTCAAAAGTAGGCGCGTTTGATTTTTAGGGGAATGAATCATTAAAGTAGTAAAGCGCGATCAAATAGTACTTGAAATAAAGTTTTTACTTTCAAAATACAAGCATACAAATGTCGATATCGTATAAGTATTTGATATTCTAAAATTTCTGTTATCTGTTTAAATTTAGCTTCTACAGGTTTAAAATTTTTCGGATATTTGTTGTTTATATATAAATGCTCTAAGCGTAGAGCTAACCAATTCATTTTTCAACTTATTATTAATACTATAAAAAAACTCGCTATTGAATTCAAATTAATAACTGTTGGAAGCTCTAAGCCTTATTTTATTATTTATGATTTTGGATTTTATAAATACAATTTTTTTAAACTTTGAAACCTTTTACGTAAAAGAACAGTATGGCATCGTCAGACAAGGTCTTTTAACTAATAATTAACTGTCTAGATTTTTGTTATTTTCTCTATAACTCGACCTCTGAAATGCAACCAATATTTATTTCGTGTCTATAAACATTTCTTATACTAGTCATCTAGCCAGGTTTTGTTAGAAAATAAACATTTTTAAAAATGTTTACATTAAACTTGAAGCTTATTTAATACTATATATAGTGTATTTAAGAAATTTTGCTAATATTTACCTAACTTCATCTATTCTACTTATTATCTTACATATTATATACCAAATGATATAATTAAAGTTAAGTTATAAACTTTTTAATAATTATAGTATAAATGCTTCTATATAAATGCTTTCTAAATAATAACAATAATAACAACAACTGATTTTGATTACAATAAATTATAAGTCAATAATTTATAAGATATTTTATTTATATTCTAGATTTTTGTAACATGTTTAACTTTTGTAGTTTTGTTCTTAATTATGTTGGATTAACTTATTACAGATCTGTTTTAAAATATTCAGGTCCTAGTGAATATTATACAATATAGAAATTAATTTCATTTATTTGCAGATATAGTTATTTCAAATATTATTTGTTATTGTAATGGTTATTTGCCTAATATGTGAGTTGTAAATGAAATATTTTTTAAAAGTATTTTAAGGTATTAATGAACTCCAATTAAGTGTTTAAAATGGAAAAAGTTTCACTTAATGGTAAGATTTTTTATTTTTAATTAAGTTTCACTTAATGCTATTATTATTTTGATTTTCATAATCAACTTGATCATAATTGAATTTACATTTTAAAGTTATTTTTTCAGAAAAATGAGTCATTATAATCAATTTTTCTAGTTAAAAACAGTTAAAAACTGTTTAAAATAAGATTTTTTATTATTGATATAAATATATCTAAGAAAGCAAACGTTTATATTACTTAAAGTTAAAAAATAATTGAGCTTAATATGATTTAACATTCAAAAAACTTTTTTTTTCTTTTTAAGACTTGATTTTTTTTCAAGAAACTAATATATATCAAAATCTATAGTAACCAATAAATACAAAAACTTTACGTTCTACAATAATTTCACAATTTTTACTTTTACTCTTTAAAGTATTATTTAGAATATGTGTTGCTGAGAGGTGCTCTTTTAATATAAAATTTGTTTATGCTTTTGTATTTATAGAGCTCATAATCATCTGGTGTGTTATCAACTTGGTGTCTGCCGCTAATAATTGTTGGGTTTGTCCTAAAACCTCCTACTCAAATACACTATGTGACAGTCATAGCTGTAATCTTACTCAAGCTCACAACTGCTCTTCACAAAGCTGTAGTAGTGACTGTTTATGCGTAACTACTTTTGAAATATCGAGCATAAACGGATTCACAATATATTCAAGCTGTTCAACTGGTGTTAGTTAGAATCTTTTATTTTTGTATGATCACTAATTTACTCAATATTATAATGACTTTAAACTCTTTCGTTTGTAGTGTGCGGACGAGCAAGTACTATTACAAGATTTGGTCAGCAAACAACAACTAAATGGTCGATTAGTTGTTATTGATGAAAAATCAAGATGGACTTATGAGTGTGGTAGTGATGATTGTAACAAAGTAGTTACTTTTGACCCCCTATACTTTTGTAATGAAAGTATGTTGAATCTTTCACACATTTATTTCGGTTGTAAACATTATTTACTGTTCACAGCTGGTGTTTTTACTTTGGTTGAAGAACAAATTTTAGAGGTTGAAAGCACTTCACATATGACGACAACAATTACATTGTCAGTGGCCGGATCTTTCTTCATTCTCTTTGGAATTGCTCTCATCATTATTAGATGTCGTTATTATAGAAATAAAACGAAAATGGAAGATAACAAGTTTAGATATGGACACCAATCACTACCAGATGATAGTGAAAGTTGTAGTGAAAGTGATTTGTACAGCGATTCAACTTACAAGTAACCATTTTCTCTTCCTGTACACTAAACTTTTATCATTTGATGAAATCGATAAAAATTTACTTGTAGCTAAAGTAACTTAAAAACTATCAATTAATTGCTGCTAGTTATTTGAAGCTAGTAAAATGTTAAAATAGGAAAGCAAGTTAATGAATTATGGCAAATTCTTGCCTTTACGTGATGTCAAATTAAATCTATTTCTGCAACTAATCTATTTTTTGTAATGCGTCATTCGTTTTCTTTTTTATCTTAGAACTAAAGCTGACTCAGCTTCATCAAGTGTTGCTACACAGTACACCCGAAGTAGCAATAATGGTGAATCAAATCCCTTGCTACTGCCAATCTTTCATTTGAAAAGAATCGGTAAATTTTGTTTCTTGTATCTATCATTAAAGAACTGCTCCAAAATGAAACTTTTTATAATCGATATTTTTACGTACAGCATCAGGACGTTATGCTAAAGTTTATCAAGCTCAACTAATGCAAGAGAAAGACAAGCCAATAGCTGTTTCTGTCAAGTCATTTTCTCTACGTAATTATGGCGCTTGGAGGCAAGAAATTGACATGCTAAATGAGAGGTTTGTATTTATCAAATGTCTCTTTAGTTAAAACCATAATCAGTTTTTAAAAACCTTTTCTTAATTTTAACACCATCAAAATTGTTCTTTCTTTTTTTACAATTAATTTTTGTTCTTAACATCAGCTTTTATTTAAATATTAGAATAACAAATCAGCAAACTTATTTATAAAGTTTTTCTTAGCATACTTGATAAACTTTGTAAATGTCATTTCATGATCTTAGATTCAATTTCTATCATCAATTATATAGCTCTTCAATTGGTTTAGTACTTTAACTTGTAGCTCAACTTTATGAGACAACTCTAGCTTGGGTGCTGAATACTTTATGTCTCAAGCATTTTTCGAATGACTTGTAACTTGAGATTATAGTTTGCAAAAAACCATTTATTCTTTTTATAGCTAAAATTATCAAGTAATCTGACAAACTTTTTCTGTTATCTTGAATAACCTCCTGACTATATGTTGGCTTCTGATGCTTGTGACTTTTCTTTTGATGCTTGTGATTGTTTTCTTCAAATTGTAAAATGATTGAAACTTATTTCAGTTGGATGCATCATGAAAACATCATCGAGTACTACACAGCTGAAAAAAGATCCATTCGAAAGCATTTAGAGTATTGGTTGGTTACCGCTTACTACAAACAAGGAAATCTGGCTAATTACCTTTTTTCAAATCCGTTGTCATGGAATCAATTATGTGGAATGATTCTATCGATTGCAAACGGTTTCTTGCACATCAATTACTTGATTGTAGAAGTGACGATAATTATCTTTAGGTTTATCTTATCTACATGCGGAACATAATATGAACGGAGAATCTAAAGTCCCAATAGCTCATCGAGATATGAAAAGTACAAACATTTTAGTGAAAGATGACCAACAGTCGTGTGTCATTGCTGATTTTGGCCTTTCACTTAAACTGGACCCAAAACTTACCCGTGAAGATTGGTCAAATGCAGGTAGATAAATGGACAATTCGCTGTCCATGTCACTCATTGATTGTTACTAGGGCAAGTTGGAACCTCTAGATATATGGCTCCTGAGTTATTGGAGCGTTTAGTTAACTTATTTGATCCTGAATCTTTCAAAAGAGTTGATGTTTACGCGATGGCGTTGGTGATGTGGGAGATGATGAACTGCTGTAATGCAGTCCCAGGTTTACTCTAACATCTCTTATAATGATTATCTAACTTTCTATCTTTGCCATAGGAATGGCTTCTCCGTATAAACCAGTTTTTGCTGATCATATAAATGAGTTTCCAAACAAGAATCAAGTGTTGATGCTCGTTTGTAAGAATAGAAAACAACCAGAAATAAAAGCAAGTTGGCAAAAGCACGAGGTATATGTGAATGCTGATCAGGCAGATCTTCAAATAAATCTTCATCTAACAGGGGATGTCTCGTTTGTGTCGAATCCTTCCAGAGATGTGGGAATATATTGCAGAAGAAAGAATAACAGCTGGTTGTGTTGTTGAAAGAATGAACGTCATTAAGGAATTATCTTTTGAAACAGAAGAGGAATCCGATGAAGCTGACAAATTGATGTGTCAAGATGATGTTACTGATAATTTGATTTGATTTTAAGTTGACATCTTTTTAATCTTCTTTTTATAATCATGTTTTTACTAGTCTCGAAACACATTAATATTTTTTTACTCATTTTATAATCTGTTCTTCAATCCTCATCCTTATTGTATATCTTGTATAGAGTTAACAACTTTCATTTGACGTTTTGCTGCATCTATTTTAACTTTTTGATTTAATTTTTGCACAGAACTTCCTTTTTTTATTGTTGCCAAACTATTTTTGTCATTTTTTGTAATCTTATCAAAATCTTTTATTGTTTTGTAAAAATTATTTGCAGTGAATAATAATTGAAGTTCTTTATAAATATTTTAAATAAAGATTGAAGATTTTAACACAAAAAAATCATTTGAAAAATTGTACAATTCATTAATAATGAAAGCTATAGTAGATTACTACTGTTCTATCTCTGCAGTTTTTATATGCTCATTCCAAAATTGAATTCTATTTGGACTTAGCTTGGTCTTCATCTCAGGGTTTGAATTTATTTCCAAGTAATTTTCTTCTGTTGCTACAAACGGCTTCCAGTAGAGAGTAGAATTATAAGGACCTTTGTTTGGGTTTCTAACAAAATAGAAATAATAGAATTCTGCTACTTAGTCCAGCTTATGTCACACTTACCCTGTATAAGCAAAATTGACGATGTACCTCATCCAATTTTCACTCAGTTTTCTCTCTTCCTCATTAAATTTGACATCAAAAGAAAACTTCAAATCTGAAAACGGGGCACCGAGTGTAAAAAAGATATCATCTCCATGATCACATTCACAGATATCAGGTTTCAGTGGATTTTCACTGAGATTGAACTCTCTTTTGTGACTAAAACATAATTGTTGGCTCATTCGATAGAAGAAAGTGTTGTCTTCTACTTCTGTTAAAGTGATGTTGATTAGTCTCTATCGTCTCTTAGTTCTTATGTTTGATTTACAAGACATATGTTTAAGAACCTGAAAAAGCTTTAGAAAATCGAATAGAAGAAATATTAAAATAATAATCTCCAACAATTTCAGCAGCTATTTTACTGTTTAAAAGCTTATCACTTTCATCAAATTCTTTTTTGTATTCTCTCCAGATATCATCAACATATTTGTCAACGTTTTTAGGCTGTGAAATATTTATGAATTTATAACGTGTAACCACCAAAAACATATATTTGAGATTTTTCTATTGTCAAAGATAACTAACAAACCTCAGATATCATGCTAAAAATCCCTTTTATAGCGCCTTTACCATCTTCTTCTGTGATCCCATCACCAAATCCCTTATCTTGACACGGAGCCATTAGACCATAACCTTCAGTGCTACAAATTCCTAACATATAAGGAACTTTGTAAAAAGATCTTTTTTTCAAGGTTTCAGTTGTCCTTTCTTTGAGAAATTGCCCATCAATAACAATCGAAAAATATTTCTTTTGCTGAAAATTCATTGATTTTAATTAAGAATTTAAAACACTTTTACAACATACAGCTAACACTTCATCATTCAATGATAAGATTTCCTTTGCTGGAATCGATTTGAGTTTTTCCATTATTTTTGTTGAATCTTTAGGATCAACCTCAAGTTTTTTAGCTAGCACAGAAAGAACTTCAGTATTATTTTTCCTCACTAACACTGGAAAAAATTTAATTAACATATTACAAAAATAAAGATTTTCTTTGTAAAGCTTACTGATATCATCAAAAACACCGCTATGTGAAATTGCTCGGTGGAAGTATTTTCTGCTGACATCAGATATCAAGTGAAGATTTACAGATGAGGCACCGGCACTTTGACCAAATATAGTTACATTTTCAGGGTCACCACCGAACGACTCAATATTTTCATGAACCCACCTTTGAAAGTAAAATTTAAAATAAAACTGTGCAAAGGTACAAGAGATTCATATAGAAAAGGTAAGATACTCAATTATTCAATAATGTGAATTCTATAAGATTATTTTAATTCAAGAAAAAGTCAATTGATATTTTTGTACTATGAAATATTTACTGTAACGCCATTGCTTGATCCATTAGACCCATATTTCCATCGCAGCTTGTCTCTCCTGTTGGGAATGATAACAAACCAAAAATGTTGACCCGATAGTTTGGTATAACAACAACAACATCATGAAAAGATGATAAAATACTTCCGTCGTACATTCCACTTGTTCCTACGTGAAAACCACCACCATAAAACCAAACCATCACCTACAGAACAAACAAGTTAAAAATTGTGTAATAGAATTCACTTAGATACAAAAATGTCTTTTAATTTTAAAAATTCCTAAGCTGTAGAGCATACTGGCATCTTAGCATCTGGGTTTGAAGTATAAATTTTCAGATGGAGGCAGTCTTCATCAAACTTGTTGATGTCTTCATTAAACTCATTTGTAAAAGGGTAAAACGGTTCCAATCCTTTAACCATTGCTTCTGATTGCATTGGTGAGCTTTTAAGTTTAGTTCCATCTAAAACACCATCCCAAGGCTCACATCTGAAAACACAAACTTAAATTCTGATAACTTTGCAACTTATGAATGATTCAACAAACTTTTGCGGATTTTCAAATCTCAATTCTCCAACTGGCGGCTTAGCAAATGGAATACCAGCAAATCGATAAACATCCTTTGCGGTTGTTCCTTTAGGGATCTTAGATGTTCTCTGACACTTTCTACCCTTCACCTGACCAAGAGGTGTGTTTACTATCGGATAGTCCGACATTATAGTTTATTAAATCTAAATAAAAGAATACTTTTAAATTTGTATAATTTATTTATACAACAATATTAGAATTTAGATAATCCTAATTTTTGAAATAATTTAAAATAATATTCCTATTATACAAATAACTACACAAATTAAGATTGGTTAAGTTGAATTGATATGACGATACAACATTAACTTCGAAACGCTAAACTGAAATTTTAAGTTTTGTGAAGTTATATATATAATTGTTTCAATGTTTACTTGTAGTAGCATTTGCTATTTAAGGTAAAGTTTGTTTAATATGTTATTGACTTTTAGAAAAACGATTATTTAACCAAACTTTTTTGATAGTAATACAAACAATAAAACCTTACCATATATGGGTATGTGAAATTATTAATGTTTGATTACTTGAACAAGACTAATCATATTACAGCAGTAATCTAGATTTTACTTTTCCTTTGAAATTATACAAATTACATTTGTATAATTTTTACTAACTGCTTCTACATAAATCTGACTGAATTGTTAAAAAAAAAAACTCATTAAGAAAAAATTGCCGAAATTCAAAACTCACTCTTGTACTGAATAAAAGTTCTTTCATGAGATGAATAAAGTGAAATATTAGCTCAGTGGTTTCTGAAACGAGTAAAAAGCAAATATTATAATAAATTTTACTTTAAAAAATAGTTAATAATTAATCTGTGTTCAATTAACTGTTCAGTAAGTCAAACTTAATTAGAATTTGATAAGTTTTGAAAGATTACATGCTACCATCAAAACTTTTGCTGATAATTCTTTCACGTCTTCAATCACTAAATGTAAGATTTATCTAAGAAGTGTCAGTCTGATGTTGCTTACTGAACTATTTATACTGGTCAAGCTACTGAACCGGTTTAATTAGCCTTTCTATACATAATCGTAATTTATGAGGTATTACAAATCAAAGTTTTTCTCGCTTCCAAATGCAAGAAGAGTTTAGTAAACAAATAACAGTTTTTGTGTATCATTTAAAGTTTACTGAAAAAAGGTTATACAATATTCATTCATTTTATTTGAACAAAGCTTAAAATTTTCTTGACTAATTTTAAGTCATAAGGCTTTTACTTCTTTACAATATAGAGAGATTTGGAATCGTGTAAATCAGTAAACATACACCACCAGAGATAGTCAAAGTTATCTTACGAGATCAGCTTAAGTCTAATCTACAAAAAGGATAACTTTTTTCAGTTCAACTCTTGAAATCATTATTACAAATTTTTATTATAAATCAAATTATTATTAATTTTAATTAAATGCTTATTGCAAAAAAATATACTTTTTATCGAGCTCAAGCTTTTCATTTTAACTTTTTACATCTTTTAGCACATAAGTATATGAGTATATATGTATATTGATCAATAATAATAGTATATACTTTCAACCAGGCGTATTCAACAATTTATCACTAAATTTAATTCCTAGAAATCTTGTAAAGTGGCTAAGCTGTATAGATGAAATCCATTTTTAAATCAGCTGATATTTCGGTTTCAACACCGGCAACTGAAATTAGTAATTTGATGTTTGAAAAAATATAGGATTAATAATTAGATATAAATGAATACACATTTATATTACTATTTATTTATATATATTTATATCATTTATTTATTCGGGAAGATTATTACCACTAAAACTATGAATATATAATTGCAAGAAAAACAATTTTCTGAAAACAATGTTATCATTAAAGCATGTTTATCACTATGTGATCACTAGCTAATAGAAATGAAAAAAAAAACTTTAATCATAAAACAGAGATAATAATAATGACTTCTTAAAATGTATTTTTTAAATAGGTAGTTAAAAGTTAGTTATGGTTATATTTCAACAAGAGCGTTTTTATTTGGTGATTACCTGTTCTATGCTTAGCTAACAAACAGCTGGTACACTGTAAATCATTGGAAAGTATCTCATATTTTCATGTGCATCAGACAATTAATAACGTAATTTTGTTCGCAAATGTAAATTATTGGTACTTTAAAAACATTGTATATAGAAATACGTTAATATCGAACGTTGATTTGATGATAACTTAACCTTGCAAATAATAACTTTGGAAGAAGAATTTTGTTGAAACATAAATGTGTATTGCTTCTGAAAATTGTTTAAAAAAAACTGAAATTTTTCCTGAAAACATTCTTAGAAAATGACTAATGCTTAATGTAACTTCTGAGTTTTCTTTTATTAATTGATAAAATCTTTAGGGAATTCTCTAGACAGCTGTGTTAGTTATAAAAGTAGCTATATGATTTCTATATCTGCTCATTTTCGTGTTGAGGTTTTGTGAAAATAGATTTTTGCAAATTTTTTTGGTTTTTAGAAACTTTTTCAAAGCAAAAACGTTTGTTACGAATTTTATTACGAAAACTTAGTGTGTTTGCAATTATATATTTCTTTCATAACCAATTAAGATTGATAAGTATCGATATATTTTAATAAAAAAATGTTTAATAAATAGTGAATTTATAACTAAATTATATGTTTTACTTTTTAATAAAAATCAATTTATGAACCTTTTATGATAATAGATTTTAAAAACTGTAAAATTTCAAATAATTTCAAATAAACTACAAATCGTTGCAGTAAATAATATTGAATAAAAATGGTATACCTCAAAGTCAATAAATCTTATAAATACGTTGACAAAATAGGTTTAAATAAACATCAAAGTAATATTTTCTTATTAATTGTAGCTGTGATTTTTCAGTTATTTATTTAAGCTTTATTTTAAATTACAAATTTAAGACTCTAAAATGGAAAATCTAGTACTCTGTCAATTCTCTATTATCATTTTATCTATTCAACTTATATTTGCAGAAGGTAAATTCTAGATTCTTCTATATATAGTTTTATAGTATAACTTTATTTCATGATGACAGTTTTGCTTTTAAATTATTCTTGTTCAAGTTATTCGGTGAAACCAACTTTAAAAAATATTTTTTTAATTTTACTTACTAATTGACTTTTTTTACTATAAGCTTTTTACAAAATGTTCAAAAAAAATTGTTTAATTTGTCTTTTCAAAAATTGTTTCAATTATTTTCAGGAAGTACTTTTAGAAAAGCTGAAATCTTACAAAGACCTGATGATGTTATTGGATCAAGATGTGGAGATGATATAAGTATGACGTGCATAGTGAAGTCAAAGTCAGAAATTAAAGTAAAAATATTTTGATTCATTTTATAAATATTCTCTGATAAGATAAGATTTTTTGAGAAAGTATAAATAAAAAAATTGTTTGTATAATTTTTATTTATTTTGTTGTTTTTTTTAAACATTTTTGTAACTTTTGACATCTCGCTACAACAAACGAACAAACGTTTTAAAAACTATTACATATTAAGCCTACATTTGTAAACTAATGTTTTGAATAATCCACTGTTTAGTACTTAAATTGAAAAGAAAATTTTGATTATTTGATTAAGATTCATTTTGAAAGTTTGAAGAATTAAAAAATTCAATTCTTACAATTGTGATTAGAACTTTGATTCTTCATCAATACCCGAAGTTCAATGGTGGTCAAAACAAATCCTAGAAGAAGATGTTTTGGCAATTCCAAAGTTAAAGAAACTGCATCATCGACCATCTGAAGGTGTTGAAGTTCATGTTGAGGTAGATTTTAAATAATTTGAATTTAGTAACATACCTTCTTCGAAAATGTTTCTATAAGAAAGACACACAAGTGATTTTCAGAGTAAAAAGTTATTTTGTAATCATGGGAATGCTTTTACATAAAGCTCATCAACTTCTTAATAATTTTCATTTTAACTTATTAACATAAAAATTCAAACTAATTTGCTTTCAAACTTTGAAATGGAATTATGCGATTATGTCTAGTTAAGGTTATAGACAATTGAAGTAGTTTTAATTATGTGTTATATTGTTGGTAGTAAATATTAATTGTTTTCAATTATCCTAAGCATCAGTTGTTCTTTGACTGCTAGTTTCCTATTTATTACTTTTTCATTTGCCATTCATTCTAATCCTATAAAATTTAAGAAAGTTGAAATTAAAACTGAATCTATTTTCTTTAATATATAATATAACTTAATTTAATAAGAAAGTTAACAAAATTTAATGTACATATGAACTTTTTTGTTTGATATTCAATTCTTTAAAAATTATTTTAGGATATGTTTTTATTTTTAAAATTCTGGGAAACTATGCAACGAAGCTTAAGTGGTTAGTTTGTTGTTTCACAAACTTGTTGAATAATAAAGTACTTCTAAGTTGTAATAATCGAATTGAATAGTTATTTATAATTAAATTCCGTTACAAATACTTACAGTACTTTATTGTCAAACATTATGATGATATCTGTAACATTAGAATGATTATACTATTGACAGTTGATTTGATAATTAATCATAGAAACTATTAGTACAATAATTTCATTGATTATCAATTTGATCTTAACAATCTTTTAACAATAAATAAACTATTGCTATGTTTTTTCTAGAACGAGCTAAGTGCTTATGTGGTGTTTTAATTATAAATAACTTTTTAAGTGTTTTAAACTTCTATCTTTTTTAGATCATGACAAACATAAAAGCCCATTTGTATTCAAGATAATACTGTTATTCTAACTTTTATTTCTTAATATTTTAAAAGTATTGTTGAATATGCCTCTAATAACAATAACTATAGTATATAATTTTTAAGCTGACAATATTTATTTCATCAGTGCTAAACATAACATTCACTAAATGCATTCACTATACCAAAAGAGTTTTCTTTATAAGGTTAAGAATTTTTGGCTTTTAGTTTGAGTAACATTTTCTATGTTTTAACTACTTTTAACAAGTTTAAAATTTTAAAATTTTGCAGGTTTTGTATGTAGTTCGAAGTACTTTGATGCTACGAAATGCAGACAAGTCAAAAGAGGCAGTCTATCAATGCAGGGCGAGCGATAGTGATGAGCGAAATGACCCAAATGTAAATGTATTTAAGCACTGGACAATAGAAGAGGCTCCTTTGATTAATTTAATATGTCCCAAAGATGAAGAAAATTGTGAGTTTGAATATTCAGAATAAAACCTCAAGATTAAAATAGAATCTAAATCGTTTTAAAATGCCGAGTTTTTAAAGATGTATATTGGCGTGATGTTTAACAAAAAATTTATTGAAAAGTTTATTGAAAGTAATTGAATGCCTATAATATCTAAAAAAACATATACTGGAACTCTTAGTTTATATTATGCGCTGTAATATTTAAACCAGTTGTTCTCAGTCATTAATCAGTATAAGCGAATCCTAAATATATGAAACTTAACCATGTTTCCCATGCTACTCACTCAGGTTTGCAATGAGTTAAGAAACATAAGAAGGCATAATTAGCTCTAAAACTTTCCAAGGCTCTAACTTTAATAATCAAGTAGTTTTATAAAATTAATGATAAAAATAACATATAAGCTTTTATTTCGTTTTTGAAGTCTTTTTCTGGTTCCTCAAAACGTTCGGTTGTGGTGTCTTCCTGAAGAGCCGCTATGTTTAACATCTTATCTATGTTTTAGTATTTTGTCAACTCTTAATATCTAAGAGATATCTAATAGTTAATGTGCCACAGTTTTTTTGAATATAAATATATTTATTATTATTTAGTAAACAAGAAAAGAATAAATGAAACAAAGGTGACAACAACAACGAGATTTCAAGAAACAATTTCCACAGTGGCTTCTGATGTAGTTCAAAAATATTTCCCACATAAATTAAAACCCGAAGTAACAACAAAAGCAATTGAAGAACAAACGAAAAAATCTCAACTTCAAACAGGCTTGTTTTTATTATCTTTATCACTTTTATTAAGCCACTTTTGTAGTTTCTGAGATTGTTGAAATAGTTTAGTAATAATGTAATAAGAAAAAAATTGTTTGAATGAGGCTACATCAGCTGATAAATTAATCAGTCTGTCGTATTAATTCAAAGCCATTTTATCACTCATCTTACTTTACTGCTGTCTTAGGAATTTCACTCATTTATTTTTAGTCACATCTTGTAGATTATTAAGAACAGATGAACATAAATTTATAATAATTATAAAAATCTTTAAATTCTACAAATACCTTAAACATTTTTTGCTTGTGCAGAAGTTTTCTTCTACACTCGATTTGATAACTAGTCAATCTTTTTCTTTTAGCTATTATTGTTCTTAAAACAAGAATTAATAAATTAACTAAATAAGATATTTTTATAATTAAATTTTGAAGTTTATGCTGATAAAAGCATAAAAAACCTTTTTCTAAATTTATTTATTCCACAGTTATCTCTACATCTTCTAAAATAGAGTCTGTTGAATCTGAAGTTTTACGAGATGCTAACATAGATTTAAGAGGTGAATATTTTATCAGAAATCAAGTTTCTTTCTAAAATATTTATGATTTAAGCAAGCTATTTATTAATCAATTATGACAATACCTACTTTTATCATACGAAATGGGTTTAAGGAAAATTACTAATTTTTCAGAACTGTTTTGCCTGTAAAATTTTGATATGGTTTTTGCTTCATACACTTTAAAGTATCAAAAAAATAGCTGCTTTTTAAATGCTACATCCCCTTACTACTTAATAATGCTAGTCTGTGTTGCTTTAAAGGTCTTAGAAATAAATAGTTTCCAAAGAAACATTTCAAGTCATGTTTGATAAAGTGAATGGCTTAAACAAATTCTATTTAATATTTTGTTTATTTTCAAAAATTTTTAAATCTTGTGCAATTAGAATAAATACTTTTAATGTTAGATAAAACTACTTTATTTAAAAATTTACTTATAAATCTATCTAATATAATAATGACAGTCTTAAATGATATTCTTCTTACGAAAAACTTACAGCAATTGAAATAAAATAATCTTTTAGTACTTTATCAAAAAAACTCAAAGACATTTAGGAGGTAATTTCACCTTGTCAATTGTTTAACCATTTCTTACTACCCATCAATTGTATGATTTGATTTCAGTAGCTTGTAATCAAGAGGTTGTTGCAATATTTCAAGTTAATTTGAAAATAGTTATTTAATTTAAAATTTTGGGATTGATAAACTTTATTATCTGTCGAGTAAACTACCACCAAAAGTTACTAGGACATTAGAATATAACTGCAAAACCTCATATGATAAGAAATAAAATAACTCAACACTAGCTTTAACATCTCCTCTGAGTAAGGTGATTATATAAGTTTTATGAGATACTAGTTAATAATAACACAAACAAGAATGTTGTTTCATAAACAAATCATTTTTGTAACCATGATTGACATTAAATTGTTTCACAGGCTCCTCAAATAATATCAAAGAGAATACTTCTTGCAACATTTTGTGGTTTATTTTCTTCATATATCAACTTTGGTAAAAAAAATTTTCAAACTAATCATAATTTTCTTCGAAAACTGAAACTGAAAACCTGTCTTCTTTGATTTCCAATACTGTGTATGATAAAAATTCATTTTTCTTTTACTTTTCTAATGGCTTAAAAATAAAAACCAAAATTTCTAGAAGTAAATAAACCAAAAAAGATTCATACAAATACAATTCATAATTCTTTTTAATACTTTTGAAAATATTTTATGTTTTTTAACTGATTCACTGATTAATACCCTTTTATGGATTTAATTGTGGTTTTATTGCTGAGAGTGTAATTGAAACTGCTTATGCTTTAACAGGTTTGAACTTTGTACCAAGGTCATATTGTGAAATGGTTTATTTTGCAAATAATAAATTTCTAATTAAATGCTTAAGAAAAAAGTGAAAAAGTTGATGCAATCTGTGAATCTTTCGTATTTATTAAATAAACATGTTGATAACTATAATAGAAATGAGATCAACTTTGAAAGTTCTTTTTCGTGCATGAAAATGCCAACAGAATATTTTATTTATTTGAAATGAAAAATGAGAAACAAATAATTTAGTCCAAATAAACAATTCGAAAAGATGGAAATAGATTTGATTGAATTAGTAAACATGCAATGATAGACAATTATAGAAACAATTAGTTATTAATATTACTGAATGATAGTTCGATTTGCTATTGAGTTACCAACTTTCCATTGCCATAAAGAAAGTAAGAGTGTGAACATATACATACCAGCAGTAATGAAACAGTTATTTGCTGAAACATCATAAGCTTCATAAACTAAAGTTTTGCTGAAATACAAAAAACCTTTTAGATGACGTTGTTAGTACAAAAGTTAGCATCATCTTAACTTTAAGATATTTTTAACTGGTTGTTATAAAGTAAAAGGTCATGAGTATGAACTCTCAAAGATTAAGAATATAGCTTTAAAAATGTTAAAAGTAAATGATTTCATCAACTTTATAAAAACAGTTCAAAACTAACTTAGAATAGACATTATAGTCATTAAAATTGATGTTGATATCATCATATAAACCAGGAGCTCTTAACTTGAAAGCACCGCCAAGGAGTAACTATAAATAAAGAACAAATAATCAAATTTATTTCATGAAAGCAAGCATTAACAGTGAATTAAAAGTAAATTTTAATGATTAAGGATACTTAATTATAAAACTTTTGCATTTTTTTAAAAGTTAAATTACTATGATTTACAGCTATCAACTTTACATATATAAATGAAGTACTTATGTGTGGGTTGTATACTAAACAAAAACATTTCAACAAAAATTGTGAAAACATAATATAACAAGTATAAATCATCAAAACATTTTTTTTCATAACTTGACTTACCAACATAATCACACCCCACACACTTAAAACAAAAAGCATTTTAGCCTTTGTCAATGACATAATTTGACAACCCATCATAAAAAGTAATGATTTTATATAATTTCAATCAAAAATTAGTAGATCTTTCAAGAAAAACAATTTTTTAATTAAGTATTTTTTAAATACACTATAGAAAAAATGATAAGCTACATAAATATTAGAGATTGTTTTATAATTTTGTTAGTATTTTTTATAATAATCTAATTAAAATAAATAAAATATAAAAGTTATAATAGAAAATTCAAACTGGTTTGAATAAATAGATAATGAAAGTCATATATAATATTACATTATAATATATATACTATATACATAATGTATGTGAAACAGATGTTTAATGTAAAACAGTAACAAAAATATCTAATTTCATAAAAATATCTTAAAACAATAGTAATCAAAATATTTTATTATATTTCACAATTCATTTAATTTTAACAAATAATAACTTTTTTATAAAACAAAAATCAGTAATAATTTAATTTAAAACTATTAAAATAACAAAAAATTTATTAAATAAAAAAACATTATTGAACTATTGATCATTTGTTTTCTTTTCATATAAGTTTATAGCTACTTATATAACTTTTTATAGTGAATAAATTCATAACTAAATATTATAATCAAATTATCTCAAGAACCTAAAATAATTGTATTTAAATTAGGGTTTCTTCTATACAAGAAATTAAACCAAAATTCATAAAAAATAACTTGAAAAATAAATGTTATGATAAGGTTATAAATTTAAATATTTAAATAAGGTTATAAATTTTATAAATAAAATATTGATCATTAATAATCCTATATAGTCTTTATTCAGACATAAAACTCAGTATAAAAAATGTCAGGCAAAATATTCACAAATAATTACTCTCTGATTAAGTAAATAGTAACAAATTTTGTAAAAAACAGTTTTTAGAATCTTAAAAATAAAAAAATATATCCCAGTATAGATAAATAAGAAATTATCAAATTACAACTAATTACCTATAACCTAAAAGAGACCTACATAAAGTAAACAGAAATTTCTGAAAGCATTAATCTCGAATTATTAAACCTTTTATCTTTAAAATTTATAAAATAACAGCTTATAGAGTAAAGAATAACAATAGTGTTTTAAAAATCTAACTGAAGATAAGAAGTAAAAAATGTTAAACTAATTTGTTTATGAATTGTTAGTAATATAGGTTTAGAAAAGACTTGTTCAAAACTCGGTATTCAACAAAAATTGATTTACAATTAAAGTCTTTTTAAAACGTAATGGTAATCTTTTTGAAATAGATTAATCAATTTCTTCGTAAAGTTAATGTAAGCAAATTTATGAATTAATAATTATTTTAAATAATAAAGTTTGATGCTTGAATCTTCAATCAACACTTGTAAAGGTCTGTAAACAATATATATTTGCTAAAATAATTAAGTTAAAAGGACTTAAGTAAAACTATTTATTCAAAAAATTTATGATTTTTGTCTCTTTGAGTCTTTTAAAAAATATCATCTCAAAATTGAAAATATTAGTAATTTGATTCTACTATCTCCATACTCAAAATCTTTGCCTTAATTGTACGTGACAAAGAAACTTGTAGTATACTATTTTCCTCCAAATTACAAAATTCATCAAACAATGAAAGGCTATCTTATTTGTACAAACGCTGAAGAGATTGATGCTTAAATTTATAAATAATCAAAAAGAGCTCTATCTGAGTGACAAGAAAAAATCCTAAAACATTTTTATTCTAGTAGGTAGCAATTTCAGCTTAATTAATTTAAAACTGTGGTTTCTACTAGCAAGATAACACTCTCTTTTGAACTATTTCTACAGTTTAGATTTGTAGTTTAGTATCTTTAAAATTGTTCTTCAGAGTTTTCATCCTTTTTTTTGCCTTTACGGCCTAGAGTATTTATTTGAAATGCTTTTATTTCTTGATACAATCTACTTTACTTGCATTTTTACATCAAGTTGTACTCTTAATGTACCCTTCTAAGACACATCTTTAAGTATTGTCAATAAAAAAAAGAAAAATATCATAATTGATTCTGCAAAATCATGATCTCGATGAGGATTATTATTATTTTTCAATTGCTTTCAAGATTGTTGAATTAACAAAATCATGCTTGGATCGACGATGAATAACAGTTTTCATACTTTTGAGTAAAAACGTACAGCATCGAGCTACTTGTTGTTATTTTCATAGCAAAAATTGAATCGGTAAAATTTGTGAGACTTTGATCTTTTCTGTAAGAGCCACTTCCTCGATCTTACTAAAGACTTTTGAGATCTGAGGACTCCCTATTAATCGATGTGCGCTAATCCATAATCGGTTGAGTGTCTTTAAATGTTGATAGAATCCTCGAGAAGATATTTCCTTTGTGATAGCGGATGTTGTTGATGAGAGTCTGAAAATAGAAGATATCGATGATAATCAAAGATATCAGAATGAACTGATGTAACTCTGAGACAATTTTTTAGAGAGTTTGGTAACTATGATTACAAAAGCTTGAAAATATAATTTAATGAGAAACACTAAGCTTCCAGTTTCAAGTGTTAGTTTAGATGTAATTTTTTTAATGCTTAAATAATAGTTTTAAACTTGATGTCCACTGATTTATCGACATAAATTAAAATTAACACACATTTTTAGTAAGTCTTTAAATAAATCTTGATCAAATTGTTTAATGTAAACAGATCTCTTTTATGGCTTCAGATATATTTATTAGTCTAAGATTTTTACTTTATAAGGCCTACACTTGTTTAATTCTATATCTCTGAAAAAGCTTATTAGTAACTCTGTCGGTTTATTACTAGAAAATAGAATATGAGAGAAATGAATAATCTATATTTTTCATTCAACTTGAAAAAGTATGTTTTAAATCACTAATGATCGACCACAGCAGTGCAGATGATAAAATCTTCAGCTTTAATCTTATCAACTTTAAAATCATTTATTAATGTAGTACAACAATATATAGTTTCATATATTTTTCTTTTATTGATAAAAATATAAAAATAGTAGTTTTTAAAAACTAAACATGAACGCTGACCTCATAAAAATTTCATAATTTAGCAAATAATGTAATAGAATAAGATCAAACAGATTGGATTTCTCAATGGTGCTCTTCAAACACAACAGAATTTCAAAGTGCTTGTCAAGGAGTGATTTCAAATGACAAACAAAAATTCTATTCAAAAAAATTAGTAGTAGCCAAAGAAAACACGACAAAAATAGCTGAATTGCTTAAAACAAATCACTACAGTCTTCTGTATGAAAACAATTAATCTTAACTAGCGTCTAAGTTAAATGAAAACAAATCAGTAACAACATTTTCTTCTTTTATACAAGATTTTATTTGAGTTATATCTTGAGCATTTTTTTCGATGGATAGATAGAAATTAAATTAATCATCTGGTAAACTTTTTCTTAAATGTTTTAAATAACTAAGAAATAATTAAGTTTAATTTTCAGGAATAGTTTTAAAATCTCCTTTCAATTTTTGGAAGTTGTTGTTGTCACGGTGACAGTTTGCAGAATATATTAAAAGTCTAATTTAAAAATATAAACAAATATTTGTGGTTTTGGTTTAATAGAAGAGTCCACACAAAACTCCTAGAATTTTCACTTCAAAGTTGTTGCTTTGTTTAAACAAATTCAGTGAAAAAGAAGTTCAACTAAAAATAGAATAATAATTTATTCAGGAAACTATAACTTAGTTTTTTTTCTAGAAACTAATCTAAAGACTTAATCAACAGTATTTAACGCTTGCCTTAATAACGGTATAAACAGAATTAAATTCACTTTCAACAATGAAATAGTTTAAACGTTTTAAAATCACCACCTTTTACTGCTGATTTAATCAACGGCAGTAGTTTCTCTTAAATAAGTGTGCCAACTGCTATAATGATTATTAGAACAATTAATTAAAAAAAGTTTTGTGAATAGTTCAAATACTTTAAAACTTAGACCTAGAGTATTTTGATCTAACATAAAAATCAATTTTGTTGTAATTTTAACTAGGTTTGTCTTTATACCACAAACTATTATTTCGACAAATTTATTTCTAGTTAAGCTACATAAATTGATTTTCTAAATTTAAATTATTCATGTTGTTATCGGACTTAATTTTAGATTTTAAACGAAAGTAACAGGCTAGAGTAATAGCTGAAAAAGTGAATGTATTTTAATTATAATTATAAGTCTTACATTTTAGGAGAAACTTTGTCTTTCTTTTAATAATCAACATGGGTTCGCAACAGTAAACAGTTTTTGGGAACAGTAAAACGCACAGAGTTAGTACATTTTGGAACAAAAAACTAATTATTTGAAGATATTTCGTTTTATCAAATGTCTACTTTATCAGATAACTAACTAGTTGTTTTTAGAAGAATTATTTGTTTTGAAATTATTCTTAATTATTTGTATATAAGATCGAGATTATTTTCACAATTAATTTGAAAGAAAAACTAACATTATAAAAATGTTTAATCAAATAAGAAATTGTTTTAAAAACTTTCTACTAGAAATTTTGAGACAGAAAACGAAAAAAGAAGTGACCGCAAATGTTGTAGAGTAGAATAAATATCTTTTAGTAGACGGTTTTAAGAAATTTAATTTGATATTTTGAGTTTATCTATTGCTATAAATGATTTTGAAATATTTTATATCTGGCAAGATATCAGATATTTGAGAAAAACTTAAAAATTCTAATAATTAGAAAGTTTGTTTCAGCGTATTGCCAAAAAACTTTGTGAAAAATTGCTTAATTGTTTCTGATTTGATTAATTCGAAATAAAGACAATTTGGATAGCTTAAAATCACATTATTAATATCCTGCTGTCAAAGCTACGTCACGTGGTATATGGTAGTCAAGGTGATAGAGAAATAGAAAAAAGTTTGAGAAGCAATAAAAAGAAAAAAGAAGAAATCCTAAATCACAAAAATCGATTTTAGGCCCAGGCGGAAAACTAGCTAAAAAGTTTCTGTTTTTATGTATTTAACTGTTAATTAGAAGCGTCGGCAATTTTAGGAATATGAGTTAACAGATACCGAATTTGTTCATCTAATGCTGTTCTCCTTAAATTTCAGAAGTAGCCTCAAGGTTTATATGCGTGTTAAGAAATAAAACTGGCCAAAAATGTGTTGCTTATTTTTTGAATTTCTCACAGATTACTTTACAATATTGATGAAATCAAAGTTTTCAACATTTTTACAATTAAAAATGCTAAAATTTTGAAATCTAACTTTAAAATTATTGCATATTTGTATATTTATCATGACTTTGTATTTTATTTAAGCTTTTTATAGATATAAAATTCAAGAATCGTCAGTAGTTATGGAATCAGTAATTGAAGATCGTGGTGGAAAGTTTCTGGTTGCCATGGACAACGCCGGATACGTTCCAGACGTTAGAAATGTAACTAACCTTTTATATATTTGATCCTTTTATATCATTTTGTAAAAAAAAAATTTCAAAAAAGTTTCGGAAATACTTGACTTAAAACTTTTATGAAAAATGACTTTCTATCATATTTTTAAATATAAGTGATTAACTCTAATCACAAATCTAACCATTTAACAAAAAGTTTTTTAATTAAGTGATAATTTGACTTATGATATTATCAAGTATTTTGTAAAATTTGTATCAATTAAGTATTAATGTTTTTTCTCACACTTTTGAAACTTAGATTAACACCAGCGCCGTTTGTTAAGTCTGTTTCTCTTTTAGATTTCTTAAGATAAAGTACTAAAAAGATTATTTTAAAGAAACTTTTAAACCTTCTGTTAGGTTTAATGTATAAGAACTTAATTTGTAAGCTGAACCCTAATCCTAGTCAGAAATAGATTTTGTACTTCTTGTTCATCAAGATTATTTGAAAAAATACTTTATAAAATTGATATATAAAACAACTAGCTTTTTAAAAAGGATTTTTTTATCTTGTTTATAATTTTAGAATATTTTATTCCAAGCTTGAAAGTTTTTTAATTACTTTTCATAACTTACCTAATAAAGTGTTTTATTATAATTTTATTAAAGATCTACAAACTATTAACTAATTATAGGGTCTTACTTATCAAGTTTTCATTTTGTCAGAACAGATTCTTAGAGCATTCACTGATTTCTAATTCTATTTTTAAAAATATTTTTTGAAAAGTATTTTTCAGACGTAAACACTTAATTTGTGAAGTGGTTCAGATACCTTGAGATTTTGTAAGCAATAGTCTGGCTATGCATCAGTGCTCATGCAACATGTCACGTGATTGCGATTCGTGTCGCTCGATAGAGCAGAGAATATTCAGTATAAAACCAATTTGAGAACGAAAAAACCAGTAAACAGAAAATTTTACATTTTTTTTGCTATTTTTATGATTAATTTGTAGCTAAAACTAAATTGCAATATTTGTTATTATTTCAAAATAAATTTTATAGTTTTTATCAATTTATTGATTAACAAAAGTTAGTCTGCAAAGTTTTAAGTAAAGACTTTAGAAAAACAAAAAAGTTTCTTACAGATAGATAAATCATTTATGAAAATGATTTAAAGGTTTCAAATAGTTCAGTAAGGTAAAAATAGATCATTTTTAGGCGCATACTAAATATAATCATTTAAAATCACAAAGATGCTACTAACAAACTATTGCAAACTAAACTTTTGCTTTATATTTAAACAAAGAATTTTTTAGTTTTTCTTTTGATAAAGATCATTTACCGCTTGAGAAGCTTTTGTTTACACAATAATAGCACCCTGGAGTATAAATCTGCCAATCCTTAGACACAAGGTTATAGTTTATACGTTAGCTGTTTTGGTTGTAGGTTTAATCAATCTCTTTGAACAACATTCTGATATTTTAAGAGTTTGAAAGTGTCATGTTTTCTTTACAAGACCTTTTTCTTAATATTATTTATTTTTCTAACTATGACAACATTTAAGTTATAATTTGATCATCTGAATTAAAGGTATTTTTTTTATAAGTTAACACTTTTAAATTTATTTGATTGATTTTTTACAAGAGTTGAATGTGAAGTAAGAATAAGTTTTAATTGATAATATAATACAACAAAATGCTTCCACAATATCAGTTTCTATCAGCTTACATTTTTAAGACTACTTACAATAAACAACAAAAACTTTCTTTTAAAAATTGCTTTCAAGTATAAATAGCATTAGTTCTTTTAATTTGCACTTGATTTAAATAAAATTTGTTTCTTGCCATCTTTGTAAACTTTGATAATTTGTAAATTTTTACAGTTAATTTTTCTTTTCAAAAAAACTTTTGTAAAAAGTAGGTTTGTAGTTCTATATAACAATTCTTTTATTACAAAAAAGTATATATATAATAAAATTTTAGAGATATTTAATTTGTGTTGATGTTATTACCTCAAAAATTCGAAGAGCATTACAAACTTAAAAACATCACCACCATCGAGACTTATTGGCTCTTAATCCATCATTTACATAAGCATCAAATATAAACACAAAAATAAATCATTTTGTTTCTGAGAAGGTATGAACAATTGATATCTTGTTATTTTGATTTTTGGGTTGAAAAATTTGCTTTAAAAATATGTTTGTTTTTTTTCTAATAGTATGTTAAAGGTTATAAGCTAAAGTACCAGCCGCTGGGTAGCGTGCTTCAACAGAAAACAACAGCAGTGGAGCCAACCCTGTATTGCTAACGTTTCAGTAAACAACTTATTAAAAACTGTTTCAGGGAAGTAAGAAAGTTGAAAGGAGAGAAGATATTACAAAAGAAGAAGAAGAAAGAAACTGTAGAAAATCGGCAAATATCTTGCAATCTCACACTACATCTCCAGTACTGACAGCAAAGCACAAGACTACAAAACACATTCAAGAAAACTTCAAGTTAGTTAGACATCGTTTTATTAAGAAAAAGTCTTTCGATACTTCATCTCAATATCTGGAATCTGTGAGTAAAGAAAAAAAGACTAGAAGAAACAGCGAAATGTTTCATAAAAAAGAAGAGTTTATGCCTTTGGTAAGCAAATCAATTGTTTTTTGCTTCATTCTCTTAAAGACGTAATTCTTCTTTTCGGTGTTTCAATGCTGGAAAATTAAAAATATAAGTTAAGTTATTTTCTATCAGGGTATACCATAAAACGTTTTGTTTCTCACACTTGCCTCAAGCTGTTTCTCGAGCTACAACGACCTCATATACCTTTTCTTTGTCATCTTACTTGTTTGATTACTTGTCCCATCATAACTCGTTTTTGTGGATTATCTTTTATAATAACTAAAAAAATTCTTAATACAGCCAGAAGATGATTCAGATCTTAACTAAAAATCTTACTGGATTGATTTTTATAAAAAATTTCAATACTGTTAAGATAATTTTATTCTGTCAATAATATTTGCTCGTTCGACTTTTTACTTAGTTTGAGTTTAAACATCCTAAAATAGAAATTTGAATCCTTTTCTTTTTGATAATATTTACGATAAGAAAGCAACTGTACAGTGAAATATTCTTAAAAATTTAGTCAGTACTGATTTGATTCTATATTTAGCCTTTGGATGAGCAACAACCGATTGTTGATTACCATCAGTCGTCATTTAATGGAGGTATCAATTTTGAAGACACAAATGGTTTGTGAGCTTTTTATTTTTGTTTTTTGATCGAATTAGCTTTCTACTCGGAATTTGTTTGACATTTTTTTCCTTGGTAACAAATATCTGTGGAACCATTTTCATAACTTTAAATTAATTGTGTTCCTATGATTTTAAATTTTAGGGCAATTTAAGCAGTTTTGAAACAGTTTTAAGAGTTCTTGTTTCAGTCGCACTAAACATTATTAGATTCAACGTAAAGAAAAATTGAAGAATTGTAAAAACTAAATTTATCATTTGTAAACTTCTTTAAGGTTCTAGACACTAAAGTTCTTAGAAGCTTCAATTTATTGTTTGTCACTTCAAATGTTGACACTCATATGTTTCTTCTAATATTTTAAGGGCAACATCTTTAATTAGGCTTGAAATAAAAATTGAAAATGGTTACAGTCAAGGCCACAAAATTAAGCTCAAAGTTGTATTTTATGAGACCTGAACTTTATAACTTTTACTTGACAATACTTCTTACAAAACATAGTTTGAAAAAGTTTAGTAATAGAAAATCCAGAAATGCTTGGTTCGTAAATTAAAATAAATGAACAAAGTAGACGTTGAAAAAGAACAAACAAATTAGAAAGATGTTGATTGGGTGCACTGGGCCTAAATGCTAACATAATTTCAACAGCAAATCATCATTCCATGTATGTTGGAATGCATGTACTTGTTGAGTCAAATAAGCGACGTAAGCACCATCATAGAAACAAACATAGTTCCTTGAAGAGACGAAAAAGGAAGAAACAAGATCCTTCAGAAGATTCACCTAATGATTCAAAAACGGAAATTAAAGAGAGTGAGTGAGAAGAAACAAAACATGATGTTACATTTTGTTGTGATGTGAACATCTTGTTTTAAAATGCTTTATTCATCATGGAAACTGTTTACTCAAAAAACTGGTCAAAAAAGTCTATTTTCTTATTTTAGTAGATAGTTTTGTAGAATCTACTTTCTTTTAAGCAAAAGCCGTGAAGATGAAACCAAATCATTAAAAAAATTTGAAATATTTCTTGTATTTTGTCGTTAAATTTAATTGATCATTTGAAGTGGTCATAAGAGAGCACTACTTTTTGTAGGTACCATTTCTCCCAGTCAAAAAGTGGAGTTTATACTGGGAAGAGCAGATTCAAATGAGTTCTTATCAGATTACGGACACGAAACTCCAAAACTGTTTACTGAAATGGAAGAACTTCAAGTTGAAAGTGGTGGAAATGTTTTTTGGAAAGAAACTGGAAGGTGAAGTTTCATTAAAATATTTTGGCTTTTAAATTTTGTGGTTTGATTTTTTGAATAGCGATTAAATCAAAAAGATTCTAATCAAACATTCTTAAAGATAAATAAATTTGAAATGTATCAAAGAATGCAACCACACAGCATACGTAAATTTAAGTGAATGAGTAGAAAAAAGGATTTTGATTGCAATTGCAATTGCTTACTCTTATTTATTCTAGTGAAGTCTTGTTTAGTGGTTGCAATTCAGTTGTGCTCAATTGATACCAAAATAAAGCTCTATCGAAGGGTTCTTATCATTTCACATTAGATAGAATTTGTTGATGTTTTGTAAACTATTTTATAAGGTTTTAAATAAATAAAAATGTTGTTTAGTCGGTCATCAAAGTTTTAAGCTTGAAATCATTCTTTTCTTCTTATTAAGATTTCAAACATTTGAAATTAATTTGCTTCGGAGTCTTTTTGTCTCACTATAAAATATCTCAATTTAGTTAAAGCCAAAGCTGGAGGCGTTTTAGTGTTATTTGTTATGCCTGTGGTTTTAATATTTTCTTCATTCGCAGTATTGTGTCCTTATTTTGGCACGCTTGAACCGAATTGATTTTTTTTTTTCAAAAACTTTCAAATTATTTGTTTCATTTTTTAATTAAAAATTCAACAATGAAATTAAATTTAAAGTTTTTTATTATTATTACTTCTTTTATTAAAACTAAGCAACCTTCTTCTAAACTCATATACTGTAGGAAACATAAATTTTTAATATGTAGTTAAATTCTTGAAAATATATAATTGAAAAGTTAATGTTTTTAATTATATCAAATAACAGTTAATATTTGTTACTTTTAGAAATTACAGTCTTATCACAAAAGTAACAGATAAAATTTAAAAGTTATTACAAGCTTTCTCTAGAAAACTAACTTTATTTCATTAAGAAATTCGTTTTTTCAGATGTTTTTTATTAGATCTCTTTTTGCTCTTTAAAAACACCTCTAGCGTTACTTACTTGCAGCTTGGAAGCCATCGCTTTAAATTAAATTGCAGCAGCAATAAAGGTTTTTAATTTGGGTAATTGATAGAAAAACTAGAAAATATTCTTCAATTGTTCTTTTACTATTGAAAGTCACTCGATAATTTTCTTAAGCCTTTTTGAAAATATTTGTAAATGTTTAACGGGTTCACTTCCAATCGTATCTCTAAAAATTCCACAAAGTTGATATCTAATTTCATTTCTATTGTACTAAACAAAATACCAAAAAACTAATTAAATATATCTGGATGGTGACTGGTAAGCAGGCTCTTTAATTTCTGAGAAACAATCAAACCATTTATCAAAGATTTAATATCTGAACTAAATCTGAAATGTTGTTAGATGGGTAAAATTTGAAGAAACAGTTGAGGATGGTGGGGATCGATGGAGCAAACCTCACGTAGCAGCTTTGAGTCTTCAGAGTATCTATGATCTTCAAAATCTTCTTTCAAAGGCTTGCATCAAGCTAAACTGGGAAGCATATAACTTCAATGATCTAATGGGTAATTTTAGCATCAATCTAACTCGTAGTACGAAGTAAAATCTAATAATTATTTTCAGATAAAATTTTGGATTTATTTTTGGAAGAAGGACATCTTCCAGTCAATAGTGACGTCATCAGTAAAGTTAAATCCGCCTTACTTAGCTCTCATACTCATCAAGGTGAAAAGAGAAAGAAGGAGTCTATGAATAATGTTTTGGGGTTGTCTACTAGTTGCTCCTCAAAGAAACTTCTCAAAAGAAATGCTGGCTCGACAGATGGGAGCAAAAAAGTAAAAACAATTTGAGATTAACGGAAAATTAATATTTTATTAATAATTTTTATAGATCAATAGATGAACTAAAAATATTTGTATTTGTATAAACAGCTTTCTACAATTCAATTTTTATATTTGTAACTTTTAACGAACATCCAATAATAACAAAATTCTTTAAACATCTTTCAAGTAGAATGGTTAAAAATTATTTGACTCAAATAAAAAGAACATGATCACATTGACATTATGAAATTATGACAACCTTTATATTTTCATACAACTAACACAGCTTCATTTTAAAGACTTTTATGAAGAAGATACCTTCAGGATCAGAAGCCTCAAATATTTTAATTGGTGAACAGGATTTTCTTCAACGACCAATCGCAGCTTTCATTCGTCTTCGAGAAGGAATAATCTTTGGTAAAGATCATTAACTCTTTTAAAAGTGTTTGAAAGCTTAAATTTTTTGATCAGATGGATTAACTGAAGTTCCAATCCCCACACGATTTTTGTTTATCTTGCTTGGACCACCTGGAAAAAAGCAGCATTATCATGAGATTGGAAGATCGATAGCAACTCTGATGTCAGATGAGGTTGATATTTAAAAAAAATCATTGAACAGATTCGAAAGTTGTTATTGTTGCTCAGGTTTTTCATGAGGTCGCCTATAAGGCTCAAAATCGGGAAGATCTTCTTGTTGGTATTGATGAATTTTTGCAGCAAGTTACTGTTCTTCCTCCAGGAGAATGGGATAAATCTATCAGAATTGAACCTCCACAAAGCATTCCTTCTGATCAGGTGTTTAGAGGAAATATTAAAAATATATTTCAAGTAAAAATTTTCAACGAAATATTTTGGATGAAAAATATGTTGATTATAAATATAATAAAATATGTTGATAAATGCAGAAAAAACGATTGACAGAAAATCCGTATAACTTTGGAAAGGAAGAAAAACTTCCACATGGTATGGCTGGTCCTGAGTTGAAGCGAACAGGAAGGTCAGATTAATGTCTCTCGGTTCGTTCATAGAAGTTTTACTTTTGTAGACTTTTTGGTGGATTAATAGAAGATATTAAACGCAAATCTCCTTTTTATTTGAGTGATTTTAAAGAAGCAATGAACATTCAATGTGTGGCTTCTTTTATATTTCTCTATTTTGCTGTTCTAACACCAATTGTAACATTTGGTGGGCTTCTCAATGATGCAACTCATGGATACTTGGTGAGCTGAACTGAAAATTGATGAATATTTGTTTGTAACCACTCAGTATTTAGGGTACAATGGAATCTTTATTAGGTGGTTGTATAGCTGGAATAGCTTTTCATTTATTTTCTGGACAACCTTTGACTATAATCGGAAGTACAGGACCAATATTGGTTTTTGAAAAAATCATGTTCGAGTTGTGCGGGTGAGAAACTAATTTAAAGTAAATAAGCACTAAGCTGTTGGTTCGTTAGGTCTATAGATATTGATTATATATCATTCCGTTTCTGGGTTGGAACTTGGACAGGCGTTGCCTGTATACTTCTAGGTATGTCAATTCTATTTTGGCTATTTAGTGAAACTCTGCTTAAAATTTATTGATTATTTTTGCAGTTGCTTTTGATGCCAGTAGTCTTATATGTTACGTGACAAGGTTTACTGAGGAGTCGTTTTCAGCACTAATTTCACTTATATTCATATTTGAAGCTTTCAAGGTATCATACTTCTTGATACTTCCAAAATTATAAATGATTACAAGTATATCTTATTAGAAACTTCTTCTAGAGGCAAAAAAACATAAGATTTGGAAAGGGTGGGATGCTGAAAAAGTCACTATATATGAGTAAGATAAATCTTATATTTAAATTGAAGATAATCCGACAAAACATTGACAGTAATTTGAATAACTTTTTCGATAATTTAAATGCAGTTGTTCCTGCCAACCTCCAGATTTAAGTCATTTTAATGTTACCAACTCAACAAATTCTGAGATGATAGATATTGCAAAGAAAGAGATTGAAAAGTTGAAGAAACATGTTGATATAGGTGAGAATTTATCAAGCAAAAAATCTTGGTGGGTTTAGATTGTTTCATAATATTTCTATATTTTTGTGTGAAGGTAAAATATTCAAGTTAGATAATTTGAGTTACAGCTGTGTGTATGAAGGTGAAGTTAAATCAGACATCAGTACATTAAATTGGCCAACAAATTTGACCAAAACAGTTAGTATTTGATAGATACAGTCGTTAAACCGCCTTTATCAAATCTTTTCAATCAAAAATATTTGTTTAAAGAATTGCATCGGAAAAACATGTGGAGTACTTGTCGGTGAGTCATGTGATTATTCTCCAGACATTGTTCTCATGTCTGTTATTCTCTTCTTTGGAACTTATTTTATAGCAGTATCTCTTAAATCCTTGAAAACTTCTCGTTTTTTTACAAATAAGGTTCGTTAAGCAAAATTGAATAAAAGTTCGATCACAAAGAAGTCTTATTTTGTTTGTAGATTCGAAGTCTTATTAGTGATTTTGCTGTAACAATTTCAATCATCACTATGGTTGTAGTTGATATCATCGTTGGCATCAATACATCAAAACTTCATGTCCCTGGTTCTCTTGAAGTAAATTTAATTGTTTTTTGAATCATTAAAGTGAAATTAATTAAACTATTGTAAAACTGAATATATTTAACAGCCAACTAGAAAAGATAGAGGATGGTTTATCAATCCACTAGGAAAAAATCAATGGTGGACTATTCTGTTGGCAATCGTCCCAGCCTTGCTGGCAACAATTTTAATTTTTATGGATCAACAAATAACTGCAGTTATAGTAAATAGAAAAGAAAACAAATTGAAAGTAAGAAAGTGAACTTGTAAATCAAGTAGCTGTAAAATTTCGTAAATTTATAGAAAAGTTGTGGTTATCATTTGGACTTGTTAGTGGTATCAATTATGCTGATATTTTGTTCAATGATGGGTTTGCCATGGTTTGTTGCTGCTACTGTACTTAGTATCACTCATGTCAATTCACTTCGGATGGAATCTGAAACCGCTGCGCCTGGAGAAAGACCTCAATTTCTAGGAGTTAGAGAACAAAGAGTGACTGGAGTTTTAATTTTTGTACTGATTGGTTTATCGGTTTTCTTGACACCGATATTGGCTAAAATTCCGATGCCTGTATTGTACGGAGTTTTCTTGTATATGGGAACTTCTTCTCTTAAAGGTAAATTAGAAATAAAAATTGTGAAAGTGCATCAATTTTAAAGTTGTTATCTCTCATTACAGTTTAAGCGATAGTTACAAATATCTATCATTTTTCTGATAATATTTTTCTTTAGAATACTAGTAAAAGACAAATTGATTTAATTGAAAAAAATGAAAAATATGTGCTAAGAAGTCACTAATACTGTTTGTAAAGTCTTCAGACAATAATTAGTTTTAAAATAGAAATTAGACAGCAAGTAATTTGTTAGTAAATCATCCAATATCGCTTAAAGTAAATTCAATTTGTTTTTATCTAGGAGTTCAGTTTATCGATCGACTACTACTGTTTCTGATGCCACCAAAACACCAACCTGATTATTCTTATTTGCGGCATGTGCCTTTGAAAAAAGTGTTTATGTTTACTGCATTACAGTTAATCGGTTTAATTCTTTTGTGGATCATCAAGTCAACAAAACCTGTTTCAATTGTATTCCCGATGATGGTAAATATCATAAAAAGTTTTTTTTAAATGATTTCTTTTAACATTTCAAGTTATTTTTTACCCTTTTAAATTTTGTTTATTAAAAAATTGAACAAATAAAGTATGGAGAAAAAAGATTGTATGAAAATTAGGTTTCGATTTAATGAGATTCAAACAGATTTTATTTCTATGTTTTCCTTAACTGCAGATGCGGTATTTTAAAGCAAAAGTTATTAAATAATTCATTATTTATCGATCAGTATAAGCATGTGAATAATTAGATGTTTACTACCGGATATAATTTTCATACAAAATATTTTTTTAATTATATTAATTTAATGATAAATCGTTTATATATCGTTTATAGGTTGCTGCTTTAGTCGGAATTCGAAAACTATTTGATTACGGACTGTTTACACAATATGACCTTATGTGGCTTGATGATGTTATGCCGGAATTTTCGAGGAAGAAAAAGAAATCTAAAAAACAAAAGCTGGTAAACACAGTTCAATAGTTTTCAATCAGATACAAGTTCTCAAAAGAAGTATAATTTTATTTAATATATTTTATTAAAGATAATGGTAATAATTCAGCTAATAAATATTTTAGATGATGGAATCTGATCAGGATATTGTTAATAATTATAAAAATTCGATTGGAACTATTGAGAAGTAAGTTCTTGTTGAAAGTTTGTTATGTTTGAAAAAAATATAATGAAAAACCTAATTCGTTTGTCGGTTGTATAATCTTCTCTTTTCTTATACATGATGACGTCAAACAAGATAATTCTCATAATTTTTTAACATTTAGAAAAGATATTCAAAATGGAATCAAGTTGAATAACAACGAAGGAAGAACTGTTTTTAAAATTGAAGACGAAACAGCAGTCTGATAAAGCAATTATACTTGATCATTTCTTTTCAGCTTTTATAACAAACAGCCTTAGTATTCGTAATCTGTTAAGTATAAAAAAAACCTTGTAAATAAATACTTATTTGCTTTTATGAGCTAATCAAACATGAGGTTGTTTTTCTGTGCTATAATAGTACTATACTACACACTTATGTATGCATATATGTACCGTAAAACTACTGGTTTTTCATATTAAAATTAATTTTCGTTTTTCAAGAATCATATACAGCTTTTGGTTAGTTTTAACTTTGGTTAACTTTTATATTGAACAATTTACTTGATTGTTGCTTTCAATGTATAAAGTAATGATGGAAAAAACTGGGTCAAAATATTAACCACACAAGCTAATTTATTTTAACTCACCTTATTAGCCTTCAGATTAATACTTTTGTTAGTATTTGCTGTATTGATTTGCATTTAAAATATTTAAATTGATTTTTACTGATTTCTTTTTGAAACTTTTTTTCCAAAAAGTGAAAATATCGAGGACATAAAGTTTTCAATCGATAGTCATCGAAATTTTATTAGTACATTGTATTTATACTTTTTCTTTTGCCTTTCAAAATACATTGACAGTTGACTTGTTTAAATAAAATGCCAGAATTACTTGATTAATATTTCTACTAAATATATCTATGGATACAGTTTTACAAGAATAAACAAAAAAGTTTTTTCAAAGCTAACATTTAAAAAAGTTATTAATATAATTTTATCAAATTTTTAATGAGACATCTGCGTAAAAATGATAATGGTAAATTAATTAACCAGTATTAAGTTTGCATTCAAAGATGCTGTTACCAGTAAATGTAATTTTTTTATAAACGTTTTTAAGGTAATTAAAATTTATTTGTTTTATCTATAAACGGTTTGTTTTATTTTGCTTAATTTTCTTCAAGTTGTTTGATAAAGATTAATCATAAATTATTTTTTGTAAATTAAGTTTTGTTATTAAATTTTCTGCAATCTAAATTCTATTAAAGATTAATGTTGCTGTACCTTAAGGGTTAAATAATTGAAATTTTACTGCTGAGGTACGTTTAATAATCTACAAACATAAATATTGTTTTCAAATCCCAAAATTTATTTTTTAGCATAGAGGCTGATTTTGTTTTATTTTAAAAATTGTTCTATTGGCTAAAACGAAATTCTAATGCAGTTTAAGGAAGTATTTATTCTACATACAAGATTCAAACTTATTTGACTTTATAAATTTCAGTTAAAAAGCTTTTATATCTTTGGCAAAAAAAAATTATTAAATAAATCACTTTTAGATAAATGATGATATAAATTTTTTGTTTCTAAAACTTTATTTGGTAAAAAACAAAAAATAACCAGTATAAATCAGATTTGAAAAAAGTAAAAATATTTTACTTATTAGTAACGATATAAAATACCATAAGACTGACTTGTAGATATACAAATAGGAAAAATTAAAATTATTTTATCTTAAGTTAGATTAGAAAATAAAATTGTGATTTAAATTGAAACAATAAAGTTTTTTGTAAGACGGTTAACTATTTGGGGCTTTGTTTTTTACTTAATCAAATTGCGAAATTTAAAAAACCTATTTTGCTATAAACAATACATGAATTTTAAAACTATCCAGCTTATATAATTTGATAAAATATCGCAAAATAAAATTTAATAGCATTGAATGCCAAGTCTTTGCAAAATCCCTTATGTTCCTATTCTTCTTGCTACATTATCATTAAATTATGTAAGTTTCTACAAAATCCGCAGCAAAATTACTTCTTAAAAATAATATACAGTTAAAAAACTTAATAGATCTGATTTTATTTAATAGATATATTTATTTAACTATATATTGTTTAAATATATAAGAATTTTATTTGAATTAGTTTTTTGTATCATCAGAAAGTACCTTTTACTTTACTTTAGCTTACCATTTTTAGATAGAAAATAATCTAATTTATTTTTGACACGTGTTCAAAATTATGGAACAAAGTGATTGGTTATTACAAACTTATGGGATATCTTAGGCAGCATTTTCTCAAGTTTAGCATATTTTATACATGTTATGTAGAAACCAGCTCCTGTCAACTTTAAAATATAATAAGGGCTTAATACAGCATTAAAGGTTTATTAGATCACACAAATTTGTACTAGAATAAATTTGTTCTATCAAATTCAAATACTACTAGATATTATAATAAGTGTAAATAAACATTAATTAGAAAATTCAGCAAATATCGATGATTATCCTTAAATTAAAAGCTTTTAATCGTTATTATTCAAAAACCCTTGTTTATGGTTTAAATTCAAATATGCTTGCCAAGCTATACAATCAGTTGTGACAATGACAATCAGTTATGTTTGACAAAAACATACCTTCTACTATTATAAATTTGTTCAATAAATACAAGCAATCTCTAATCTTAAAAACTGTTAAATTCATTTTTTATTAAATAGGGTTCGAAAAGTTTTCTTTTTCCTAGCAATATAGTCGAACGCATACAATTGTATGCTTTGCAGAAATCTTTCAGCAAAATCCATGAAAATATTCCAAATATTTCTAATATTATTATTGTATTATAACAAAATTATTCCCAAAAATATGTCAACGATATAAAATGATTTACAGAATAGCGTAAACTTGGTTATAAATTTAAAAAAGTTTATAAAATGTCTTTAAAAAAGCGATAATTGAATAAAGATTTATTAGTAGATGAAATGTTTTAAAAAGTAGAATATTTTAGCTGTATTTAAAACTATTTTAAGTCGAAGTTATCGCTGCAAGCTGAATTATTTGGTTTCAGTATGATTTGTAAAATAAATATGATAAATATATTATGAAGCAATTGTATACTATTATGTAAATTTCTCACGTATGCTGTTAAGTTTACTAAATAATAATTTGATCAATCGTGTAATCTATTCTAGTTTATGAAATAAATTGGCTTCTTTTATCTCATTTTATATCGATTAGTTTTCTTTATAATATAGCTCTGTTTAAAAAACTCAATTTTAATGCCTCATATTTAACCTCAGTTCACCAGTTTCCATAAACTTAAAGTAAATGTCAAAACAACAAAATCTATTTGATTAAGCTTTGAACTTATTTTCATTGAGAAAATGATGTTTGTGATGGCAAACGTAGGTTTTACTGAGTAAATTATTATCTTTTGATATATTTCTTCACCTTATAGTGATCAAACTACTAAAAACAGAAGAACATCATAACTAGTATAAAGTTGTCTTTTCAAGCCTTTATTATTTATAAAGTTTTTCACTTCTTTTTTTGAAAACACTAGAAAAACCAAGAATATAAAAAAGTAATTGATGAGAAATAACCAAGTTGTTGATGTAGTTTAAAATAATTTTATAAAGAATTAAGTAAAAACGTGATGTAACTTTATTGATTTTTAATGTAGATGACTGTAGAAACTGAAGTAAAATTTGTTGTTAACTTAAATCACTTTTGATAATACAAAATGTTTTTAACAGAAAATAATAAATAAGCAAACAATATAAGCAAAGTCAGTTCAAGCTTTTAAAGAGAGTCAAGCTTTAGTTATACCGATAGTATTTATCAGCAGATGAAGCATAATGTTGATCATTTTGTTTTTAGGATCACTTAAGCTGTTATTTAAATAACTCTACCTATATCAGATTAATTTTCTTTGACAACAGACAGCTTGTCATAGTATATAAGATTTGTTTCAAAAAGTTAAGGTTTGTAACAAAATAAAGTTTCTGTTTAACAAGAAATTCAACGCCCAATTGATTAACAAATTATATTGACCATTTAAACTTTAGGAATTATTGAATAGAAAACTATGTCTCGAAAATTGCCTCTAACATATGTTGGTTAAAAAGTACGTCTTCGTAGATTTACAATATTTGGTATAAAATTTTTTGAATGACTTGAAATAGTAAGACGGCTTCACAATTTAGTCTGTGTACCATAATACATTCTTTAGGTTTCATGAATAATCATCAATTATTTTTTTTTACTTTATAAAGCTTACAATGTATAAAAAAATAATAAAATAAAAAATTTGAGTGAGAAATTTACAAGTAATTAGTAAAATCAATAAAACAAATAAGCATTAAAAATAATTAATATTATACTTGATATGAAAATTAAATAAATTGTTTTATATTATTGCGTCAAATGAAAATCCAGAAAATTTTCTAAGAAATTATTTTCATATCGCAATCTCTGCAATTAAAAATATCCTTGAAAGTATAATCGAGTAAATAATTGATTATAAGAAAAGTTTAATATATTTTACGCTTTTATATAAAAGAATATCATTTTTCTTTCATTGATTTAAAATCTGTTAAAAGCTCAAGTTTCAAATAAAATCCTTGAACTTTTCTGTGATAAGAATTTTTCTTTTCTAGTCAGAAATTATATTTAGTTTAGAAAAAGCTTTGACAGTTTTTTTAAAAGTAAATGTTTTTACAAACTTCTAATAAACTACAATAATGAAATGACAAATTGAAGCAACATTACTCTTATTGTTGAAGTAGTTGCCGTCGCATTTTTAACTTTTAAAGCTTCAAAAATGAATTTTATCTCTCTTTAATGTGGCAGACATGACTAATTTACAAGATGCGTCGATGAAACCCAACTTAAGGTAATTATTTGCAACTTTTAACAATTTTGTTTTTCGGTTGTTCTTAAAAACACCAGAGAAAAAATCTCTTTATAAATTTATGTTGTTTAATCTAGAGGGCATTCTAATCAATTCCATATATCTAAAAACCACAATTTTTAACGATGTTCCCTATTGTTTTTTTTAGAGGTCAAATAAAGTTCTTTGAAGTTCTTGTTTAGAACAAACACAAAGTTTTAGGCTTTCTAATTAGACTATCTTTTGAATGAATTTTTAAAGAGAAATATCGTATCAAATTATATTAAATATTTTATTCATCAAATCCTTCTATGAGAAAATCAAAATATGTTAAAAATGTTGTTAAAGATTTGTTGTTGAAAACAAATCAATATTTAAACTCATTTAGTTTCTACACTCTATTTTGATTATAGCACTTATCAAAACTTGTTCAAGAAGTTCTAATTTTACTTTTAAACATTTAACATCACTTCAAATTGTCTAGGTAAGCAGAAAAAAGAAAATAGTTCTAATAGAAAGTTTATGAAGAATAGATTTAGTGATTCTATTTATCTTGTCTGAGAATTTTGAGGTGGTTGAAACATACTTCCACCAGTTTGCTTAACAGCCGATCGTGATAAGTTAAAGCCCAAAAACTTCTGTAAATTCTGAAAAAAAATTCAGTTGATGGTTGAGATTTTTGCAGAAGTCATCAAATTTCGAAGGAAAAATAAAATGAAAGCAAACCTGACGAATTGACATTGTGCAGAGGATATAAAGAAATATGAAGGAACAGTCTGTGCAGTCTGAACCAACTAATCCACGATGCGAGATACCTTGCAGGAATGAAATAGGAGCAAATGGAAGTTTGGCCACCACTCGACCTTCGAATCTAAAAATTCAAATTGAAGAATTGAGATTCTCCTGAAATTTGAATTTTAGGAGAATTGAAAGTTGTATACTAAACAAACAAACAAACAAACAAATAGAGAGAGATAGGAACAATTGCTGTTATTGTCAATTGAGACAAAATTTCAACCGAATTCAATTTGTCAATTTCATCTAAAGATCTTTACTTCAAACAGATTTCTATCATTTAAATAGAAGATTTAGTCAAATATCTAGCTTCAAAATCTAATAGATTCAAATTACTATTTTCTTTCTAACTTACTTTAAATCTTGCAGTTTGTTTTTATATCAAACAGCTTTGCAAGTTTCATTTTCTAAGCATTAAACCCTTGTATAAATGCTAAAAGCTATTTTTAAATGATTTTTATCAGATGTCTAGCTAGTTAGGCAAGTGCCCTTGACTTTCAAATCTAACTTTTGATTGGTTAATGAGATCTCATTAAATGATGAAAAATTAACTTTATCATTAAATGGATTTAAAAACTACCATCAGAATGCATACGAAACAAAATTATTTATATTAATGTAAAAAAACATTTCAGTTTTACAGTGTGTTAAAAAATGAACTTTAAAATTAATCAAACAATCTTTTTAGTTGATATATTACCTATATATCAATAAATCAAAAACAAGGGAAAGTTTATGAAATTTGAGAAAGCAAATGCTTACGCTGAATTTAGTACTCCAAGTAAAGCAGTAAAACAGATTCCAATTGCAAAAACTGATTTCATTCGTACAGCAGACAGATCTCTATTGTGTGATTTCAGTTTCTCTTCTTCATAATTCAAACGTCTTTTCTGATTTTTGTTAGTAAGTGATTCACCAATAGCTTCTTTGCGTTTTTCAACTAAAACAATAAATTAGTTAGCCTCTAAATAAAAAGCAACTTTAGAAACATGCAGAAAGTTTTTTGCTTACGCTTTTTGCTCTGTTTATCTACTTCAGCCTTTAGCTTTTTATATTTACTTGTTCGATATACCATGACATATGTAAGGCCTTGAAAAAGAAATTAAAATTGATTTGAAATAAAAGTTTTAGTTTAGTAACATTCAACCTACCTTCAGCAATCGATACAGTGAGACAAGATATAAATACAATAAGCAAACTATCGCCAATCATGTTTAGTTACCAGGAAAGGTGCTTTTCTATTAAAACTTTTTTACACTATACAACCTGAGTTTCAAAAATTAAATTAGTTGAGTTGATAAATAATCCAAAGTTGTCGTTACATTAAAAAATGAAAAAAAATCTCATTAAACATGTTATCACCAAATAACTAATCAAAAAAGAAACTAAATGAAAGTTTTGAAGGAGAAAGTATTATCAGAAAGTTTAATACCCAAAGAAGGTTCTTCAGCAGAGTCTTTATTAAATCATTATTTTAATAATTGATCAATCTAAATCATCTTCAATTGCAGTTTGTGGAGGTAAAGATTTTTCTTGTTTAACCTCCTCATCTCCACTATCATGATCTCCGGAAAATAAATCACCAAGAAAGTTTTTGAAAAATCCACCGCCTGAGCTATTCGCGCCTTTGGGCTTGATATTGAAATAAATTTCGCCAATGATATCCAAGTACTTACTAAAGCACGTGTCTCGTTGTAGACTTGGCCGATACAATTCAACTAGATATAAAAACCATTTCGAACGCTTTGAGTGTATTGAAGAGAAGAGAAAGCGGATAAAGTTTGCAAGCGGATAAGTAGGTGGAAATTGAAACTTCGGATGCCTAGTTACATAACATTGGAAAAAATCTTCAGCTACATCAAAAGATCTGATACAAAGAAGTTGAAGAACTGTTTGAGCAAGGAAAAGATCACATTCGTTTGGATGTCCATACGACACTGAAAATTCAATCATCATTTCAGCAAAGCATTTACCATCATCTGAATACATGAATTGATTTCTAGCCTCAGTTAAACACCGAGCATTCCATAAATTAACAGCAAACTCTTTTCGTAGAGATCGGTTACCAGTTTTAGGATTACCAGCACAACTAGCAGACCAGCGTATAGCTCGATTCTGAAAGTTTTCAAAATCTGCCAGAGTAACTGGTATCAACTTGTGAAGTTTTGATAATGTTTTAATGTCAGCTTCAGTTACACTTAAAACATTTTTCTCTAATGAAGCAACAAACAGAAGAGATAAATGTACACCACTTTCAAACTGTTTATTTTCAAAGAAGTACTTTGCTCCTTTTAACATCAGACTTCTAGCCGCTTCATCTTTTCCTCTTGAGTGATAGCGATGATTTAAAGTGACATAAAACTGATGACTTTCATAAAAGTCTTTATTTTCAAGACTTCTTTTTAAATTTTCCAAAATTCTATTAACTCCACTTCGCCCTGCAGTCTTTTGACTTGAAGAAGCCATGAATTTATAAAGTAAACAATCTATCTATGAAGTAAACTATAAAGTAGAATATATATTTATTATTTAAAATTGATTAGTTTATTTTAAGGTAATTGTAATTAAAAAAAATAATGTAAATTGTTTATTTTTGAAAAATATTATATTTATTTAATAATTAATTAATATGGTTTAAAATTGCTTTGAAAATCTTATTCACATTTAATTATTTAATAAATTTATTCTTAAATTTGTAAAAAAAAATCTTTGTATACAATAAGTAAAAATATATAGTAGAAAAATATGTCTGCAAAATATTAATAACAGAAATATAAAAAAAAATCAAGGTTATAAAACTAAATTACTTATTTTATAAAACTATTTGTATTAAATAAAAAAAAATACTAGTAACTAGGAGGTATATATAAAAATAAAATCAGTTTATAGAAAGTAAAATATAATATGAAAGAAGGCTTATTACAAATATGAAATTTACCTTTCACTGAAAAAAGTAAACAGTATATTAAAAAACAAAATTATTTTAAAGAAACTATCTAATAATTAGAAACTGTTTATATAACTCAAAATAAATGAAAACATATTTTATTAGTATTGTATGGATAAAATGATTGCAAATATGTTTTAAGATATTATGAAATATTATAATACTTGATTCAACAATGACTCATCATTGCAAAGTTGATTAATTTATTCTTAAAACAAATTTGTTAAGATTATTTTATAACTTGAAAAAAATTGTCAGTTCTAAAATTAATTATTTTGAAAATATAATTTATATGATCAGTAACAAGAATCTACAAAATAAATATTCCAGTAAATAATAAAATGAATATTTTGAGAACATTTTATTTAATGATTTTTTGAGTAAAACGTATAAAGCTTTTCTGAATGTACATTTTGTAATTTTAATAAGTAGTGACTTAAGTTACAATAAATTGTTTACAACAATTTATAAAATTAAGTAGCTTAAGTTATTTAAATCACAGCCTATTAAATATTTGGAAAATACTTAAAAATACACTAAAAAATGAAATATCTAGGGAACAAGTTTATAACTTAAAGTACACATCAGTAAACTTAGTTTCATAAGTAAACATAACCACGTCTAGTTAGCATAAAAATATGTACAACTTATTTGGTGTATTTACAATAACACTTTTTTATTCGCATAGATTATTCGAACTGCTTTAACCATCTTTTAAAGTAAATATATTTTTATCAACAAAAAATTTCAGCAAAAAATTAGATTCAGAAGCTAATTTCTAAATGTAAAAACCCCTTTTTTTAATTTATGGAATGAGGCATGGCTGCAGATAACAAGTTATTCATTCAAGCTTATATAGCGAAAGCAAACGATATAACTGCAGAGAACCAAGAAGGTGTTAATTACCACAGTTCAACAAGAGTGATGTAAAAACTTAAAGCGAATATAGTCGATATAACATACTTAATATTTACTAAAATAAATAAAACGAAAATGACAGTATTGTAAACCGCTTTTGAACAAAATTACTCAAATCATCAATTTTCAATTGAATTTTAAGAGAAGTATTAGAATATGCTGAAGCAGTAGAGTCGAAAAATGAAATTTTCAGTTACCCTATTGGAAAACTTATTTTTGTTGAAATGATTTACAAATCTTTAACCAGAATAATTTTAAGTAGAGTACCTTTGAGAAAGAAGAAAACGTTGCAGTTTATGTAAAGTTTATTAAAGTTGAGGTAAGACCAATCATTTATTATTTTTGAACAGTAATACGAAGTCAGAAACAAGGCGTTGACAATGAAGCGCTTCAATATTACGCTTTGAAGGTTGGTCCTTGTGTAAAGAAAAGAGTATTCAATTTTTTAAGGAAAGATTTTTTAAGGCATTTAGGCCCAATTAAGCCATTGGTCAACAAATAATATTGAAGGTATAGTTAGTTAGAAAAGGCTAGAATCGTGGAAAAAAGGATCAAACTTTTATGGCTATTTAAAGTTAGATAAGAAGGTGTAATATATAATAAAACAAGGTCAATAAAACTACTTTGGAGAACACCATTGAAGATACAAAGAAATCTGAAACAGAGCTATTTTTGATGACTTGCGATAAATCATCATCAAAAAATTGCCTAATCGAAGAAATGAGAGTAGAATTAATATTGATATGTCTAAGTTCTCTACTAAGATTTTATATGAAAATAAATATTTTTGAATGTCTGTATATAATACAAGAGTTTATATTGCTTGCAGAGAAACAAAGTCACTGGTGGATTCACTAATAGCTGTTTTTAATAGAGTAACTACAGTTCTATCTGACTCTATCACTATAACAAATTTTGTCACCTCTCTTAAAGTTATCACGAAGGGCTTACGTAATTTGTTGACAAATTATAACAACATTTCTTTACTTATTTTATAACTTATTGTTTTCTTAACTTTATTATACCTTGTATAAGTTTGCATTTGCAGTGTTTCTATTTTTCTCAGCACTACTTATGTTGAAGTGTAGTACTCATACTCATTTATCATTTTTTTATTATTTTATGATTTTACGTGTTTGTTTTAAGAGCTGTAAAATTCATTATTTTCAGCTATAAATAAATCAAAATTGTGTCTGTCAGAAATTTATTCAAAATAAAATGAAGTACATTTTTACTTTGATAAAACCTAGGTTCTACAAAAACTTTAAACAATTTATAATCATTATTATTTTTATGAAGCATTCTTTGTAAAACTTATTGAAGTCTTTCAAAGACTATAAAGTTTTATCAAAGTTGAAATCAACTCAAAGTATGAGGCCTATACAATTTTTCGCATCTACAAAAATAATTTCTCTACAATAAAGAAAGTAATTTGTACATGTAATCCTTAAATCTAAATGTAAATCAAGATCAGAAAAATTAAATCTTATAGAAATTAAAGCTTTAATAGAAAAGAATTGACTTTTTGCGATATTTTTAAATTAAATCTTTTTGTAATTTGATAACAGTTTTGACACGGTTGTAACTAACTTTAAAAGAATAATTCTCTGGCAAAATTAATTTTTACTTATGTTGCCCAGTCTTAATACTTTTCTTCTAAAAATTGTTTTCGAAAGTAGGATTAAGAAAACTTTTAATTTATTTTAAACAATTTTTCATAGACAATTATTCTGTCTACAGAAATAACATTTTTTAAATCGTTGATTTTGTATTAAAGGTTTTCGGCTGATTAATAATTTTTTACTTTAATCAAATCGGGGATCCACCTATTATGAGGTAGGGTTCACGTTTCAATACGTATTTTTTAATACTAAAATGTAATAATTATATTAAAATAAATAACTAGTAAATCTGTAAATATTGTTCTGATTAATGTTAAGTTTAAGATAATCTGTATTTTTGGTGATTTTTTCTACTTGAATTTTTGTTTAAACATTTTTACTCAGATTAATTAAAACTTTAAAGTTTATTTCCTTTAAAGTATATTCTATTTAATTTTATTTAAATAAGTAATAATAAATTGTATGTATTGATCTAACATTAATCTTTTAATGTATAAAATAGATAAAGCTGAAGCAGTATAATTTAATTAGTTAACTGTTTTGTGTGTTTTATAAATTTTTGTATTATGAATAGATTATATTACTAGTTATAAATAAAAAAATAAAACATTTTTGCATAATTTTTATACTTGTCTGTATGATTTAGGTAATAGTTTATTTGTTGTTATATAATATTATTTGAAGATCAACTTATTCTAAATTATAAAACCTGTTTAATATGCTTTTTGATTTTGTTTATGTAGCCATTTCTAACTAGATATGATACAGTGAAAGTTTATATCATTTTAATTTTTGACTTTATTATTCAGTGTTTTCATTTCTGGTTAGTCAATTCTAATCACAATTTTTAGTAAAATATGTGGTGTTCTAAAATATTAAATGTCACTAGAAACACAGAAAAATTGTTTTATAGAGTGAATGTGAACCTTATATTGCAGCAGTACAAAGGTAAACCTCCTAATTTCATCATAATTTCAAACAATTAATTAAAATGTGCACAAAAATTTGTTTTAAAGTTTTTAAGTTGTTTTAAACTATAATTAGTCAACTTTTTTTCTACAATTAAAACCAGTAAAAACATTGAATAACAGATATATAAAATAAAATAAATAATTAAATAAAAATAAATATTTCTATGATAAAAGTTTCTACTGATATTTAAAGTAATATACTTATAATTATAATATGTTATATGTAATAAATATCAAACTACTTCAATTTAGTATTTAATATTTTACTATCTGATTTAACTAAGATTAATTTGATTATTTAAAGTAATTAGAAAAACTAAAGTTGGTATTTTTTTAGTTTTCTGAAAATATTCTGTTTATTACATTAATAATAAATACAATATGAACCCCTACTTATTATGCTAGTAAAATGATATTATACTTAAATTGGTCAATAAAGTTTTTTTTGTAGTGTTTTTTAGCACTGTTGATTTAATCAATGAACAATTTCAAAAAGTCATTGATAAAGATTTTAATAAAGATGTAAATTGTGATCAGTTTGGTACAATAGCTGCTGAGTATGGTAAGCTTTTATTAGGTTGATTTCATTTTAAAAAAGGTTTTATTTTAAGTTTTACCTAATTATAATATATTATTTAACTTATGTGTTAATTTAGTTTTGTTTACTGATTTTCTGCAGACATAAAGTAATATTTATTTAAGTTGAGTCTTTTTTATTCATTTTTATTTGTTCCTCTTTTTTTATTATGTTATTTTTTGAACACCTAAAAATATAAATTAAATATTTTAAAAGGTGAAGAAATTCCTAATTTTAATTCAGTTCAACCTGAGCTTTCATTTGAAAATATTAAGAAAGCAGAAGAAGAACTGAACACTTTGAATAATGGAACAGCAAATAAAACTTTAAATAATTATGGCTATATGCTTGCTTGTAGAAAGTTTGCAAAAGAAGGAAAGGTAACTTCATTTTAGCAAATCTATTTGTGAATACATTACATTGAATACATATCATTTTAATACATAATATCATTAAATATTATAAATACATTACATTTTTTTGCAAAAAACTTTTTACTGCATGAGTTTATTTCTACAAAAATTAATTGAAACTAATTTGTTAAGTTTTGCCATTTATTGTAAAAACATCATTTCACATATGCTGATATACTTATTTCTTTTTAGCTAATTTTAAGAAAATTAAAATAACATTTTTAACAAGACTTATTTTTTTTGACTGAAGAGTTTATTTAAACAAAGATATTTTTTCAGGTTTATGAATGTGTTAGAATGTTGGAATACAAAATGATTCAAGTTGACAAAGTAAGACCACGAGAGTTTAATTTCTCCGTTGTTATCGGGGCTTTAGGAAGAGTAGGTTATGCAGAAAAGGCATTTGAACTCTACAAAAAAGTAAAATCTTTTTTTATACCTATCTTTAATATCCTAGCTTTAATATTCAACTATAATCTATATTTTATATTCAAGTAATTTTAAAGTTTTATTAACTTTCTAAAAAACATCAAATAATTATCTATTAATAGCTACGATCTTACAATTTGAAACCTGGACTTGGGACCTACACTGGATTATTCAATGCTGTTGCTAACTCTTCTAATCCTGATGACTTGACGCGTGCAAGAAATCTCTACTCCAAATTACAGCCTAACAAGAACTTGCTAAATGCTGTTACTTACAATTCGATTATCAAAGTGAAAAGATTTAAAATTTTTTTTTATTTATAAAAATACATTTGTGTAGTCTACTATTTAAGTTTATGTAAGTAAATTATTCAATTTATTTTGAAAATCTTTATTAGGCTTTCTGTAGACATTCAACTAGCTTGCATGAACCATTCCAAATATTCAGTGACATGCTAAAAGCCGGTAAGTCTCCTAATGATGTAACTTTTTTGCTGTTAATGGAAGTTTGTGGAAAAGACAAAAAAGTTGGTTTTAGACATGCCTTACAGGTAAGTTATTAAAAAGAAATCCAAAAACTGTTTACAAAATAAATGTGTTTAGGTTTGGCGGACGATGCTTGCTTTTGGTGTTGAACCTACAAAGCAAACTTTAACGACTTTGCTTCGGATTTGTTATCAATGCCAAATTGGAGACCCTGCTGTAACCACTAGGTGGCAATCTTCATATTTAATACTATTTGAATCTTTTAATTCTTTTAATTGATAGATCTCTTTTAAACTCTTCGGAAGTTCCTGGTCAAAACTTCATAGAAGATCATTTTCGTCAAACTTATTGGCAAAAAGGTCAAGTTTCTAGCAAGAAAACAGAAAAAGTCCAAATGATTCCTGATTCCGAAATGATGTTGTTGCGTTCTGAAGATCAAGAAGATCTGATTGAAGTTGAGAAGTTGTAATCACGACATGCTTGTAATTACAAAATATTTTCTCAAAATAGATGAAATCTTCAGATGAAAATATTGAGATGAAAAAATCTTTAAATGTCTTCACAACTTCATTTCTTACTTCCGGTAGCTTGTCACAAATTGAAGCTATTGGAGAATGTCCGAATCCTTGGGATCGTTTACAACTGTTAGGAGGTCAAGAAGAGATCATGAAGCTGATAAAAGATAAAAAATTAAAACCAAATGCGCAAGTAAGTGATATATTTGAGATTTTTCCCTTTTTGAAAATTTATTCGAAACTTTTCAGACATTTTTATGGTTACTAAAATGTTGTAAGCCTGAAACTGAATCAGAAATGCAATTAGTGAAGTTTTATTTCCATAAAAGTAACCGAGATAGTCTAGATGTGAAGTTTTTCAACGTACTTATGCTCCAGCGGCTGAAACGGTCTGATTTGGTCGAATTTGAAGTAAGGTTGGTTGATTTGTTTGTACAAATCAAATAATCTCTTTTCTTTTTTAGCAAGCATTTTCGTATATTGCTTCTTGCAACCTAAAACCAGATCAATATTCGATTTTATATAAAGCAAAAGCAATTTCAAATCATCAACAGCTTACTGAGTTCCTACAGCAATATTGCAAAGTTTGTTGATAAAATTCTTTTAGAATTTTCTTTATTTGAAAAATAAATTAACTTAAAAGTGAAAATGTTACAGCAATCACCAGATCAGCATCTTCAACCAAATTTAGAAGTATATCATCAGTTGATTAAAACTGCTTGTAGGTTAAGAAGAAAAGTAAAAGTTCCAGAGAGTAAGTCGTCTTTCATTTGCATCAATCACAGATTGAAATATTTTAATTTCTTTCAGAGGTATTTGCTATCAACTATTATTTCCTTATTAAGATACTTCAAATTATGTCAGAAAATAAAATAAAACTGAACAAGGAAGTGATTATGTCATTAGAAGAAACAATAAAGTTTCCTCAAAACTATAACAGAGTAAGTGGATTTATTTAAAGATAAAACAATTCAAATTTATGATGAAACCACGAAAAGTAAAACAATTATACAAATCAAATTTGAAATATGATAAAATGTTGATATTTATCAACTATTATTCAGTTTTCTTTTTAATTTGTTTTTATCAACTTGTTTATTTTGGATAATAAACAAATAGATGTAAATTTTTTCAGTGGGTGAATTGTGAGAAAAAATTGGAAAATGAAATCAAATCATATCAGAGATTTTACTCAAAATGGCTGCAAAATATGATGATGAAAAATGAAGAAAACAAAAATCCTTTTAAGAAAGAAGAAAGTCAGATTGAAACTGATAAAGAGATATAAATAAGAGGCTGAAAGCTAAATTGTTTGCTGTTAACCTGTTTGATTATTAAGTTTTTACTTTTCATGTTTTTGTTTATCACAAAAAATGTATTAAATAAATGATTAAATTATTTTGAAAATTATCAAGTTCAAATTTTTCAAATACTTAAATAGTTTTGATGAAAAATTGTTTTATTGAGGAAGTTTATTTTTAATGAGGAAATGAAAGATATTTTCTTAAAAGCCAAGTTTATTTAATAGTTGAAAACAGTCAATTTGATTTAGATTTATAATTGGGTTGAAGATAAACTACTGAATTAGTTTGTATATTTTTGAAAAAGTTTATCAATTTTGATTTATCAGAAGTTAAACAGTAATTCAGTTAGGCAGTTTGAAACAAACAAAAGTTTAACAGAAGATCTTTTGATCATGAATGAATTTGAAACCAATTCTTTCAAAAAAGGTTCCAGTGTTTCAACGAAAAGTTCACCAGCAGAAACTTTATATTCACAAACGGTCATTTTGTCTTCACAAAGATGTAAAACAAATGAGATAGCTTTGTTCACATTTAATATAGTATTAGCATCTATAATAATTACCACTATTATTTATGTTCTTATAAAAGTTTATCCAAAAAAGCGAGTTCAAATTCGAAAGTTGTCTATTTCACATAAAATGTCAGATACTCAACAAGTTCAAGAGGTCAACAGGGACTCTATTTCTTTAACGGTTTTAAGGAATCCAGTAACTTCTTCTTCAGCCACTCCTGTAAAATCTACAAGTACTCTCAACATGACTATTCCTGTCAATAAAAGTATGTTTGATGCAAATACATTCTATAACGTTCCCAGACCCCAACGCTCCGTTGTTGGTAATATTGAAGAACAGATTTATGAGGAGCCCAACAATATTTGTGTCATTGGCAACAGAGGTCCTGATGAATCTCAATATGTGAAGATGAACCAATTTTCAGTTCAGTAAAGTTTTCATTAGACTTTATCTGAACTCTCAAACTGTAAATCTTTACAATTTTTTAAAGCTTTTTAAGTATTTGTGAGCAAGTTATTTGTTTTGTTTTTAAAGATGACTGGAAACTTTTGACTTCACGTTTATCGTCGGGTCATTTTTGTGGTAGAATTACTAGTAGAACTCTCTTTTAGTTTATTTCTTATATGCAGATATATACGAGACAATAATTAATCCTTATAGCTCTGTTTCCTTTACAAAGTTCTTGATTTATTTTCTTGACGCAAATGTACTTTTTAATCTACTTTTATCATCATTGAATAAACTTTGAACAATTTGGGTATTTTTCAACTTGCTTCAAAAACTGAATAACTAAAATTCAACTGATTTAATTTTTACAATTGTTGTGATGATATGGAAATATATTCTGATCTAAACCTTATATCTCAATTTTTCAAGGTATCAGAAAATATCTTTTGTTCTTTAAAATTATGTCAAGCGTTTACATAAATTTTTTTTCCTTAAAAAACTAGTTATGAAAATAAAGGTTTTCCTGTATATCAGGAAATTATTTTCTACATTGACTAAATCTTTTTTATCCTTTAAGTTGTTTATGATATAGTTAATAAATAGTTAACATTTTATCAATTGTAAATTATTAGAGATTTAAATGATCTCTCTACTTTCTTGACCGATTGAAAGAAAACCTTTAACCTGAATGAAAATTTGTTAACTTATTTAAAATTCAGTCAAGTTGTTATGATGTAGACAATAAATAAAAATGTAAACAAGCAATACTTTATGAGCACATCAATGTAATCAGAACAAGTTGTCGGTGGTTTTATTTATTTATCATTTCAGTTTGATTTTATCGGTTAACAAATATTAAACTCATAACGTCGTTCTGATTCCATTTCAATCGAAGAATCCCCACAAAAGTTTAACCTACAAACAACAGTTCACAATTTTAGCTGCGTTGAAGTATTATAAGAAATTAAAGAGTTACTCGAGATGGAAAGTTTACTTTTTCAATTTTCTTTGATAAACTAAAAAATTCTCACGTAGTTTGCAAATGGCCCACTAACACACTGATGGTGTCGACGTTCAGTCTAGTTCGTGTAACTGTCCATTCGTCTTGATACCATAGCAACTTTACTCGGTCTACATTATCTGGAAAGGTCAGGAAGTGAGTGGTATAAGAATAGATGCGGTTAGGCCGAAGATCCAATGAAACTCCATCACTAATGATTTACAAATATTTTGTTGATATTTTGTAATAAGAGGTCAACAAAATGAGATAGTTTAATCTTTTACTCGCTCAATTGGACTTGTTCTGTATTTCCATTTGATCCATAGATAGATAAGAACAGTCTACCCTCAACTTCATCACTATTAGCAGCTGTGTGTACTTGAATGTATGAGACATATTCTGTAAATAAACAGAAACTTTATTTAAATGTGTTTTAATTGCTATATTTTAAAAATAGTTGTATTAATTATTCTTATACTTAAAAAACTAAATTGTAGCTCTTGATAAGTATACCAGCTTTTTTTACATTTCTTAATTATATATAAAGAAATTACCACAATATGGTTCATCAATATTTGTAGCTAAGTAAAAGTCACTGGACCAAGCATGAGAGCCGGAAGTTGCACTGTTGATTGCATTATAACCCATTGAAATACAAGATTTCTAGAAAAATAAACCAAAACTTTGTGAGCATAGTAAACTAGTTTGATGATATGATCGATATTAACATGATCGAATAAAGATATCATTATTTTTCAAACTTACATCACATTGCATACATTTCCCGGCCAGGTAATCGGAATAACTAAGACAGGGATAACCGTAAAAGGGACAGTTAGTTAATATACTTTCTAGATAGAACTCTACCGCTCTAATATGGTTGCAAGCTACAAAGTTTTGAACTCCAGTCCAAATACCATCTGGATCCCAGATAGTTGTCAAGCCATTCTAAGATCACATTATTATAACTAGATAAGAATTTAAAAGATTTTTCATTGAGTTGTTTTGAAATTCACAAACAAGTTCGAGTCTTATCATCAAAATATTAAACTCTTAGCAACTTGATCACATCCAGGCTGTTCTAGTCCATCATTTGGCCAAAAGTCGACATGTCCTGAATCTTGGTTTATTCCATATCCCATATTAACCAATTTTTCAGCATCTGTGTGAATGACATCGACAAAATCTGCATCTGTAGATTCTAACCGGACCTCATTGGGAGTACTTTGGAAGTAAGGTCCAGCAGGATCCAATCCTAAACAAAGCTGATGTAAAATTCATCATAACAACGCATATCTACTTACCAGTTATTCTACTAAATTTTCCGAGTCTTCTGCTACTTGCATAGTTGCTTGCATAACTGCAGGAATGGGCTCCGAGACTGTGTCCAACACAATGAAATTGCGAGGCGTCACCCCCAAATGAGTTCTATAATAAAGATGTTTTTTATTTTCATCTATATAAAAAGTAGTTATAAGCTTGGTAACAAGCTTTTAATAATTAGCGTACTATAATATTTTTGACAAGTAATCCAATTTCTGCTCCAACAATTTGAGTATCAGTTGCGCTTTGAAAATAATTCAGCTGAACTGAACTTCCAATCCAACCAACTCTAATTGAATTAATGTCTTCTTTCTGTAGACAAATTGGTTAAAAGCCATAACTGTCAAATTTATTTGTAAACTTTACGACAAAATTATAATTTGCAAAATTAAATAATTAAGTAGAACTAACAGCAAGGTGAGCTTCGCTGATTTCTTCTAACCATGATGTGTCACCATTCTGAAGAAAACCGTGAACAATAATTCTTGTATACTTTTGGTGGTCAAAAGTTGTTTTACTACAACAAATCAAAGCAATAGATATTAAAACGATCAGCAAAGCAAAATTTTATTTGAAAAATTGCAAAAAATGAAATTTTTGTATTTAAATACTTTTAAATAAATTTTGCCGAAAGTTTACTCTGAACTTGTTTTAAATTAAAGCTTAAGAGATTTTGATAAATATCTTTCTGTTAAAATCTAAATGTTGATTAACAAATTATTACCCTAGACTTGTCATATCTGTATTAAATATTTCGACATCTTTTTTTCGTCTTGTATCTAAATAAAATCGAGTCTTAACATTGTCAGGGGTACTTGGAAGATAATTTCCAGGTCTCTCGTCAGTTCCTCCCCAAGGAGGTTGATCACTAAAAGTTCCCAAGCCATCATAGGTAACAGTTTTACCTGAAGCAACCAAATTATTTTTGAATTCAAGTTGCTACAAGAAATGAGCACACGATGAACAAAATTTTAAGATATTTAAGTTTTGTAACTCACAAATACATTCGATAATAAATAAAGCCTGAAAAAGTCTTGTCATTAAGATAGAATGGAAAATAGACTATTGAAAAAGTCAATATACATTACTTCTTCAAAATTATGTTACGTCAGAAAATCTTTAACAACTTTGGATTTAATCAATTTTTCTGACTTTGAAAAGTTTGTTTATTAATTTATGTCTTACCTTCAACCAAAGACAACAAACAGAATTGTAGTAAGTAAATGATTGTTGAAGATTTCATAATGTATATTTATTGGATAAGTGAGCAAATTCACCCCTATAAAAGAAAAGAATAGAATTATCGTATAATTGATAAATTTACCTGAATATTTAAGCCTGAGATTTATTAACCGTTTATTTCTGTTACATTATGTAATAAGTTAAAAATGAAACAAAAATATTATTGTGAACCATTTTTCAAGTAAATAATATCTTCAATTATTTAAATAAAAAAGGCTGCAACTTAATCCTAGAAACTCAAAATATAAACTATTTATTGTTATTATCTATAAACACTTTTGCTTATTCAATTTAACTTTGTTCTAAGGTTTTCTCAATGAGCTGTTTTAGTTTTAATAAATAGAACAATTTATGGATACATCTTTTATCAACAGGTTATATATTTAAAAATGAATCAGTTTTTCTATATATATTTAACAAACTCATGAGAAAACGAAACATGGTGTTTTGAAAATTCAAGGTCATTGTTTGCACTATAAATTAATGAGTTTAAATAGACTAAAATTAAACTTACTAATTTTTGCAGTAATAATCATTTTTATAAACTTTTAAAAACTAGTTTAAATACATTTTCAAATTAGTTTTGATACTTCACTAAAGCAAAATTACTTATTCAATAGCTGCAATTATGTTGCCGAGCTTTTGTAAGTTTTGAGAACAAAACATCTGTTCCATAGGTTTTTGTTAAACCTTTAATGTTTCTACACTTTATAATATACATTTTAAATGTTCTTATATTGTAAAAATTAACAATTTTAGTATTTTAAACAATTATTAAGAAACATTTAGAATAAAAAAGCGAATTAGGAGTCTTAATTTTTAACATCTGAATAATTTTTAAATAAACTAACTTTTTACTTAAGCTTGATTGTATGTAGATTGTAGGCCGAATATAAACTAAAAATGATAAATATTTTTTTGCTAAGGATGAAAAAAAAGTTGATATAAATGCTTATACAGGATTTTAATCTTGTCAAAAAAATGGTTTGATTAAATGAGTTTTATATTAAACAATTAAAAAAATTTGAACTTGATCTGTTTGTTCAAAGAAAATCCTAATTATAAATAATACAAAAAAGTTTAGTTTCTATGGTAGTTACAGATACTTGTGTACAGGCATACAGTAACTTTCTACTAAATAAAATAATAAACTTTCTAAATTTTATAGTAACAAATCAAAGAATATCACTTTTATACCATTATATTATACTTTATTAAAATTATTAGAATTTTGTAAATAAATAAACAATAATGTAAAGTTTAATTAATCATACAAAATAAATTTGCTATTTTAAAGGTTTTAAACTTAATTGATTTTAAGATTTTCATCGTTAGGTTTGTTGTTTATTTTGATTGTGTTAAGCTTACAATATTTATTTTTCAAATGTTTCTTGATTTTGAAAAATATCTTTGTAAAAGCCCACAACTTTTAACAAAACACTAATCAATTTATAATGATTTTACAAATATTTTATTTGCTTATGTAACTTAGCGATTTTGAAAATTAAAATTGTATAAGACCTTATAAGTCTGTCTGATTTAGAAAAATCTCCCTTTGTATATTATTGCATATTTTTGATATTTTAACTTCTAATCTTCAACTGATTTATAAGAAACCCTTTAAATTTGAAACTTAAAATTTGAAAATGAATGATTACAATGAGACATCAACTTCTACGAAAAATTTTCCTGAAACTAAATTAGAAAAAACTAAAGAAATAAATCTTTTTGAAAAATATATATTTGACAAAAGTAAAAACGATAGATGGAAGGTATCTCCTAAATCTGAAAATTTTAATTTGACTTCTAATGTTTCTATAAATAAATGTAAAAACGTTGGTTTAATTGCAGGCTCAAGGTAAGTTTTCTGATTACTGTTATTAATAATTACTTTGAAAATAGATCAACTTTGAAAGATATATTTTCAAATCTGTTAATTTGTTTTAAAGTACTTTTTTAATTGTAAATAAAAGATTTATACTAAATTAATTTTACATTTCAAATTGAATTTCTTTGATTAATTATAAAGTTAACCAACATGTATTTTTTTGAGTTAGCTCTCTTAAAAAAAACTCTTTCATAATTATGAAAAAAATACTTATTTAATGTTTCTATAAAAATCTAGGTTCAGAAGCTTTCAAAGTAGCAGTTACTATCTTCGTATTCGGAAGAAATATCAAAATTCAGTATCAAGCTATCATTTTAATAAATCAATCAATAAAAAGTTCCCAAAAAAACGACGGTTTTTTAATTCGAATTCGAATAAAACTGGTGATAAATGTAAAAGAAGTCAATGCTATAAGCAAACTGGTTACAAAAATAAATTACTTCGAAAAAGTAATCAATCAAACTGCTTAGTTGTTACTCAAAAACCTGCTGTAAATGATTCGGATGGATTCATAAGCCTTAATGATATGGAAGGCAAATCCTATTCTCAATCTTCTTCTAATATTGATTCAAAAGATATAAGCTCTTTGTATAGCTCTTTCATTGAACCAACATTATATGATTGCGTTAAAAAAGATAGTGATGATTATAAAGAGCAAACAAAAGCTGCTAGAAAACGCTACCGGCAAGAAGTTATTTTGTTAGAAATCAAATGCCTAGAGGATAAAGCTAAACGGTTAAGAGAGGAGCTTGTTAATTTAGAGAACCTGTTTATGAAAGAACAAAAAGTCTGTAATGATTCTAAAGGTCGCTTGAGAAAATTACTTTTAAAAAAGAAGAATTTAAATGAAATATCAAAGAAATTTGAAACTGAAACGAAATGTTTATTATTACCCTTATAGATGATTTATATTCGATAATTTAACGTCGTCTTACTCGTTTTGACTCAAAAGCTACATAAAAAGACGAGACTGCATTAAAAATAAATTTGAAATTAACCTCTGTGATTTCAAATAAATCTCAACAACTATTCTCTACTATTATGAAGTCTTATTTTTGATTTCTTATTTTTATGTAATTTGTTTGGAGTATTTAAGCATTTGATCTATATTTGTTTAAGATGTGAACGATTAAGTCAATTGGCTGCTAATCCTTCGTGATTTAAACGTGTAAGTTCAAAACCAACCTCATCGTTAAAGATGCCAACATATAATCCACCAATCTGGCAACAAACGCAGAAAGTATCTTCTCCGTTTATATAGTGCCACTAACCTGTAGTTTCTTCGAGAGAAGCAAAAGTCATAGGAGTGAAACCATTTAGAAAATGTACAATTCCATGACTCCGATGTTGCCGTTCCAGGTAATCAGGCTGTGTTACCAAACATTGGATCTAAAATTTATATGCAACAGAGATTAATTTGTAATTAAAAACAAATGATACAAGATAATGCAACAGTAGCATTGTTGTCTAAAGTTTATTTTGCAGTTTCTTAATCTAAAATGGTTCCTTTCTAATTAAACAGTTTTATTAATTAATACCAAATGCTCTGTTTCAATATAGCAATTGTGGTTTCTTATAATAGTAATTTTACTGAAAATAACAATTTTATATATCATCCATGCAATGAATCTTTATTGATAGTTTTGCAAACTAAACAGAAACGATTCTACAGTTGATTCTAGCAAAAAGTTGTATTTTTCAAGCTTTTCTAAAAACTATTCACATTTCTTGTATGATTGATTGTCGGTAGATAGTGCTAAAGACTTATTTGCTATTTTAGATCTAAATATATATGGCAAACTCAGTTTTAACTGTTTAAAATTTTCTACCTTTTATTAAAAACTTTTAGTAAAGTTTTAAAATGTTATCAATTATAAAATTTGTTTATTGTTGTAATAACTTTAGTATAAAAGCTACTCGCTTAGGGAAAAGCTCAAAAATTCATTTAGCTTAAAACAAAATTTTAAATAGTTATGATTAAAATATTTCTTTTCTAACTCTATAAGTTTTCTAATGATGGTATGCATTCTTATTATTTGCTAAGTACAATTCACTTTAAATGAAAAAAACTCCAGTACAGTATAAAACTAAATCATTCAAAAAATATTTTGTGATAACTTCATCTGTTATTTACTTTATGTACATATTATTCACTATATGTATCTATTTGGTCTTTTTCCTAAATTCGTTTTATTTATAACATTCAAAAAGTTATAAGAACTTTATCAGAAAAGCATTGAGACCTTTTGTGGCACCTGGTTGACATATTTTGTAGAGAAACTGAAAAATACAGTAAAGCTGACATTTGAAAGAAGGTGAACGAACTCCTACTTTGATAAAACTAAAAACTGTCTTATAAGCATTTTCTATTCACTTGTAAATGAATTCCTTAAAATTTATAAAAAAAAAACTAGTAAACCTGTCATACTTAACAATTGAAAGATTTAATGCTGCTCAATTATGACAATAATGTTTAAGAAATAAATAAAACGATTTATCAAATGAGCCTCCATCAAACCAGCAGGACTAGAATAATGTAACTTGTTTATAAAACTGTTTTGAAAATTGATCACTAGTGGATAATATTTAAAATTGCTAACATTATTTATCATTTTAAAGGTTTTTTTCTATACTTTGTCTGAAATCATTTGATCTTTATGCAAAAGGTATCATACAGTTTTGAACAATGACGATATATAAAAATGTGCATTGGAATGTGTTTTTGTTTTTTTCTGTGATTTTTTTATTGTTTTTGTGTTGCATAACTGAATTATGAATTTTGTTTACCAAACTGAACAATATACTTTTAATAAAATCTTTATGCCTCAAATACTGAAATTACAATTTTATTCATATTTACAAATATCAATCTGGTAAACACCGAAATTTTACTTAATTTCATTTTATAGAATAGTAAACAATCTATTACTTAAGTTTTCAATTTCAAACTTTTTTTCAACTCCTTGAACTGTAGGTATTTTCAGTGACATCACTTATTTGATTTTATTATTTAAAGATTGAAGTTTCGTGCCACTTGTGATGTTTTATTTAAATGTTTTTATTTGCTTCTAGCCGCTAAATGGTTAAGTTGTCATTAAGTTAATTTAGTTGAAGATTTAGCTATCGAATTGGAGTAAAGCTTTTTATCTATTAGTAGCTATTCTTATTCCTGAATTCTCTTCTACTTGAGACAAAGACTCTTCAATTAAAAACGCACCGGTCCAATTGAAGTCATTTGCAAAATTAAAGAAGATTGAGCTTACCAGAAATCGATTTTCATCATTCCTAAACAACTACTTTCAACTATTTTTGGGAATCACATCTCAGTATACGTGTGTGTGTAATGCACGCGCATCAACAAGCGTTGTACATGTCTCATAAGCACCACCTTTTTTGGGCTTCTACAAGAGAGAGAGATGGAGCTTGAAGCTGCTGTCCATGGCAACCAATGCTCGAGTGTAGTATAAGCACTTACCTACCTATTCACCGGCTCCAACACCTGATATTGGATAGTTAGGAAGACCCTTGATAGGAAGGGTGTAAACACTCTGACTTGTGGTACGCTACAGGTTTCACAAATCAATTGGCATACCATCACAATGATCTCTTAGTAAGCTGCTTCAATAAATTCAGTCTAGTTAAGAAGTGCGTTTTAACGTCTAGTTTTTTATTAGTAATTTTCATAAAAATGTCTTACGTAAGTGAAAATTACAATTTCAAAAGCAAAATTACTTTTGTTTTGCAAAAGTAATTGCAAACATTGAGAAACATCACTAACCAATTATTTTATTTTATTCAATTTATTTTAAATTAACTTTACAGTAACATGTTGTATTTAGACCTCTGATTTCAAATAACAGAACAGTTTGCTTATCATATAGTGTGTATAGTAAATGCTTAAATGACAATTGTTTTTTGGCAACTCTTCAGTTGCAGCCTCTTGTTTAGATTGTTTTTTTAGATTAGCCGTTGAAAGGTGATTTGTTTTTACAATAAGACCTATCGAAACATGGTTAGCTTCCGGTAGTGGTTAGGTTATAATAAGTTCATTATAATCATATTCACTTTGGTCATTATCTATAAGCAGCATACGCTGTAAACGATTAAGCGTATCAAAATATCAGTAACAAGTTTGAGCTTAGATGTATTCTTTAATCTTTATTATTTTTCTATTATTACTATCAGACATGTTAATTATGAAAGTTTGGTTGAAATTGATTTGTGTATATTAGCTAATTAAGAAGTTTGGTTAACTACTTCTTACTTGGTTAGTACTTTAGTGTTTGTAGTGAGTTATTGAATAATATTACTATATAACTTTTGAGTGTACTTTTAGTTAGTTTGCTTGAAGGATTTTGATAAAATTGATAACATAACAGTTTAATTGCATAACTCACCCTATAATATTAATAAAAAGTTAATAAAATAATTTAGATAAGGACATAGGCGTCATATTTTTGAAATAAAGGATGTAATTTGATATACTTCATCACTATTTTGTTGTAACCTAAATTTCATATAAACCATTGAAAGTTATGTTTTTATTTAAGCCATATTGTTAGTAAGCTCAAAAACCAATAACCCTGAGTGGGTTTTAACTAAGTAAATTTGTATGACTTTTAGTAATCATTGCATAATTAATAGAAATTAGAATGTAATTTGATAACTAATGTTTATAGCTATGCGTTATGGCTTTATATTTATTGTAAACATTTAAGGTATACCTTGTACAATAACACCGTTTTGTAAGAAATGAATAAGCGGCTGTTTATGTGACTATATGCAAAATAAAAATTAAATTTGTTGATACGAATAAAGATTTAAAAAAAGTCATTACATAACCTGTAACAGTAAAAGCTTTCATTAAATGATGACTTCAAACTGTATAGCAACATAATAATGACTTATATTGAAAACATAAAATCTAACAACATTTTTATTCTGCTCATAAATAAATAATATTATTATTTGAATGTTTGGAAAACAAGCCATCTTAAAAATACTTTAGCATTATAAAATGAAGGTTGTAGTTTTTTACAACCGAGAGAGGTTTTGAAACGTTATTAAAACTCTATTGAATTGCTAATTTTTTGATAAATTTCAATAAGAGTAAGTTTTGTAAATGAGATTATTGTTCACCTTTTAATAAAGTTTTACCTGAGAATATTTTCTTAATACTTTTAACTAGTTTATATTATTGCAATTTGTTTTTTAAATCTTCTATATTATTATTGTTATGAAAATACGTGTAACAAGTTTATTGAATTATGAAATAAAGTTAACCAATGTTAGGTAAATTTAGTTACTAATAATTACATTTTGAACTCTTATTGTATATAGAAGTGGTTATTTCTTTAACCGTAGTTAAAACACTATAAACTTTTTAATCAGAATAAAGTAAAATATACATCATAGAAAGCAATTTTTAAGTCTAAGCAATTCGTTGTTGAATAAGAATAAATCGTAAACTACTATTGATCAATTTTCAGTTATTATAGTTTAATCTCAAGTTCTAACAACATAGCTAAAGAAAAAAAATCACATTAAAATATTCTTATAGTAACTTTTTTGTTAAATGAAATTAAATCATAGTTATTAAATCAAAGTGATTACGAATAAATACAAAGGCTCTCCTTGTAATCCTATTAACTTTAGTTTTCACAACGACTACTAAATATACACTTATTTATAGATTTATTGTTCATAGTGTTTCGATTTATAAAAATCAGTTTAAGAGTTTAAAAAATAATGAAATTATAGCAAGTCTTTTATCTTATCAAGTTGGTGTTATAGGTAGTTTTAACTCCTTTGAATAATAAATAATGATTTCTTCAAATTATAGCCTCTGTAAATTTCATTTTTATTTACAACAAAAATTTTAATAAAATTGTGAAACTTTAAAATAACTAGCAATGTTTTTATAAAATTAAGAAGTCTTTTATTTGTAATAATCTTAAATAAAATGTAAGCTGTGACACTTAATATTATTTCTGAAGATCATAATAATATTATAAGTAATGTAAACTGATACTATCAATCGAGTAGTTTCTTGATTGGTATTGAAGCTTAAAAAGTGAGCTATAAATGCTCATTCCTTCATAAAATTTCCATTGTTTCATAACAGACCTTTGCTGACAGCTCGCTCACTGTGAAGCACAAGGTGATTGTAACCAGACACTATTCTACCTCCCTTTACTATCAGACATGTATGCACCTATGTGAATGCACTTTACTTATAACAAAACCAGGCATCTTTTAGTCCCTGGAAAACATCAAACATTTAATGATGTCAAACTTTATAGCTTAATGAGGAAATTCTTGTGTTAACCAAGCCTCTGTGAGAGAGTAGTCTTTTACTTATAAATATCTTTTTTTTTTCCTTTTTTCTCTTTGGATTTTTTTATTTTCTATATAAATACTTTGAGCACGATAAGTAAAATTTTCTTTCATAACTTATAGAGATATGTTTATAAACTTTTTAGATAGACTTGATCTATTGTAAAATGAGTTACATAGCACTTTATTTTAAGAACTTTTTTAATTTTTTCACTCTTCTTAAGAGCTATTTGTTGGTTAACAGTTAAGAGATGAGATCTGTGGCATCAAAAAATTCAGAAAGAAACAATGATTTAATTAGATAAAAAGAAACTGCTGTTAATTGTTTTGAACTAGTGAGCACAATGATCTATTAGATAATTAATAGCACAGAACTTGAGTGTTTTTTTGAATAATCATCATTTGTTCATAACCTAATAAGCTTTTTTCTTTCTAATGACAAACACATTGTGTTCTTTGAGCCTCTGAGGAATATTATACCTTCTAATTTACGACTAATCGATTCGTATATCTTAACCTGTTTCTGCGTTAGTATCAATAAATGAAAATGAGATTTTAACAAAGTATTTTAGAATAAAAAATAAGTTAATGCTTGTTTAAGTTATTTAAGTAAATTTTCAAGAATTATTATTATGTTTTGACACTTTTTAAAGTTTAGTTAACAAAAATGAAAAGATGAAGTAAACTAAACTTAAATTTTTGATTTTTTGAGTGGTGTTTTTCTAGCAGAACACTTTTATCGTTTTGATGTTCAAATTATTATGTGAGTTTTATCCAAGTTGTTGATATGATGTTATTCATAGTTTGAAGAAAAATAAACTTTGTACTAATATAAACAAACTATTAGTAAAGCTGTCAGAAATAAACAAGTTACTTGTTTTAAAAATCCATATAAGCAGCTCAACTATTACTTACTATAAAATTAGTTTTGACAAAAGTGTGAAATAACAAAGGGCCAGATTGCATTAAATAGAATGGACAGCTTCCCTATTTGTCAAGTCGGCTGCTTAAGCTGCAGCTTGAAATACGAAGCTAGTAAAGTTCTTAGAATAAAACCACCAGCAGTTGCTTAATTTTGAAGAGTTTATAAGGCTTGAAAGTAAAATGCAGGTCTCAAAAGTACAGCTAACCTGAGTGAACACTGAGAAAAACTGGCTTCCCGCTGGTAGCTGAACGTAATTTTGAACAGTCTGTGTGAAGAAAATAAACGAAAGGTTTGTTACTTTGCTGTTCTTTTTCCCAACGCTGTGAGATCAATTTACGGTAGAAGCGTTCTTTAACATCGCCGCTATAGGTAGTATAAAGATTGTTGGAAGAGGTTCTCCACAGGGAGTCGAGACTTCACGATGACAAAATTGTTCCTCAAATTTTTCTTTTTATTATTTTTCATGGCGCGGTCAGCATTGCTTCAGCTTGTACTAAATACTGTTCTACAACTGCAGTGTTAGTCGTAATCTTTTTTCATATTATCTTTGCTATGGTTGCAACTAATAAAAGTTTCAGGTTTGTTTCTTTTTTGCGTTTACGAATCTGAATACGATCAGCTGGTAAAGTTTAATTAGTTTTACTTCCGCTGATTAATTTCAGCTTTTACTTTTAGGTGATAGTCACAGAATTAACCTCAACAATGTTCAGCCTGCTTTTGTTAGCAGTTAATGCTTTGTTTTTGATTATTTGATTCAAAAACTTTTTATTATAACTTAAATATATCTACTTTCTTTCTTTTGTTATCAAAATAACCATTTTTATGTAGTGAAAAGATAGTTTGGATTATTTTGCTTTCATATAAAATACTTTATTTGGTTGCTTTTTTGTTTTTATTGCTGACACCATAGATGCATTGAAGCGTGAAAAGCTATATTATAAATAAAGAAAAAATTTAGAGAAAAATTTCTTTTTAACTTTTTGTTACGTTTTACGATTGGTAAGTACATCTATTTTATAAACATATTAATATGTAAAGTTCTAGTTTGTTTAGTACTTATGAGATTTAACCATTAGTATTTCCTTAACAATCAATATTGATTAAAAATAGCTTTATTAATAAATTAACAGATTACTTATACTTGGATTCTTTTAATAAAGTGTTTGATAAAAATGGATTCTTCTCTAAATGAAGGAGATTGGATTACAACTTCTATTAGTTAGTTTCTTTTTTTAACTTTTGTTCTATTTTTTTGCATTTGCTTGCACTTTTATTTCTGTTTAAAATTGATTTTTAAAATTTTAAAAAATTTCAAATTTCATATAAGTTTATTGAAAGGAAAATCAACTGGTAAAGCTTTGTAAATGAGATGGTTGTGACTTTTATTGTTTAAAAAGTTTGAGTTGTTCATTTTTTTTTTTGAAATTCTGCTTTCTACTTGTGAAAGTTTTTTTTGAAACCTACAATAGCTTTCATTTCAGCTCAAGTCTAACTTAATCTATAGGGAATGAATCAGGTAGAATTCAATTTTATTCGAAATCTAATACCTATTTCAAGCTGAAAATAAACAGCTGTTTTTGACTCATTTTTTTATTGACATAAAATAATTTTTGGATAGTTTTGTTTTATTTGCTTTTATGTTTTTCATTTAACTTTTTAGTGACATGTGTTTAAAGATTTTAACGATTATTGACAATCTATTTTTGATTTTTATAAATTTTTATCTTTTATTTCTAATGTAAAAAGTATTAGCAATGTATTCTTGAATAGAAAGTTTGTTTGTTAAACCAAAACAAATTTTGCGAAAATATCTTTTGATGTTTTTAAAAATATTATCATATGACTAATGAAATTTCGTTAAACTTTGAATTCTTATCAGTTTTTCCACGCATTAACCCTTTTAAACTAAAAATTGATTGTTTAGTATTAAATATTTTTCCTGTAAGAGTTTATGGTGATTAAAAACTTTATGATAAGATTTTTTGAATATCTTTTTATAAAATATAATAAATATTCCGTTATTAAAATTATTACATCAGCAAAACTAGCGTTGGCTAATAAGTATGTTATTATTTTAAAAAGCCTTACAAAGTAACATAAATATTGATAAAATATAATGCTTGTAAATAGATGAAGCTATATACAATGAAATCATATCAAAACATAACAAACTTGTTTTCAGATACTGAAGCAGAAGCTATCCCAAGAAAAGATTGCTTAAAATGTGACAAAAGTTTTCTAATAGGGTAATTTTTTTTGATTTATACACTATTTTGCAATTATGAAGTTTAATTCTTTTAAAAATATTTAAAATATATAATGTCTACAATTTTTAGTTGCTTTTTATTTCGACTGTCAAATATATTTCTAAACTTGGTTCTTATTAGCATTTAAAAATTATTTGATATAAATTTATTGGAGCTGAACCAAATTTGAATCGTTCAAATTATTCATGATTTTGTTAGCGACCGAAATTAAGAAGTTGGTTGAGTTTTAGATGAGCTTAACATTAATAACTTGAATGATTTTGCTTCATTTTTATCTTAGATAATAAATAAAAGTCTTGTATCATGTACTAACTTATAATGAACACTAAATTGGTTTTATTACATTATATTATAAACAAATCAATACTTTTTGGGCTTTAGTTAAAATAACTATTAATAGAGTTTTAAATTTCTGAGTAAATCTGTTTGTTTACTTTTCAAAAACTGATCCTTAGGACTTTTAAGCCTTAGTAATAAATTCTAATTCTAAAGTCATTCAAAACTTGACGAGACAATTTTATTTATCTGAAAAAAAGCTAAAACAAATTTTAAAAATCCAAATTTTAAACTTAAATTATAAAAATATTGTTATTGATATGAATAATTTACTGTTTTCTTTTGCTTCATGTTAATTTTACACTTCAAAGTTTATTAAAACTTGTATTTAACGCAAAATACATCAGTGTTTCAAGTTTTTAACAAAGTGAAATTTGAAACGAATGAAATCTTTATTAGAGTTGCACAGTAGGTTTTAGGTTGACCTTCATATAAAGTAACATACGTTGAGTGTAAAAAGTCGTTTGCTTGCATTCATCAGACTTTAGCTACCTTCAATACTTTCAAGTATATCTGAAGTGTTTCAGAATCTACTGAAAAAGAGATAAAACAGAGATTGTGTTTAAAGAATAACGACTTTTAGGAATACTTTGAAGTACCTGAAATTAAAAACTATCGACGATTTTCTAATTTTTTTTATCATGAATAATAATTTATTTTAGTCTCTTCAACGTTTTTTTCTTTTTTTTTTTTTTTTTTAATTTTTGAATATTTTCAAACTATCATTTTTTAGGTCACATAAATCGGTGGATATCTGCGAAAACTGTTATCAAGCAGCTGAAGAGATTACAACTGTTCAATCAGCTTCTGTAGTAACTTCAAAAAAAGTGGTATGAACTCATTTTTAATTCTTTTTAAATCTGTATGAAAGCATACACTACAAAAAACTGTTTAGTGCTTTAGTCAATTTAATTGAAAGTTCAGAAAAAACACCATTCTATCTTTAAAGTAGCTGTTTCAAGTTAGACTTTTACTGCTGTAATACGTCAGTCATTTTAAGAAAAACAATCGTAAAAGAATCAAATTTCCACCTAATACAGCTCGGCTAATGTTTCATTTAAAAGTTGACTTAAGAATCTAACTTTTACTCCAACTTTTGAAGCTGTTTGAGATGACAAACCTGTTTCATCGCGAGTTATTGTAGTTCTGTAAAATTAAGTACATCAAATATCTTACTTTCTTTTAGTAGTAGTTATTACCGTATACATTTCTGCTTACACCACAAAAGTCCTATAAAAATAGGAAGGTTTCTCCTCAGCCACTCTTAAACTAGAAATCTAATGAGTTTGTTTATTATAAACCTTACTTATACTGAAACGATCTTTATATAATTTTTCATTATGTCTGATGTTTTTATTTATTTATCCAATAATCACTAATTAACAATAGATGTTTCAATTATTGTAAAATTTCTTTGAAATATTTACTGAACAATTACTATTTAGTTATTATTCAGACTTCTGTTGATGTTTACTGTAAAGTTGGTTGAAGATTTTTTAAAAAGCTAAACCCCAAAGTGACTTCGAAACTCAAATTATTAAGTAGTTGCATCTTAGTTAAAATCTATCTAAAATACTTCTCGAAACATTCTACTTGAGTATACCGATTATTTTAAAATGAAAGCTTCATCTACTTACCTGTCAGTTTCAAGTATTTTTTAAAACGTTTTACCAAGGGATGCTTATGTAGTACTTATTAGTTTCTCTCTCTATAATCTTTTTAACAAATACCTGTATTTTTTTTCTATTTTTTACCAATTGTTCAAAATACTGCTTCAGAAACTTTTTCAGAACATTTCTTTTGCTACAGATTTCTAAATCATAAATTTATATTGAAATAAATCAAGTTAATAGTGTATATGCTCCAAGTTCAAAATCACTTTAACTGTGAAACATAAAATTTGTAAGCTAAAAGATTTAATTCTTATAAAACTAATTTTGAATTGTTTAGTTTTTGTATGATTTTTAAAGCAAATTAAAGATTTTTTCAATTCATGCTAGATTTGTTTTTGAAGGATATATTTGTAAGATTAACATAACTATATTACTTGATGTGTCATAATTCTAGTTTTATTGATTTTTCAAGATATGTTTTTATTAAACTTTTTAGTATGCTTTTAAATATGTTTGAGGTTGCAATAAATAAATTTTCAATCAAATTGTTTGTTGGAAAAATTTTAATTTGTAAAGAAAAAAAATTCTGCGATTACAAAAATAATTCATTTATTTTAAATTATCTATTTTTTAGCAAACCGCATTAAAGAACATTTTTGTTCGAGTCAGATTTTCTTAAAATACTTCTTTCGCAAGTTAGTCAAATGATTTCTTTATATTGCTTCTGGAATATTTTGAAGCTTGGTAATCAATTAGAGAAAGCTTTGATAAATCACTTTTGTTTCAAGAATTTTAATGTTTGCAAAATACGTTAAATAATAAGGATTCATTGTTTGTGGATTAAAGCAAATCACGATTATATTTATACACAATTTTATAATTCAAATGTAATAAGCTCTAAAAATAATTTTATTAACTTTTGATTTTAAAATAGTATATTAGAAAACAATTATGTTTTCTCTATTTATAGCCAGTAACATTTATGGCTATTTAGTTGTTCATAAGCACGTTACATAATTTATAAAATATACTTGTGAAATCTAATATACTTTACTAAATTGTTTGTTTATATAATCATAAAAGCAATTTTAAAGTCAAAACACACCCATAAAATTAAATTTAATGTAATTTCTCTTATACATTTTTGATAAATAATTTTTATATATTTAAAGAGCAAGAAATGTTAGACATAAATTGCAAATTCATACAACAATTGCCTCTGATTAATACATTTGTTTTATATTGCCTTGTAATGTTTTCAAATTCTCATGTCTATTTTTTCTTTCTTTTTAACATATGTAAAGATAATGTCATTCATAAGATAAATTAATATAGAATAAGATTTTAAACAAAACTCTCTAAATATTATATATATGCTAGTTATTCTTTTATAGAATAAATTTTAGTTGCCACTATATTTGGGTAATCTTTTAATAATCAAAAGAGTTATAATTTTCAAACCGTTTTTATTATTTGAATCTATTCAACATTACTTTATTATTGAAACATAATTTAAGTAATAATTTTTTGTTTATTTGTTTAATTACTGTAAACTCAATTAGTGATATATCAATTAAAATATATGCTTTAGTTGATCATTATCAAAGAAGAAATTTATATAGAAATAAAAACCAACATTAGGTGTCGTACTACATTCACAAGCTGCGCTTTATTTTTATCATTTTGTAAATCTTATTCGTTCAAAAATAGTTTGTTAAAGCAAGTAAGTTTATACGTCAGAACTTGAATAATATTTGCATCTAAACTAATGATAGTAAAGATTGATGGATGATGTTTTTAAACAAAAAAAAATGATTAATTTGGTTGTTTTCGGCTATTTTTGTTTAAAACATTTGGACATATTGATAGAAATCAATTGACAAAATTTTCATCTTTTTTGTCTTCTAATTTCTAAAAACTCTGTTAATATGAAATACATTTAAAACAATAATGATAACAGATTTAACCAATGATAAAATGTGAAAATAACCCAAAGTTTTGTAATTAGTCAAGTAAATAAAAGTTAATATAATAATAAACTGCTTACTGACCTTTTTTAGAAGTATTAATTCCAAAAGTAGACAGTTATCTGCTTTGACATGTTGTTGGTTGTAATAATAGCATCAGAATCACGTGAAAATCTTAAATTATTTTCACGACAGTGTATTTTAAAACCAGCAGATTTATAACATTACATGCTAAAGTGAGCTTTTAGTTAAATGGTTAAAAAATATGTAAAATGAAAAGTATAGTTTAGTATCACCTTTAATAATAAGTTAAATAGAAGCTTTGTATGTCCACCCTTAAGAAATGAAAGTTACATCATCTCTTATTACTGTCTTGTTGTCGAATGTAGAAATTGTTGATTGTGAACAGCTGTAATTGAATAAATGATTCAGTTGTTCTTGAATAATTTTTTTAAGCGTTTCATATCATTAAAACTTGCATAAGAATGTGCGATAGTTGGCTGAAATACCAGTCATAAGCGGTTAAAAGAAACCTACAGATTAATCTATAGCTCGCTAGGATCAACAGACATAAATATCAGTTCGTTTGTCCCAAGGGTTCTTTAAATCACAACTGTGTTGATGTATATAAGAACAAATTTCACAAATTTCTTCCCATTCATTGCATGTAGCACCATCAGTTTCATCTTTTCTAGTCATAAGCTCATCATCCATATTGCTTTAGTAATCTTTCCCATGATCTTCATAGTTTTACTCAGGTTTTTTCTTTTATCAGTTTTTCTTTCGTTTTCAGTGATACCACCAGCTCACCAAGAGATAGGATAGCGTTAGTTGATTTTTTTGGTTAGAGTTTTTCATTTTTTAGTACAAGTTTTTTTTATCATTTAAAAGGAATAAACCTCTCATATAACGCTTTCTGTTTTTTTAAGAAGTCTGACTCAAAAATTGTTATTTTTGGAGCTGTTTTTATATTTAGATCTTTCATTGACTGAAACATCATTTTTGTAAATGATTTTAGTTTGCTTGTTTTAGTTTTTTAATTGTCATGTTTCATTAACATATCATTATCAAAAAATATTTTACAAAAACTAAAAAGTCATTTTACATTTTGTTACCCTGCATCAGATCACACTTTCATTTTCATTTCATCTTCATTTGAATTGTTTTTTATTGAAAAAAGAGTTGTCGTGATTATTTTAAACTTTTGTATATTCAAAACATAAAACTTTTTATCATGTTGTCATCTGATTCGTTTTATGGTTCATTTCGTTGGAGTAAGCGACAACAAATTTTCACATTTTACTTAAGGGAGGTTTGTAAGATATTGTTGGTTTTTACTTAATTCATCATTAAGTATGACATCTGAAGAAACGTATTTAAAAAAAGAGTTTTAGCCAATCACATAATTTATCTCCTAATGGAATATTTGCATTCAGACATCTTTTGTTATATTCTCTCAACAATTGAATTCTTTTGAATTTAATTACTTAGCTGACTTCTGTGTAATCGACCACTAGTAGAAAGAATAACTAATTGACATTAGTTAGACTTCATATAATTAAAGTAACTTATGAACAATTATATTTATATTACAGCTGTTAACAACTAAATCAATTCTTTCCTAACTTATCTTTATTTGTAGCATTTACAAGCTCTATTATGCTTTTGGAGCTACAGTTTGTTGACGAATATATTTTTATCTCAAATATTTCCCTGTGGATATCTTAAACAATACTTGTGCTGCTATTTGCTTAACTAATTGTTAGATCAAACTTGTAGACAGTGCGTGTAATTTATAAAAGATATTACAGCATGTTGTACTAGTAGAAATTAGCACGTTGTCATTTTATATAAATATTTCAATAATCTGCACTAATTGATTATAGGATAATCAAGTATTTGTGGTTATTGCATAATAACACTGATTTAAACTTCTACATGATTTCAGAAGTGTACAATATGCGGAAAGGATTATGCAAATATAAAAACTCTGAATCGACATTTGAAATCACATGACACGACACTTAATAAAGGTATTTTTACACAAATTTTACTTACGTTTGTGTGAAGTCTTGATTATATTTTATGGAACATAACAGTTGTTAATTTTATTCAAAAATCTAGTTAATTGCATTTCATATTATTATAAGTTAAGTTGAAAAAGTTCTCATGTTTGTTCAATTGCTTTAGAAATTCAGATTTTATTTATTAGCTATTATGTTAAATTTTCAGTTGTGAAAAAGCATAAGTGTAAGTTTTGTGAAAAGACATTTAAGCTTCGGCACCATTTAAACGAACATCTGAACACTCACACCGGTGAGAAACCTTACTCTTGTAAGAAATGTGGGAGAAGATTTTCTCATTCAGGATCTCTAAGGTAATCACTAAAATTTAAAAGATAAAGTTGTTTATAAATGAGCTGTTATTTTTATAAAAATGTCAAAAAAATTGAGAATAATTCGATATTGTTTTTGTAAAACTTGTTAATCTTTTAGTCTTTATTGGTAACAAATTATTAATAATATTCAAAGCATCATATATTTAGTTGCTAAATCATAAAATTCTTATAAAAAAGAACCATCGTGTGAATATTTCTTTACTAAAGCTGCTTATAGCTTTTAATTGTATATTTTCTAGACTTTATCCACTATACTTAGTTTTGTGAAAAAATGATTTTCAGAATAAATTCAAATAAGAAATTTTGGTAACTTTTCATATGGTGTTATTACGTCATAATTGTAATAGAGAGTTCATAATATAAGTGATCGTTTATAGGTATAAAAAGTACAACTTATATTTTTCAGCTCTCATGTAAACGGAAAGAAGTGTGTTTCGATAAATCCTCTACCAGCAGTAATGTCTAATAACCCTCATTCTCTAACAATGGTAAGTTTTGTTTAACTTATCCGACTCTAATATACTAGATTATAAATTTGGTTTATTATTATGTCTAAAAGTATCTTTTATCTATTATCTTAAGGAAATTTATTATGAAATATAAAATGAATTAAAAATGATAAGACAAGTAAATTATTACAAATTAATTCAATTTTCGTCAGCAACTAATTTCTAGAATTTCATATTGTAAAATTTTAATATTGTAAGAAGTTTTTTATTAAAGAGGTTTACCTTAAAATTAAAATTATCCAAAAATGTAAAAACATTTGTAGAATTTTGATAATTTAGCTAATGCGTGTCATCTAGCAAATTGACACTTCTTGTGATTAGACCTCATAACTTATAGAGCAGCTTAAATTACCAATAAATAGTTGGCTTAAATTGCACTTTAAACTGAACCAAAACATATTTTCAGTAAATGAACGAAGATAAATTGAACTCTAACATGTTTTTGATTGCTTAACGTTTACATTTTGCCATTAAATTCCCTTTTAACTGATTCCAAATGACAACAAAATTTGATAAAATCAAACAACTTCAGAAGCTAATTACTTTATCTTAAACTCAACTGCCAACTTATAACTAAATTTCCGGGTGACAAAGGCGAATATTTAAAGAAAAAAATGTTTTTAAATTAAAATCTATAAGGAGAATTTTTGAGTTAAAATTAAGTTTTGGCAAAAATGAGTCAAGTTCTATAAAGAAAGTGTTTTAGAAGTTAAAACCTATAAACTCTTCATAATATTTCTCATATATATACTTGTTTCAACAAACAATAAGAAAAGTATGTTTATGAAAAAATATTTATAGAATTTGAAACAAATATTCTTCATATAAACTTAGATCTAACTGTTTATCAAGATTTTCATCAGATTGCTTATAAAATAAATAAATGTAAAAACAAATACAAACCAAACGCAACAAAATGGCTTAAAAAATGTTGAAATATAACTAGATGTACTTTATACACTATTATCAAATGAATCTAATGATTATATAAATATTTATATGCTTCAAACAAAAGAAAGCTTTCTGAGAAATGAATGTTTATAAAAGTAAAACTTTGTATTCTTAGCAAAGTAAAAATGATTTGTAATATTAAATCATAAACCTTAGCAGTTTACAAAAAAGTTCAAAACCATTTAAAAAGCTAAGATTTAAAAATAACAATTAAAGGTAATTTCAACAAATCCAAAATGTTAAAATGATCTAAATTTTCTCTCAATGATTTTTCATAGGATTTATCAACTATTTTTTGAAATTTTCAAAGTTATTTAACAAATGTAGCTTTATACTGAATGTGGCTAACTTAGAGAAGTTATTTCTGGAAAGCCACTTTCAGGTGGTAAGATAATGATAATTTGTTTTAAGCCTACCTTTTTATCATTGAAAGTTAGTAAACACCATATATATTATGAAAGTTTTAAGCATATCTGTTTAAAAGTTAAATGATTTGAAGACATTTTCTTACTAGTAAAACGCTGAAAGTAATCATTTGATTTAACTATATTTAATAATCAAAATAAGTGATACGTGCAAAAGAAATAATTTTTCAGTAAAGATTGTTATTTTTAAGATAGCTTCAAAGTATTAAAGATTAAACGATATATATGTGTGGGAAGGTTTTCGAGATTACGAGATTAAAGCAATTTTTCAATTTATAATTATCAGTTTATTGATGGTAGTGAGCGAAAATAGTCAGAAAAATTCGTACAATGTTTTAGTTAAATCTTTAAACTTACTAGCCCTCAATCTAGAAAGAGAAAGATTAAGTGAAAAAGTTATGCTTAACAACATGGGCCTTCTCGATTAACAATATCTGCGCACGATGTTTCAGGCCAGTCATATACGACAGTTTCAGTTCTTATCTTTCGATCTAATAAAGTTAGTAGGTAATACTAACATGTTCAGTATCAGAGTGATCACTTGCTAGTCATGTAAGGTAGCTTGGCTAGTATTAGAGCTATACAAGTTTAGATAAACAAAAAGCATTGTTAATTGGGAGAATACTATTTTTGTTCAAGGTAGTCGCAAATAGTTGATAGATGGGTGGTGAACGTAGCTTAATATTATCATTTTTGTTCTATATGTTTTCTTTAGAGCGTGCAAAATTGATTATTATTCTAATGTTTATTAGCTGACATTTATTTTTTTAATTCTTGCAAACCGAACTAAAATAATCTATAGAGATAAAACTTTTTTTTAAATAATTAAGTTCTTTAAAGGTTTTGTGCATCTTCGCACTAACCCCCCAAATTCCCTCCTAATTATTACAATATGAGGTTCTAAAACTCAATGTAAAGCCATCTTAAAAATTCGAAAAGGAAAAGTGACTAAAAAAGTCAAGTTCAAGTACCTTGGTTTTTAAAGTTTTTGGTCATTTACTAATTTAATATAAAACTAGTTTTAAATAAGTTATGCCTTTTAGGTGATGGATCTTTATCTGGTGGACAAGTTGTATAATAATGTTTATGATAGTTTATATTATATCTAAATATACGATAAGAAAGTTAGCTGTATAAGTTCTTGCTTTTTTGACCTGTTTACCTTATCACTCGGTCAAAGGTTTTGTAGTTTATATTATGAACTTTATCTAAAAGTATTTTTTGATTTCTATTTTCGTTTAGATTTAATTTAATCATGTTTGTCACTACTCAATTTAAGGTTAAAAAAACTGAACAAGTCTCTACACCTGTGGATGAGACAGAAGAGTCGACGAGAGTGAGCTCCTTGCATGATTACATCAAGATCAAAAAGGATCTTAATCTACCTGAGAACCTAAAGAAAGTTCAATTTGAAAAGTGAGAATTTTTTCTATATTCTATTAAACGTTTTATTTAAAACTCAAACTGAAGCTTTCAAGTTTCTTCACTTTTAGTTTGAATGTGGTAGAAGATAAATTAGTTGGAATTGAGCTCTACATAAAATAAAATCGCTTGTGGTGGAGTAACCTTTTAAATTTCAATTTAGTTACCGTTTATTTTTACAAATAATTATTTTCCATCTCAAAGAGTTAATTCCTTGTTTTAGTTTATCTAGTTAATTCTTTTATCTCCGATTATATCGATGTGTTGACCAATTTTAACAAATTTCTTTCAACACTTTTACGTTATAGGATTTTATTGGGGTTATAAGTAAGAAATGGTGTTTTTACCAAGCATTGTAATCAACATCATAGAAAAGAATCAATAGAAGTAATTAAGTTCACATATAATGAAAATACGTTTTGTTGTCCCATCCAACGGCGTTAGACTTACACAGGCGAAATAGAAAAAGGTTTTTAATTCGTTTAGCTCGATTTTAAGTCTAGCATAGAAGCCAAGAAACATTTGATGAACAACAAAGAAAAAGGTCGCTTGTAAAAAGAAAAATCTTTGTGAAAAATATCTCTACACATAGAAAAATAAAATCGTATACTTACTTAGAGAGCCAAATACATTAGATAATCCATTAAAATCAAACTTGAAAAAGAAAACTAAACCAACCGGTCTATTTATACGTAGTTTTAGCTTATTGGAATTCGATTATGTTTCTGAATTAATGACGTTTGCATCAACTAAATGTTTATTCGAAAACCTTTTGTTTTATTGAACTCACAGTTTGAAATGTATTTCAATCACATAAAATAATTAACGATGGCATATTATGTTGACAATTAGATTTGGATCATTAATTCAATACTTATTCCAAAAATTAAATAAACAACTTCCTTACAGCTCCATTAAAAACCTCGTGAAATAAAAATACTTTTTTGTAACTTATATTAATTTGAGTTTTATTAGCCAGCTTGTAAGAAAGTTATATGATTTATCAGTTGTAAGAACACTAAAAGTAAATTATAATTTTAAAAGAGATCAGTTTAAGTGTAAGTCTGAATGATTCAAGTTATGTTTGTGATTATTTTTTCAGTGATTTTTTTCGTTGGGTTACGTAACTTCTCTATAAAAAATTTGTCACGGTTACACACCTTTCAAATCGTAGTGTTAGAAAATAATCGACTTTTTTAACTTTTGAGCGAAAAAAAATGATTTCAAAAAACGTTTTATGAACATTTGAATCCCTTTTCCATAACTCTGTTTCATCTGTAAACTTAAGTTACTTCGCGAGAAAAATTTAAATCAATTAACATAATTGTATGAACCTTATGTATGATAGAAGGTTCCCACTAAGAAAGGCATCCTTTCTGAATTGTGATCATTTTAGCTCCTTATCAAAGTCTTTCCCGATCTTGAAAATTTCTTATTCTTCTTTAAAATGTTCTTTAAATTAATTCAAGTTCTCAAGAAGTTGATGATCCTAGTTGCAGACAGTTGATAGTGCTGCTGCGATTTAGTGATGAAAGCAGATTTATATTGGCAGCAAGATGAATCTGTAGCTATGGGGCTTCGATGTGTTGGCTTTCTGACTGAAATGGCTTTTGTCCAAAATGCACCGGCGCTTTTTTGGCCCACTCTACTTATCACCGTGCAAGAAAAAATATTTTTTGTTCAGAGATTTTTTATTCATTTTGAACCGATTCAATTAGAGGGTAGTCTGATGAAGTCTGATTTAGAGCTTTTCAAGTTTGTTTTTTAGGATTTCTGGTCACGTGGCTTAAGATAGTTACAAAGAAATCAATCAAGCTCCAGGGTGAAGAAAATTGTTGATATGAAGCTTTGCCAACTGGTTTTGTTTGCTGTAATTTTTTCATTTTGCTACAGGGTAAACAACTAAAAGTTCAAGGTTTGAATTCTAACTTTTTTATGAAAAAAGAGAGTAAGCTATTCGATGTGAAAGGTTGAAACACGATACTTTAGTATTAAACAGATGGAAATCTTATTCATTGATTGAAACTTAAAACCAAATCAGCTTTAAACTTTATCCCCGAAAGTTAACAAGAAATGCATGTTGAGCATTTAAGTTTTTACAATAAAATCAGTTTGATTATTATACTGATTAAAAAGTTAAAATAGTTAAATACTAAACTGGAAAGATCTTAAAAACTGAATCTAAACCAACTATCATAAGGACAAGGGCCGGCAAGATGACGCCAGTAGCAGATTACTATCTATCGCCAATAATTTTCATAAACTCATTTTTTTATAAAATTCAACGAATCTGCTGTAATGAAAGCCCATCCGGTCAGTTTTTCCCGCCAACTAACAAACTTTTGGAGTAAGTTGATTAACTTACTTACTGAAATCTAAACAGATGAAAATATAGTTGGTGAGGTACAACCAAAATTTGGGGTACATTAAATTACATTTTCAGCAATAATCAGATTTTTTTTACTAAATATTGCAACTAATGCAATCAGATAACTCATTCTGGCTTGTCGAGCAGTTTGTCAATAATACTTGGTAAGGAAATGTGCTTACATCAGACTTCAACCTCAGCTAGGTATAAAATTACCGTGTTTATAGGAAGCTATTGAAGGTAAACCCTGATTCACTATGTAGCACACTATTATAGCTAGTATTCTGAAAAGTAAGCTTTGAGTTGATGGGAAGGTTTTGTAAAAAGTTTTCAGTTAAATCAAAAAGCTTTTACTTACCTGTTTCAGTTAAAATTGAATTTCCATCAGTCTCACATCAAATTGATCGTAATCATTGTTTTTGATGAGATAATATTTGTATGAGATTTCATCAGATAATTTGCAGTGAGCAATTTTTAGTTCTGACTATTTTAGTTCAACAGTTAAACATTTTTTTCTATTTTACAGAAGCTATGATAAAGCTATAATGAACTGTTCTAGTTCGGTCGAGAAACATGTTAGCTCGAATTGGGATGTTGTCCTCGACGAAATCCAATCTAAGAAAGAAAACAAAAATTGGTCTGAGAAAGCTATAAGTGAAAGTCAGAGAGCCGCCTGTAAACTTTTGGAAAATGGATTGAATGCTGGATCTTTACGAGGTTTGCAGTCTTTTCATTTTTAAGATATCAAATTTCAAATTTGCAACATGTGTTTCCTCATTGTAAGATTCACGTAGTTTAGATGTTCCTTGAATAAGTTTGAATCTAAATTGTGATTTGAAAGTCCTAAAAGAAACTATTTTAAGCATCAAAATGACAAATAAGTGTATTTTGATTATCCAGATAGCAGTAATCAAGTTGAAGATGTAAAGAATGATTACCAAGTGTCAATGGAAAACAGGAATCACTTGTAAGTACTTTTGCTATGAGTAACCCAAGTCGTTTTTTACGAAAGTCAAAGCTACATAAACGGACTGAAAATTAGATTAGAAACGCAGATATTGAAAGAATAGCTTACTGATTAGATTAGATATTTTATAAACTAGATATTTTTACTTTGACACGAAAGTTATAGATTTTAGTGTTGAGATAAAAATAGAAACTTTTCTTAAGCACGGCTGTTTTTAGTTGTAACTTTTTTATATTTAAAACGTTAAAAGATTTTTGAAACCAAAGTTACTGTTGTTAGCTACTTTCAAAGTATTTACTTCTTTGCTCGTTTATTTTAACAAAATATATATTACTGGTATTATAGCTAAGTTATTAATTTTTAGAAATCTAGAATTGATGTTTAAGACTTATAAATAATTGCTATGAAATGTTTTAATCCAATAAATAAGCACTATTAGTGTAAGTCAGTTAAAAACTATAAGAGTTTTGAAACTATGTTTTATGGATTTTGTCTTAATCAATTTTACAATTACTCGTAAACGGCTCAAAGTATAAAATATTTTTACATCAGACTAGACTAAGAATAATAAAACTTTTAAATAGTTTTTATTGTTATGTTTTAAGAACGGTTAAATAGTTTTAAATACAGGAAAGTATTATTACGATTTCAAAAAATAGCAAAATTTACATTAGCTGAAAATAGCGGAGCTTAATTTCAACGTTTTGTATTTTGGTCTTTTTAAACCTTTGGTATGGAAAAAGCTTGAACTTTATTAGAAAATTGATTTAAGAGATGTAAAATTTTTAAAAGTATATATGAGTTTGTTATTAAGATTTTTTGATTTAAGTCAGATTTGTAGACATTTTAAGAACTTTCAAAACTTTAGTAAGGCAAGCTTTCTTATTTTATAAAACCGTGAAGTGACATTTTAAATTTGTAGCTTCTGTGTCAGATTTGAACAGAAACTTTTAAACTAGTTTTATTAAATTATTCTATTAATCCTTACAACAAAAAGTATTTTTAAATTAAAACTATAAATTCGTGTTTATCAAAAATACTTTTTTAAAACAATTATTAACATTAAAAAAATATTTAGCTAATAGTGTTGAATCTAATTTTAAACTCCAGTAGCGCAATAAGTTACAAAACCTATAACTTCAACAATTAAGTTAAAAATAGTAACTTTACCATTGTTTTTCAAACTTTTCAGATTTACATAATTTTTAAAGAGAATATTAATCAACTATTAATGTTATATTATTTGTTGTTCAAATTGATAAACCTAATAAAGAATAGAAATCACAAAACTTGATTTATTTGATCATTAACAACTGAGTTTTAAATTCTTTTATTCCTTGTTAATATGAAATAACAAAAGATTTTGCCTACTGTCTTAACAATCGGTTTATAAATATTATTGTTTAAATTTTGTTTTTGTATGTTGTAAACGATTGTTTATACAAGTCTGAATTTAAAGCAATGTTCAAAGGTACAAAGTCAAATACGCTGATGTTTATATGCTTATAATAATTCTAATTTCCATACAAGTAAAATAGCTGCTACAAATAAAAATGATCAAAGCTGTAAAGCAATCAAATGATCGAGTAACCAACAAAAAGTCAATTAATTGAAAGCAGTATGAAAATCTTTACCAATTAAAAATGTCCGTGAATATATGTGTTGATAAGAATAGAGGTTCCCTCATTAAAGTAGTTATTCTATGTTACGTTTATCAAATTGATTATTAGTTTGCAAAGCTGTGATACAATTGATTGGCTAACTTTGTGTGAAAACAACTGACTCTATAGCTAAATTGACAGTGAAGAACGTTTGTAAGCTTTTTTTATTTGAATTGCTAACAATTAAGTATGTTCCAAAAGTAATATACTGTTTTTAGATACTTTTGACTATTTTCTGATGAGAAAATAAGCTTATGTTTAATTATGTCCCTTCTTTTTCGGTAATATTGAAAACTATGTGTGGCTGTTCTACAATCGGATTGTGTAGAAAATAAGGTTATCAGTCTGTCTTTTATACATCAATTAAAGTTCACAAAACACTTACAATATTTTTCACACACTTTTCATTCTGTTATATCTAATATACCAATCAATTGGAATATTAAAATTGACCCAGGCTTGTTTATTACAAATTTCTCAGTTGTTTATCTGTACAGTTTTAATTAAAGCTTTTTTCTAACTAAACAAGCTCAACAAAATAACTATGGAATTGCATCTTTTAATGTAAAACCAACTTTTATTTTTCTGAATGTCTAGCCTGCTTATTCAGGTAATTTATACTTGTCAAGCTGACGATGAACGTTGCGAAATCTCAATTTCATAAAAGTAATTTACTCAAAGAATAAAGGCAAAACAAGGAACATACAAATACTCAGCATGACTCTTAACTTTGCACCTTCATTTTACCAGCTTCACCAGAAGGTTGAGAAAACTAATTCATTGTTGTGCTTTCATTGGCTACGAATTTTTTATTAACCAATTTCATGGCATTCTTAAAGCATGAGAAAACTTATTGCTTTTTGCTTACAACACTCATAGATGGACCTCATAGTAGCGGCCGATATTCACTCTTTTGTGTTTGAGATAAAATATCAGCAGTTTTTTGTCTTGTCACAAGCTCTTAGATAATAGGTAGCAAGATATCATTTTCAAACTTACAACCTTTTGAGTCTCGCTTATATGAAGATACAAGGTTTTCAATTGAAAACCTTTTAACTAAAGATATTCCATCTACAGCAGTTTGATTCTAGTTGCAGATTATAATTTGGTTTCATTACATGACTCGCTTCTGTACATATAAAGTCATGTGATATTATAGCCAATCAGCGTCTAGTAAAACTAATAAATGTCGAAGATTTTGTTGGTAGCCTTTAGAAGCAAAGCTGTTTGAACTAGCTTAGAAAAAGTCACTGTCTTAAATGAGATTGAGAAGTATAGATAAGATGATTTTTTTTTACCAAGCTTAAATTAAATTGAAAAATATTATGGTTGTGTTATGGAAATGTTGTTTTTAATCTAGTGCAGAAGTTTTTGCTATCTGGAAATTTTGTTTGATTTTTCCAGCTTGTAACTATTTAAGCTCGTTGTACATTTGCAAGCTTTTAAATTTGCTCTCTTTCTATTAATCATAACTCCTTTTTATCATGCTTACTTGGTGCATCTATAATTTGAGTTTCTATCTTCACATCTTCAAGGCCTATTCCCAGGCTCTTCTCAATTTAAAATTGTTTTGTGTGACGAAATAATTAGATTTTGGACAATTTTTAACGAGCCTAGTCCGAAAGGTATGTGAAAAATCTGCTGTTGCTATAGAAACATAGAGTAGGACTTGCAAGTTAGTTTTGATCTTATTTTTCATGTAATTTTCAAGTTTTATTCTTTTAAAACGGATTTTTCGGAGCTTATTATCTGAAATAGAGGGAGAGAGGTTATAAGGTAAACTTTTCCACTAGTTTTCACATTTTGTGAATTTATTATAAAAGGAAGCTTTTACTTCAGATTGTTTTTGTATAATATTTAGCTTAAAATACAAAGTTGATATGCTTTAAGTCATTAAAATAAACATTTCAGTTGCAAACGCGACACAAATAAAATGTTTTCAGCAATTTGGTGGTTCAAAGGTTGTGACTATATAATAGTTGTAGGTACGGCTATATGTTCAGTAGGTTTTTTTTTCAAAACTTTAGGTTACAGCATCCACACCAGCAAACGTGATATGGTTCAACAATCGATTAGTCTTCGCTTTGATTATGATTATTTTAATTTTATCGACAGCTCTAGGCTGCTAGAAAGTCAGACTTAGAAGAGAAACAAATTTGAAAGCGCTCAGTAGTTATTCTTGAATGTATTGCAGCAAATGATATCATACAAGATTCAACCGTGTGAAAAAAAGCAATTAAAATCTCGTGATCTCAGCTTGACAGCAAATTGTCACTGAATTGTGTTGAAACAATCTATTGTGTATATACAACAGATAGTTGATACGTCAGTTAGATGTACAAAGGCTTTTTCTGTCACCCTGTTAACCTATTTCGTTTCAATGAGCTACCTTCTGACGTTTGAAGGTAGTTTGCTGAATAGAAAAGATTTACTGAACGTGAAACATATAAAGTTGGAATCTATTGATTTATGTGAAGACACAAAAGAATCTTTTCGAACAGTTTTCATACTTTCAGTGACTGAAGCTATGCATTTACTAAGCACCTGAGTTTGGTTCTTTTGTATATTTGCTTCATCAGATAATTAGCCAAATCTCTTTTGCTAATCTTTTGATCATTTTTAGAAAAAAATTTCAGTTGGCTCTTTTACTTCAAACTATAATTGAGATTACAACAATTATGTTAATTCAATTTTATTTAGATGTTAGGAACTTAATGCTTCAGCTTCAACAGTAGCTTTAGAGGATTTTATGTATTTATCAAATAGAAGTGAAACTTTTTTTAGCAGATAAAAAAAAATTAAAGAGGTTTTTTGTAAAAGCTAATTTTTTGCTGTTGTTTTTTGTTTGTTGTTTTAGTTAGTTCCAAAGTTCAAAATTACCAAAAAATGGCGCTTAAGTAAATCTGGCTAAAATGGAAGAAATAAAAGTTTTTAAACAACGTACTTTTATCTGAATTAATTAAAATTTATACATCTTGAGTCGATTAGCTTCTAATTTGATCGATTGATTCATTTTTATTATTTTATCTGTATAATTTTTGCGATATTTTGTAACAGACTTTATTTTCAAATAATTGTAAATTTTTTTTTGTTTACATTTTAAACTATTTTTTATTTTTAGCTTTGATAAATAACTTTTTGATATTTTAAGCAGAAATTCTTCAAGCACAAGTTTTTTAAGTCAAATTCCTGGAAAAGAGCAAGAAGATCATCCTTCATTAATCATGGGTGAGTTAAATTATAAGATTATTATATTTTTTACGATATAAATAGATAACGTTGAATTTGAGCTTCAAGTAACCAAGGTGAAGGTATCTAGTAGTTTGAATTTTGAAGTCATATACTTTTAATTGAAGCTTGAAAAGGTCAATCGTTAAATCTAAAACTGTTCAGTTTTGAAATTCTAATAATGAATTGCCACCTAATGACCGTCCAGAGCTTAACCTTATTTATACTTTCCACGGTTGACTAATTTTAATCCAAAACCTAATTTATGTAAAAGACATAAAAAAGTTTGTTGCTCATAACAGATAACAGTTAGCTTCTTTTAGAACAAATATAATTGTAAAATATCCTTCAGAATTGAAAAGTAAATTTTACTTTGACATTATATTCGACTTCAACACCCAAAAGAAGATGCCACTCAAAATAAATCCTACAAACCCACCACCCATATGCAAAATATATTTTCTGAAGTCATTTACTTTCTGCAATCAAGTTCTTCCGTAGACATGCGGCCGACTATCGCCTTATTTTCATTCGAAAGTCGCGCGTTGAGGGGGGGGGGTTAAAAATAAAAGAATTATTGATAAGATCGATGTTTCGGGTGCCGAAACTTTTCCATTTTTTTTTCAATCAACTTGTCGAACTTGTGGTAGAGCTTACATCAAGATCACTTGAAATAAAGGTGTCTTAAATGGGTCATCTGACTTTGGATAGAACGCGGTATGTTTCAGCCTCTGCGTTTTTCTGCGCGACGTTTTGATCGATTTTTATGCTTTTTTGAAATGCATCAAAACTAGCTTTTGATATTAATTATTTTGTTTTTCGTTGAGTTAGGTAAAATAGATTTTTTTACGCTGTATTGAATTCTGTGGGTTCGAAGAATAAACTAATTTGAAATTAAAGTAATATTTGACATAAAAGTATATAAAATATTGAAAAATGTATGCGCATAAGAAAATCTTTTTTCTTATTCTATTAATCATATAAAAAAAAATGTTTTTGATTGAAACATATCTTTATTTTCAAGATTCTTCATCTGAGCGTTGTTCAGCAGCTAATAATTCGGAGCCTGCTGCTTATGTACCAAATGATTGGCTACATCCATTACCTTCCAACTTAGGATTTAATTCAGTGAGTTTGTTTATCAATTTAATTTTACTTTAAATCGAAAAGTTATTTTCCAATTTCACAATTTTTATAAAATAATTTCTAGCAGATGAACTATCTACCACCAGCTGATATCACAAACAGACCATTTCCATACAATCCAAATATCGCTCCTGTGTCCACCTACGCACAGACTCTAGACATATACAACCAACACATGCAATCAATAAGTAGAAATTTCTGGGCAAACTCAAACAGCAACAATTCAGCTCAAGCTCAGATGGCTCCACTTTCGCATTTATTTCAAGCACCATTTGCTTGCAACTTTCATGGCATTCCCATTTTTCCAATGACTATTAGTAGTGATCAGTCAAAAGTAAGTTTGCTTTTAACTGTTTATAAACTTATTGAGCCTGTAATTAACTCTTTGTTATTAGCTAAAGATTTATTTAATATTTTATTTTTTATATTAAAACTTATTTTAAATGAATAATTCTGTTTTAAAGCCTCCACAAAATCAAGAAGAGGAAGCACTAGATTTAAGAGGACCATCTTGCTCCAGAGGTTCACCCTTGAATAATCCCCAACAAGGTTATTTTAATTTGATAAAATTTGGACAAAATTTTTCTCCATTCTTTACAGTTTTTCTTATTTTAACATTTAAAATCTCAAAATAGATAATTTAGTTATCTTATAAGTAAAATCGTTTTGTCATCATAATCGTAATCGTTTTATTATACGATTATATTCTAATTTCACAAAATGTTCTACTGAAGTAAAACATTTTATTATCAAAGTTTATTTGTTTACATTTGTTCAGTTTTTTTAATTTATTACTAAATTGAATCATAAATCTAATATGCAGCTAAGTTTTGATGTAGTACCTATAATTTTAAACGATCAGTGCTTATACAAATGTATTGAATCAATTTTTAGATCATGGTGTGGCCACAGGTGGTTCGAACCCTCTCATAATCCCCAACTTATTTACGGATATACAGGTTTGAAAATCAATTCAAATTATCTGTTTAATTGTAAAAAATAACTTATTGAAATAATCCTAAATAAGTTATTATTAATAACTTTGTAACTTATTAAGTTATAAATATTAAAAAAATTTTTAGAAAGCAGTTCAGCACGCTCAGCAAGCTCAGCGACAACAAACAATGAATTATCTTCAGCCAAATAGGTTTGTTTTCAATCTTATTGATACTTTAAATCTCTATGAAATAAACTTAATTTAATTTAGTTCTTTTTTTTTACTAATGGTAACAATTTAGCTTAAAACCGTTATTTTCTGTAATTTCAGTTGTAGAAAAACAATTTGTTGAAATAGAAATTTACAATTGTCATGCTATGTTTGGGTTCATAGGTTTTTCAAATTTCCCATGCAAAACATTAACGCTCTAAAAAATATTCTTATTCTTAAAACAACAAGATTAATATTTTATGTTTACAATAAGTTTAAACAAATAATGAACTGTAATAAATCTATAAGTAAAACAAATCGCCTAAATTTGCCGAAAAAGTATATTACTTCCGTGTGATTAATTTAGATCAAATATCTTCAAATCATCTTAAACAAAATTGAAATTAGTTGCATCCGAACTAAATTTACTGATTTTATTGAAAGATGATATTACATAAAATCTAAATTCAACTTTCTTATAACTTTATGATTTATGAATTAATCAAAGCTTCTCTCAATATATATAAAAGTAACTACATCATTATTTTGATGTTGATATACTTTAAGACCAACATAAATTTTTCTAATTTTATACTTTCCAGATTTCAGGCTCAACTTATCAACGAACTTTATGCCATTCAGGTTTGAGTTATTCTTTCTTCTATATTTTTAATTACTTGTGCAGCACCTCTTTTTAAATCTTTGCCAAGTATTAGGTGATTTCATTGTAAGATTGTAAACATTTCTTTAGTTTTACGGGAGGTTTTCACAAACTCACAGCCGACCACAATTTCAACCTACTCAAATTTTTAATCAGCTTCAGCAAGCTTATCAAAACAGCCTGGTTACCCTTATGAATAACTCTGCTCGAAGCAACCAAGCTGCTCCTTCATACACAAATATCAGCCCTCAATCTCGACCTGGTCTGGTTGGAGGTTAGATTTTTTTCAAAATTTCACCATCAAAAAAGTTTAATCGATGTTTTAATAGGTGTGAGACCAGCAATGAGTGGTGACTTGAGTTCACGTTTGAATCCAGCGTTTAATTTTCCAGCAGCTCTGTCTTCAACTTATCTCCCAAACTCTTCTTCATCCCCTAAGAAAAAGAAGCCTTCTCCAGAAAAATTGTCTCCTAAACGACCGGAAACTGGTTCGCATAATTGTCGAATCTGTCACAAGTCTTTTAAGAAGTACAGCTCACTGAAACGTCATGAATATGAGCATACAGGTTTTAACATTTATAAATTTTAAATAGATCTAGTTGTGATTTCAACGACTTAAAAACTCTTTAAATCAGTTCTAAGAAGAATTATTTGAAACATGCTTGTTAATGAAGCATCAGCTTTCTACTTTAACTTAATTTAATTTATTTAAAAAGGTAAACGTCCGTTTGTGTGTGCCTCTTGCCCTAAGGCTTTCAAACATAAGCATCATTTAATTGAGCACCAGCGTTTGCACACAAAAGAAAAGCCTTTTCAGTGCCCTAAATGCTTGAAACGCTTCTCTCATTCAGGTTAGTGTTTTTATGCAAAATGTGAAGATATAACCAAGTGTTAAGATGTAACTTAGCAACTGCTAAAATCGATTATTATGTTATTACTTCGTAGAATTAACAAATGCTTCTATTAACTAAATTAGTTTTACTAAATAGTTCAACTAAGAGCTCATAATTTTTTCTAAATCATCAATATATTTCATCTACGCAACTTAGTCTGTTTCTAGAAGTACTTATATTTGTAACTAGTTTTTTTTAAGTTTGTATCAGAACTACACCGTTTTAAATCTAGTGAAGTTGTATGAGTGCAATGAAAATTATAAACTAACAACGTGATCACATCTTATAAGTATTCCATTCAGACTTAATACTTTTAATTGGTTTAAGAATCCGTCTTAAATGTTAGTCAAATGCTTTATTAAAACCGAATACTTTGCTGATTACTAATAACTTGCTTCAATAATACGTGGCCAACTTACAAACATACTTAAAAAGATAGTTACAAGTTTTATTTTACTGTTCATGCCATTAAAGTGAGTCAATAAATGTTTGATGAATCGGAAGTAATTAAATGTTATGAGCTTTGTTGCTTATTATCGTGTTTTAAGTCTTCGAGTTGTGCTATAAACCAAAAAATATTTTATGTATCATCGAAGATGTTTTATGACCTAAATTATATTACTTTCGTGATTCTATTACCAGAGATTTAACTAAATTTAACTTTCAGGTTCTTTTTCTCAACATAAGAACCACCGATTTCCAAACTGTAAGCCTGAAGAAAATAAAATAAAGCAAGCCAGAGGAACAACCAAAAGAAAATGTAAATACTTAAACTACATTTTGATCATGTTTAATAATCAGATCTATTTTATCTTACAGCTCAAGCTACTTCAGCTAAGATTCATCAAGACTCCGTTCCTATTGGCCAGGAAGAAAGTATAAACCTTACATCTTCAATGATGTCGCAAAGCATGTTTGCTGGAGCGTTTGCTAGAGTTGTGAGACAGCAGTTTCAACCAATGTTGGAAGGAATACCTGAGTTTCCAGGCATGACATCATCATCTAACATGCCAGATTCAAGAACCGATGGAAGTTCTCAACCAAGTACCCCTTCCTCTATAAATCCAGTTGCTTCTGCTCCCAGCACTCCATCATCTATTCCTATTAATGAGGCTACCGAAGACATCTCTAATGGATCCATCAAACTGAAAGGATCATTAGTACATCTATCGTTTAAAAACGAATAATTCAAAGCATTTGCTTGATACATTCTTCTGTTTGTATTTCTTTTGAATTTACAATATAGAAGTGTTCATTTATCTTTTTCTCTATCTTTCTTTTCTCTCACTTATTAGAGGTTTTTATTTTGATTTAAAATAAGATGCCTTTACTTTTGATACTGAATAATGCTCCTGAACTGATTAGCAATTGTAGTTTCAGTCACGTTCTTGTTTGCTTAAGCTTTCATGTAGCAAACTTACCATCACAATATTACCGCGTATGTGTAATGTTCTGATGCTTTCATTAAACCATCTCTATCATTGTAGTGTGCGTACACTTCAGTTTTTCACTGCTTGCCTCATTGAACGGAATGATTGCAGTCACCCGCATGTGCTTGTTTATTGATATACGAAGTTTTGTTTGTTTGTGATTGTTTCAAGTCAGTTTTCGAGTGTTACATCTATTATGACTAGTTTAAAAGCACTGAAGAAGTCACTTCTGCTTTTTTCTTTGTGCACTTTGTAAGAGAGCTACATGTAAAATGAATTTATTAACTATTGCAGATTAAGTTTCATTTTATAATAATCATAGCTAGCTTTGACCAGCTGATTATTCTATACAATTCTTTTTAGTTTCTATAGCCATTGACTTTACACCTTATGTCATCTGATCGTGACTTGCTCTTGATTACTTTTGAAAGAACTGAACTGTAATCTTAATGTACAACATTTATTTGTCACTTTATAAAATACATATCATTGGTGTTTAACTACCATCATATTTTATAATTCTGATAATCACTTTCAATTGAGACAATCAAAATCGAAACAAATGCATGTGTTATCAATTCGTTTAATGTTTTACAAGCAAATCAAAAGTTCTTTACTAAATTAAAGCAACCTCGCTATAGTGAACGACACAGCCAATTAAATTTTTTCCTTAAACTAATTATAGTTTTTCAATTTATTTAAAAATTACAAAATTGTATTACTGATTTGTATATTGATGATTGATTTTGTTAGTATGAATATCTAACATGTCTTATCATTAACAATACAAAATTCCAGTCTTATATTTAAATCAAATTACGTTTGTGTCTTTTTCATCTTTTTCCACTTTTCTTTTAATTTCTGTTTATAAAATGGCGAGAATTAACCACAGAAAGAGTAACATCTCTGCTATTATGGTCTTCAATAACTGTATTATAATATCTGATTGTATTACGGATGTTATTAGGTATAAATGCTGTCTTTGATTACTTTTACAATTCGTTTTGTATGACAGTAAGTTATAACTGACTTAACGAAATGTTCACTTTTCATTTTTCCATTTAATTCTCTTACTTTCACTGTTTAAGATCAAATTTTCAGCTCTATCAATAATCAATAAAGTTATCAAATATATTTTGTGTCATTAATTGAATTCTCTTGAGCCATAGAATAGATTTTCATGGGTAGTATTTGTATCAAAAAAATAAATTATTGACTTAAAAAGCAAACAGCTAACTCTGCTATAATTTTCTTAATTCAAAATGTTATATTTGTAAGACTACAAACCATTAAACATCAAATAATGCCGTTATTATTGATTTTACTTGTTGCATAAACTTTTTAAATATTTAATCTACTGCTTGATACAACTGCTTGCATTTTTTTCTATTTTTAGATAGTTTTTTTTTCTAACCTCCGTTTAATGTTGTAGCGAATTTCAGCGTTTTTACAAACCACTAATTTTTTAAAAAAGTTTATGAAAAATAATTCTATAGATGCAATTTAAAAAAATAAATGATATTAATTCTGCGCAAATAATAGCGATAGTAACAAAAATGAACTCAGTGTTTCTGAAATAATAGAAATATAGTTTAACAATTTGCTTTTTTTCTGCATCGGGGTTTTCTAATTTTATTTGAAGAAATTAATCGGTAAACAATCAACATAATCTTAAGTACTTTTTAAAAGATTTTTCTGTGCAAAGTTTTTAATTCAAGTTTTTTCAATAAAAATTTAAATCCTAAAAACTTGGTTTTTAAATAATAAAAACTAAATACATCTGTTGTTTCAAAACAAATTGTCTAATAAAACCTTCACAACTTTAAAGATAAATAACCTATAAACTTTATTTATAACGTTTTTGATGTTTTATTCACAGATCTTTGAGCAAATTTACATTTTGAAATTAGTTTTTCTATAATATCAACTTAAAAATTCAGATTTACATTATTAAAGGCTTGAAAAAATACAAGCAGCAAATTGATTTTATAAAACATAAAAAAAAAGATTATGTAAAAGATTTACATTAAGAGTTTATTACAAGTACTCTTGCAAATAATATTGTTCAAAAAGAATTTAGTATAAATAAAACAATCAAATTTTTAAAGTTTGATAAAAATATGAAGATTTTTAATAATATTACTTAAACTTAATTTTGTGAAAATGTTTAAGTATTCTTATTGTATCTTAATTTATGTTCATGCTAAGCTTTAGATTTTTCTGTTACAAGACTTGTTTGCTTATTTCCTTTTGGCTCTATGTTTGATCCAACTTGAGAATTCTTTTTTGAAATCAGTTTTGTTCGACTGTTTACAATTCCTGAGTTCCAAGGCCTTTAACAATATCAAAAATACTTTTGAATTAACTATAAACAAAGTTTTTGTGATTTGAATATTTAGAAAGGTTGCATAAATTTATTTTATTAACATTATGAATGAAAAATTATACTTTTAAATTAGGTTTGAACGCAAAGATATTAATTTAAGTTTTTTTAACATTCGAAATAATTTTAATTAATTCAGATAATTTTAAAACTTACGCAAATATAAATACATAAGACATCAATCCAATAATCGAAATAAAAATGATACTAGCACACGCTATCATGCTTATAGTGAAAGGGGAAAGACTATTTCTTTTATTCTTAGTATGCCCAGAAGTTCCGTTTCCTTAGAACACAGTTAAGTGTTCAGCCATAAATAAGCACCAAAATAGGAAATTTGTAGAAATGAATGTTAAAGTCTTTTTAAAAGCATTTGTTTAGTTACATGAAAGCTATTTTAGTGGTAAGTAACAGATATGATCAACACGTTGTTATGTAGTATATAGCTTAAAATAAAATCAATATACAAACAATCGAAGATAATTTAAAAACAGTAGCTTTAAAATAGTCTAGGTTTTATTTATTGATAAAGAATCATCTAAAAATACAAATCTTTCAAAAAAGTTCAACCCACCAATACATTTGGGGAAGGTTTGGTCAAACGACCCATTTTTTAAACAAGTAATTTTTCCTGGACCATTAAGTTGAAAACCGACATCACAAGTGATTTGCAATGAAGCACCAAAGGGAACAAATCCTTCATGTCCAGCAGAATCACTTAAACAGCCATCAGCTTCAAATATTTCCGTAATTTAAACTTTTTTCGACTCAGAGTCATTAAAGAAATAGTTTAAAAGTGTTGCAAATTTGTTTTATAATAAAATTGTCAATTTAGCCTTTAGCTAAAATTTGCATTTCTGAGGTTCTACAAGTTCTGAATAAAATGATAAAATTCAATATATGGAAAGATCAAATTGGATTTGATTGGTAAATGTATTCGGTTATGAAAATTTAGTTAGAATAGTATCAATTTCAACAAAGAAATAAAAGATATTTGCGAATTGATAATTTGTTAAGCTTCTCATAAGGTTTGTTATCTACTTTTATACATAAATTATTTAAAAGGAAATGTTTAAAGTTGTTATGCGTTGTTTTAAAAAGTTCAATATGTATTAAAAACGTTGCAATTATTTTCATGTTATTTTTACAGTTTTGTCTAACTTTCGAAGACTATTAAATTTGTTTTTCTAAAAACTTAAGTTTACAATTTGTTGCTGCTTTTTGATTTTTCATACGATAATTATTTAAACTAATCAAATATTTTGTTTTGGTTTTGTTGACGATGAACACAAATCAAGCTAATTTACTTACAAACTTCAAGCTCACATAAAATACCTCTCCAACCAATTTGACACATGCATTTGAAAGAAGAGTTATCAGGCTTTCCTGTACATTCTCCATCGTTTTTACAAGGATCACTTTCACAAGGATCTGGTTGTTCAGCTGATAATATGATAGTAAAAACATTCAGAAAAGTGATTCTTGCTTACTTGAACATTAGCTCTAAGCTTCATGAATTATTTCATTAAAAGTTGCTAATATGCTTAATTTATATATGTTAAATATTTTAGAAATAATTTAGTTATTAGATTTTAAATTACCTTTTTGATTACAAGTTATACCAACATATTCTTCAGAACATTTACAACTAAAGGAGTTGATTAAGTTTTCGCAACTCCCACCGTTTTGACAAGGTGAGCTTTCACATTCATCAATATCTTTGCAAGTTAATGTAAATCAACATAATCTATCTTATCTTTAAAAATACTCCTACACACCAATTTTGCATCTTTTCCCTGTAAATCCCGGTTCACATGGTTCTCTACAGAAGTAACTGTTGATTTCATCGACACATTCTAATTCTTCTTTACAGGGATTAGAGGCACATTCATCAATGTCTTCAAATAAATGAACTAGTTAAAAACTTAAATCAAACATAAACAAATAATTGTTAATTATCACTCAGTTTTCAAATACGAAAATGTTACGAAATATTAAGTTACTTGTTGAACAAGTTTCCCCTTTGAAGCCTTGTGAACATGCACAAATGAAGTTATCACTCCATGCAGTACAAGTTCCTCCATTTTCACAGGGATTTGGAATACAAACATTTTCTCCTAAGAAATACATTTTTTATAAAAAAATAATTTAGATAAACATTTAATTCATGCATAGAAGTAAAATTAAGAAATCAAAATGCTATTCAAGATAAGCTAAATTAGAAAATTAAATCTTAGATTAGTTGTGGAAATTGAAAATAGATAAAACCTTCTTCACACAATTCTCCATAAAACCCTTCGTGGCACATACAAACAAAATCTAAGTCGCCAATATCGATACATTCTGCTTCATTTTTGCAAGGGTTTGGTTTACAGGGGTCGTTAGGATCGTTTTCTTCTTCTAATATATAACAAAGTAGATTAATTAGTTTTTATAATCAACTAATCTCAAACATTCGTTTTAATATAAGAAGATAATTTAAATGATTTGAAGCTTCTTCTAAGACAAAGAAAGTCTTTGTGAATACTCCAATAAAGTTTATGAGTACAAGTTTTTTTTAGAATTAAAATGATGACTTTTAACTTATTAAAAGATTTTGACGTCTCATAGTTTACACCAACAACCAAATATAAAAGTTATGTATAATTTTGGTTAAACAAAACCTGGATTATCTGACTGAACATCGTTTATTTCACAATTACTTCCACTGAAATCGTCAGCACATTTACACTCATATCTGTTAATTCTATCAAGACAACTTCCACCATTCTTGCAAGGGTTCGAAGCACATTCATTTATATCTAAAAACAAATTTTAGTAATTCTGAAATTTGACTTTTTTCAATTTATCCCTTTTACTTCAGTAATATTAATTGAATAGTTTTCATTCTCTTACCTACAGAGCAAGTTTTTCCTTGATAACCAGGTTTGCAATTACAATCAAAACCTTCCTCTCTTTCAACACAAGCTGAATCATGCTGACAAGGGTTTGGACTACACCATCTTTTGACTTCTGTGGAATTTATTTAATTTAATTAAACTCACTAGATTATAAAGTAAATAAAAGAGTATTAAAATTTGAAAATTACAAATTTCAGAGCCTATGACCTGTTTCACATGTTTTTCCTTTCCAACTTCTACTACATGTACATTTGAAAGTGGTTCCACTAACTTGGCATGTTCCTCCGTTCTTACAAGGACTTGATGAACAAGAGTCTTTCTTTATTACCTCTTTAATAAGTTTATAACAAAATCGGTTAAATCATGTGAATGGAATTAAGATGATAAAAAATATTGCTAACTGCTATTGGTAAAGTTATTTTGTTTAGAACTAATTGTTAGAGTTTTTAAGTAAATATTAAGTAGGATCTAAATGAGACAGACTTGTTTCACAAAACTCTCCACTCCAATTTTCGTTACATAAACAGATGAATTTATTAACTTGATCTTCACAAGTTCCTTGATTTTGACAAGGGTTTGATTCACAATCATCAATATCTGTTACAAATAATCAAATAAAGTTCATTTTCAATTGAATCCTTAGAGACTTACTAGTTTCACACCTATCACCAGTAAAACCTTCAGCACACGTACAGACGAAACCATCAAGTTCATCAATACAAGTTGCTTCATTAGCACATGGGTTTGAATCACATTCATTAATTTCTGTTTTTTACAAATTTTTAAACATAAATAATAACTTGTTTTCCATAATCTTCAATTCGTTGTAGTAAAATATTATTTGCTTTCACGAAAACTTATTTCAAAATTGTCTAAAATCTTTATTATCGTGTTTATTTTTTAGATATAGAATTAAACTTTTACATCTACACAAAATAAAATTTTACATTGCTATATAAAATTAACAACTACTTTTATATTATTAAAGAGAGTGAACTTTTTTAAACGATAAGATACTTGAAGAAGAAGAAAGCTGAAAGTTTTCCTACATATACACAAATATAGTTGTGAATCATTCCAGGTAAATGATAAGAATTAACCAATTATACCAAGTAGTAAAATTCAAGTAAAACCTGAATCACACAAGTCTCCTGTCCAACCAGCATCACAAGAACATGTAAATTGGTTAATTCCATCTTTACAAGTTGCTCCATTGTTACAAGGAGTTGATAAACACTCGTCGTCATCTTAGGAGTTGAAAATTTAGTTGAAAATTCAGAGTATTAAGTGTTTTCAATTCTTTCTATTTTGTTATACTCATTTAGTTTCAGGATTCATTTAAAACGTTAATAAAAGTTCAGATCTAAACTAACAAGCCCTTATCAAACAGTTTAAAGATTTTGATTTTGCTGCTCAACTATTTCATACTAAGATTTTCATAAAAGATTTAAAAACAGTTCAGTTTAAGGGGAATGAATACAAATAGCTTGTTATTTATGACGGTGTTGTTTTAATGAGTTTGATAACATTAAAACAGGAGCAAGGAAAATGGAAAAGTGTTTTTGTAAGCATCGAAATTTCATAATCATTACCAATATCACAGAGTTCTCCGCTGTAGCCATCTACACATGAGCAAGAAAACCCATCAACTCTATCAACACAAGTCGCTCCGTTTAAGCAAGGGCTCGAGCCACACTCATCAATATCTAAAGTCAAAAGTATCAAGCAGACATTTGTGAGAATATCAATGAAATTTTACCAACTTCACAAACATCGCCAGAGAAGCCAGAAGTACAGATACATCGAAACTGGTCGTTCCCATTCTCACAAGTTGCCGCATTTTGACAAGGATTAGATTCACATTCATCGATATCTTTATTAACACAAACACTCCTTAATCAAATTTTAAAGAAAACAAATATTTTACTAAAAAGAAAAACAAAGTAGAAAACTAAAGATTTTCTCCTGTTTAGGCATATTACATCCTTTTCTAACTATTCGATGAAAAAATAGCAAACATTATTGAACATAGTTTCTAGAGATTAGTCACTATGTAAAGTCATTGTATAAATAATTAGTATCGTTGTTGTATTGTAAAAAACTTTTGTAATTTAAGACTTTTGACATCATTGAATTCATTAAACCAACAGTTAAATAATTCAATTTATATAATTTAAGTTTTTGAAATGGATATAAGATTGTTTGTATAATTCATTCAAATGTGAAACTACTTGAACAAGTAGTTCGTATCAATGAATAAACTGTTTCTAAGCTAAAAGTAAAAAGGATTAATTTATTATAAAATCATTTATCTTCTCAGATCAAGTATTTCTTGTTTACCTTCGTCGCAGCTCTTTCCTGTCCAACCAGCTACGCAACTACACTCATAATCACCACCAATGTCAGTGCATTCACTTCCATGCTGGCATGGGTTCGGTTCACAATAGTTCTTGACTTTTAAAACAAAAATGCCCAAAGTGTATTTTGTGTCAAAAATATTTGAGTATTTTCAGTCAAGTCAAAATTGGAATTATGTTAATGAGACTGTTATAATGACATTAAATGATTTACCCGCTGCTGCTTCCTCGCAGTGCTGCCCAGTAAACTCAGGAGGGCATATACAGTTGTAAGACATCCCCAATGGTCGACATCTACCTCCGTTTTGGCAGGGATTTGAATCACAAGGATTCGGTGGTCTTGGTCGAACGTTTGGAAAAACTATAATTAAATTTTTAGAAAGTTATGAAAATTATCTTGAGCCCATTATAATGAAGTCATTAAAACTGGAATAATAATTTTTTTTATATATGATCTATTTTATAGATGCCAATTATCAGTTAAATCAAGTTACTACTCTTAATAAAACAAATAAGAAAAGCTGTTTTTATTTAAGTTGTGGCAAAATGTGATTACTACTCGATTATCTGTAAAATAAAATGTTATTACTGTGATAAACTATCTTGAATCCTCTCATATTAATCTTATCATTCGAAACAAATGTAACATTAGCAGGTCCAAATCCAATCATTGGTGTTTTTGGCAATCTTCTTCCACAGACTCTTTGTGGCTTTGCTCCAAAAGAAGTGAACTCCACATAATCATTTAGACACTCAGGACCATTCTCGGTTTGAAGGTCATGAAAAATCAGCTTCAAAAGTTTAATCAAAGTTGAAAAAAATGTCTTTGTAGATATTTTATCAAAGATCTTTAATTGAATAAGAAATTTAAATTTTTAATTACAAAGACACAAAGCCTTGTGTAGAGTTCTTCTAACATTGTTTAAACCTTTATCTGGTCTGTGCCACGTCTTCGAAACTCCCAAATACAGACATAGTTAGGTGGGTAATACCTCCTTGAATAACCTGGCAAGTAAAGTAAACCTTGCCTGTTTCTCATCGGTCCTCCACACTTTTGAGTGTTACATGGTTCTACCAACAGAAAAATATTTAATATCAAAATTATAACTGAATTTCTACACATATCTCACCAATATTAAAAATCAAAGCTGCAATAATTGTTACCAAGTAAACGTTTAATGGATTTTGTTTCTTTTCGTAATAGAAACTCATTTGCATACTAGGATATCACAACTGACGTTTTATGTTGATAGCAACTTTTCGGATCAATCACTTTTATAAAGATAACAGAATATTTTAAACTAATGATGAATTATTAAGCAAAAAATCTGGAATTTTTTTATTTTGTTGGTCATCTGATTTATCGTTCAAGTTTATACAACAAAAGTAATAAAATTGATAACTTTAAATTATAAAACTTGTTGGCTTCATATCTAATATCTTCTTATATAGATAAATGACCAAAAGAAATTTGTTTATATTTGTTTCAAATAGGTGAACTGAAATCAACTTAAAATAAACTGCAAAATTTATCTTAAACTTGTTTCTCAACCATTTTTTGATTTTATTTCAATATTAAAACTTTCATATAAATGATTTCATTGCATTTATCAAAAAAATGTTGAGTTTTTTTAAAATATAGAAAATTATTTTGCGTCTATTTAAGCTATAAACTTGCATAAAGGTATTAAATATTTTGTAATTTATCAACTTTTTTAAAAAGTAATAACCACCTCAGAAAACTGTCGAAACCTCAATAAAACAACTTAAATAAAAATCTATTTTTTTGCTGTTAAATTACAAAAAATAAATCATAAAAATGCTTTGAAAATTATTTTAAAGATAGAATTTAGTTTTTTCTAAGTGAAGAGCTGTTGAAAACATATGAATAAATAAAGCCTATGACAAGTGTGCTGATAAAAGAATCAATAAGTGAACCTTTGATACAGTTTCGGTGATGTAACTAAGTCTAACTTTATTCTATAATCGCTCAGAAGATACACGGAAGTTAGCAACAAGTAAAACATACAAATTTGTCAATGATAGCAGCTAGAGTAATATTGGTAATAAACTAGATTAAAAACAAAATTTTATGCCGAAACTTCATTGCTTTTAAAAATAAACTTAGCATATTAATAGTTTACACTTGTAGAGAGTTACAATTCATATCTAGAGATAGATAGGCAATTTTTAAATGATTAAATAAACTAATAATTTGTCTTAGAAAGTGTAACGGAAAAATAATAGTCATGTGGGTTTAAAGACTTACTCAAAGCTCTTGCTAATTAATTTATGGTTTTACTTTTAAAGATATTATTCAACAGTTATGATATAACCATGACAATGTAAAAGTCTTCAATGATTTGATTAAATCAATAAAAATTATATAAAAATAATAACTTTTATTTGTAAATATAGTTTATCAGTTGAATTAATCTAAATTTAGCTAAACTGGTGGTTGATTACAGACTGATGTCTACTTCTAGCTTTAGGTATAAACATTTTGAAGTTGTAATACCTCAACGACAAACAAAAGAGACTGTTAAATCAGTGCCAGTGAAAGCAAACAAAATAAATACAAAAATGTTAAAGCATTGTATTAAACAATTAAGAATTTATTTTTGTTTACAGTTTATTTTTAGATAGAAAATATTTTCACTTTGTTGTAGAAGTCTCAAAAACAAATAAACTAACGTATAATAAAAAATGTAAATAAACTAGTGCTTATTAAACAGAGATCTTTCTGTTTAAAATCTTAAATTTTTGCTGCTAATGAATTTTATTAAAAGTGCTTAAGACTGTAGCAGAAAGTTTGCAAGAAAAAATGATGTAAATCCAAAATTCTTCTTCTTTAAGATTATACTCGTTCTGTCCTCTTTCTTTTTTTAGTACACTTAAGTTGGTTGATTGAATCTCAAGCTTTCAAACATGAGCAACTCTCGTGGTATGACGACTTGAACGAATCTATTCGAAATATTAATATATGATATAAACAATCCTTTGACAGAATCGCAAACCTGATTTGGTGAGCTTACAACGTTGATATTTCCTGCACTTAATGATCGGATATCTTTATATTTTGGTGAATTTTTTCTTATATCTATACCCTGATTTCTGACATCACTATGTGAAGTTGACTTCACTAAAGACACAGATGATGAGTCGTTATGATTTAACACCCAGAGTCAACTAACATGCTGTGATCTCAGGGCTCCAAGCCCGATCAACGTTTATCATCGTCTTGTTACGGATTCCAATACTTGATGAAGAGGCGGAACTTGCTGATGATATCTGCAAAGAGTAAGATTCAATTAAGATGCTAATTCTTTTCTAATTCTCACTTTTCCTGGAGGTTTTGTTTTAGCGTAAATTGATCTTGAGATATCTTCTGATTTCGTTTTTTTCTCTTCAACCTCTGGGCGAATACAAAACCGTACTCGGTTGTTAACAGCTGTTTCGTTTCGACCGATGATAGGATTATTTTGTTGCATCTCTTTCTTTTTTGTAGATGATTTTTTCTCTGTTTTTCTTCTGTTAGAACGAACGTCATAATATGTGGCAGCTTGTTTAATTGTGGATTGGTCTTCAGATGCTCTACGCTGCAAATCAATATTTAAACTTTAGGGAGTTTGAAGAAGTCTTTAAAATAGAATCATCTTTTACTATTTACAAATTAATAGAATTAAATATGATATTAAGAACTCCCTTATTTAGTTTCTAGCTCACACCTTTCACTTAATTAAAATTAGCAAATAGAAGACTACTTTGTAATTAAAGTTTGGTTTCTTTGAACATTTAAACTTTTATGTTTACTGCTTTAATCAGAAAATTAAATAAATTTATTCTTTTAAGAACTGAGTCAGGATGTTTTGATCGAATAAGATTTTTAGCCTTCCTAAATGTTTGCTGAAATTTTCTATTATTTGGTTTTAGTTACAAGAAAACTTGAAAACGTTTAAAAAAGTTATTGTAGATGAAAAAAAACATATTCTGTTTGAGAAAATCGAAAGAATTTCTTGAACAAGATGATGACGTCACCCAGCTCTTTGATTTTAAACATTGCAAATATTTTATAGCGTCAAGATGGAAAGATAACTAAGCGTTGTTCACACACCTGATTCAAACAAGTATTATTCAACAAAAAGATCTTAACAAAGATAACGGCTAATATGCTCTTTTCTGATCAACCCTGTTTGCTATAAGTAGCGTTTAGGTCAACAAAACGCTAAATCATGCAAAATACTGATGATGAGAATATTTATTAAAATTTATTTTTTCACAGCAGCATGTTGAAGAAAACATGAACTAATTGGCAAATCTAAATCAATTTTAAATGGCTCACTCAAAAAATAAAATCAATATCAAACTGTCTACCCACTAACTTCAAACGATCATTTATCCCATATGAAGCAATTACGAGCTACTGTATAAGTAAGTTATTATTAATTTACCTTTTCATTTAAAGGTATTGTGTACCCTGTAAAGTAGAATTCACCAAATTCATGATCAGTTTCACTTGTTAATTCATCTTCTGCTTCTGATTTTTGAAACCTATGATAGTTAGAATCTAGATCTTCCAAACGACTCTCATAAGATGTCAAGGAGGTTAAAGATTTGCTTCGTCTTATTCCACCCCCTAAACAAATATTTGAAGCATTTAACTAATAAGGTAAAATTATCTTGTCCGAGACTAATCTCAATAAAACGTTTTGTAATTTACTTACGTTATAAGAATTAAATTTTTATTTGAAATATCTTCCTATTTCTATCGTAAAGTTAATAACTAAGTCTTAGTAGTTTATCTAACTCTGAATGAGTGATAATAAATCAAACATTTAAGTTTAATATAAAAATTCCAACTAAATATATTTCAAACAATTTATAATAAAATGCCAGCAATGGTGATTAATTGATAACAAATATATATTAATCAAACTGTGTTTACATTTAAGTCATAACTCCTGATAAGATTTTATTTCACCAAATAAATTTTACTGGCTTATAATAAATGAGGTAATCGTTCATATAAAATCTTTTTGACAAGAAGACATATTTCATCAGCTGCCTTATTAGATAGTTAGAAAAAATACATTTAAACTATTTTTTTCAATGATTTAAAAAATTCTTTTATCACATGACTGGTAAACTTTTTTGACATTGAATAAATTTCGTTATAAAGCATTTAAGATAAATTAAAAACAACCTACCTTGTTTAGTTGATGCTGCTTTCTTAGTGAAAATTTTTGAACAGATTTCATTTAATTCTTCATCTGTTGGTCTTTTTATCACTTTACTTACAAAGTTTAAATTATCAAAAGAAATGCCAAAATTTTCTGTCTTTAATCTGCCAACAAAAATTGTGTTAAAGTATTTTTGTGACTTGATAAAGAAACCTATTGATATTAGCAAGATGCTTAAAAGGGTCTTGACGAAAGGAAAGTTGTTTCGTTAATCTCATTTCTTTCACAACTTTACGAGCTTGCTTTAACATTCTAATCATCGATTCTGTATTTTCAGTAACACCAATTAATTGACTCATCTGTTCTTTATACTTGGTGTAAGTTTCACGGTGTAGAAGATGCTCTTTTTTTCGTAAAATCATTGCAAACTGAAAAGATATTTGATAAAAAGCTGATGAATTTAAGAAACAGCAAATTACTCTGACGATAATTTCTTCTGAAATTTTTGCAATAGACTCTTCTTCGTGTCTGAGTTGGTTTCGGATGTTCGCTTGTCCTTCTTTTGCTTTTTCTAAAAACGTTTTCATTTGTTTCTCTAAAAAAATACGAAATATAAATTAGAATCAAATATTTTTTATTTAGATTTCAATTTGAACCTTTTTTATTTAGCATATCCTCACAACCTCGTAGAGCTGTTTGTAGTTGAATATTATACTTCTGAATTTTTGTAACTTTATGATGACGATGCTGAGATAAAGTACAATCTTTACAAATTGCAACTGAACATACTTCGCAAAAGTATTCAGCCTTTTCTCCTAATAACAACCATTTTTAGTAACCACCCAACCAGCAACCAACCAATCATTAACATACCATGCATGTTTCTGCACTCATACCCATCTTTATTCATTTTCCAAGCATCAAAAAACTTCTGGATTTCTCCAATGTTCATCACTTCATGCGCTTTTTGACTCTTATTTGTCATATCTAATCTTTCAAACATATGATTATGTTCAACAATACAACTTCTGCACATGGTTTTCTGACAACCATTGCAGAAGAGTAGTTCTTCAGATTGATATCGAACTTGGCACACAACACAATACATACTTGATTATGATAACAACTTGAAACTTTAAATTAAGAAATTGTTACTAATGTGAAGAATTCAAATAATTAATATTTTTCTATTTCATTTGTATAAATGAAAATTCTAGCTAAAGAACATTTCTAAATGCTAAATTCATCTCTAAATTACTATTTTAGTTTTTCAAGCAAAGATTCAAAACAAATTTTAAAAGTTTATTTCAATTTTTTCCGGTTTTATTTTGGTGATGCTTAATGATACAAATTTAAAAAATAATTTTTCTTCAAAGCATAAATTAAAAAATATTATCTTTTCAAACTTTTCAAACTTTTCAACTTCAAACGTGATCTGATGAATTATCAGAAAGTTTTAAATAACTTAACAGTTATCAGCTTCAAATATAACTCAAAATATCAATTCATCTTAAAATAATGATAATAAACCGTAAAATGCTATATTCTAACTTTCAAAACCTTTAGAAACTATTTACAGATTTTGCATGTGCTAATTTGTTTCAAAAAATGCCCTCAAAAATAATTTCAGACTAAATAAAAAAGTAGTTTTCGACATATAATTTCACCGAAAAAAAAATCTAAAAAAAGGCTTCACAAAAATAGCTCTAATGTTTAATCAGGTAGTTTTATAATCAATATTTGCTTCTGATTGAAATGTAGTAGGAAAATAGAGAAAAGTTTAATAAGAAAGCAGAAGCAATTGTTTAAATTTTATTACAAGTTAGCTCGACGTAATTCGTAAAGAAAATCGCTTTGTAAACATTTAACTTATTTATTTGGCTAACAGTTTCATAACACCTGTAAATAAATGATCGATTATTCTAAGAAGCTTATAAAAAATTCTTTCACCAAAAGTAACATGATGAATAATTACACTAATATAAATGTAATTGGTAAATTATGTCAACATAGCAAGTAACCAAAATTATTGTTAGAAACAAACAAAAGCAAACTACTGACTGAAAGTTATAAAAGCAATACTAGTATTGACTTTTTAAAAATATGTTTAAATCATTTTTGTTCTAAAGCTACTAATTCTATTTTTGATTGAATGTTTATGAGTTTTGTTTTGTCATAAATCATTTAAGTAAGTTTTGGAAATTATTATAAAAAATGACCTATAAAGCTTTTGCTTAAAATGATATATATTCAACCAAAAAATATTGCTTCCATTGTAAACTTTTATCTGTAAAAAGTAGAAATTCTTCTTTAATTTTCTTTCAAATTCATTTGGTGATCTCATCACATAAATGTTTGCGTAAGGCATAGAAAAGAACTTTCTATTCAAATCTAGTTTCTTGTCAACTTATTTGCGATTGTAAGATCTAATGAATTAGAGCGTGATTTTTGCCTAAGTAATTATTGTCAAAAATGTCGTCGTCTAAAATTTGCCTTAATCATTGTACTTTTAAAGCCATTATTAATCTTTAAGATGTTTATAACTGATAACTAAATTCTTTGTATTGAGCTAAATCAGACAGCTATCTTATAAACAAATTTTAGGGATTTTAGACACGAGTTAATAGAAAAGTTATTGGAACAATTTTTAGTTTACACGAAATTGTTTCGATTTTTTTCAGTTACTACTCTCAAAAAAATGCAATCAAAATGATTATATTATATTCTCAGCAAACTACACTTCATCAATTTTAAAATAGTTTAATATATTTACTAAATCTTTGTTGAGTATAAAACTTGAAGTTTCAATTAAAATAGAATAAGATATTATTGAGGAATTGTAAACTAAAAGTAAACTAAAATAATAAAAACAATTTATTAAACAACTTTGAAATAAACGAAGTTTTTTTTTTAATTTATTCAAATGAATGAAACTTGTTTGACAGAAAATAGTAGAAAGAATTTTTTTGCAGCGTAAGTGATACAAAGAACTGTTTTATCTGACAACTGATTCCTACCCTATAGCTCATATTTAAATCTTCCAACAGTTGTAAATCATATACAATGTAACTAAACTTTAGTAAATAGAACTTGAGTACTTAAATCATAAGAGCACAAACTACATAAATCAAAAAGTATTGTGCTTCCTCAAAATAATAAAGTAATTCAACTTTACCTTTCCTGAGTTTGAAATGTACTAATCTTAACAAATAAATCTTATAATCAAAACTTTGTATTTACCAAACGCTTGAACAGAGACTAAAGAGAAAACGTGTCAACATGTCATTCTTGTTGTCAACATTTTTTTCTTTTTAAAGTTTTAATACAAAGCCTAAGTAGATTAACCCTTAAGCTTTTCTGATAGATATATCTGTTTATGAAGCATTTTCATTCTGCTTTATTAAATCTGATAACAACCAATCACTTTTTCTAATTTACTACCCTGTATAAATATTTTCTTCCAAATGTTTGATAGAGCTTGTAACAATGTGCTACTAAAAACACTATGAACTTTTCAGGAGTAAACACCGAAAAGTATACATGAAGAAATCGTTTTTTTAACTAGAACCGCCCTTAGTCAAAGAATAATCAACTTGACAATAACAAGAACAAACTTCCAAACTTCATCTTACAGAAACCAATGTCAAAGTTCTTTCAGCTTCCGATCATACTGACTTTTTCTTTTCAGTATAAAAACTTTGGCGGTTTTAACAACGTTTTTTGCAGATCATGTTAAGGTCAACTTCATGATCAAAGGCTGATATTGTTCAAGTTACAAAGAAAAGAATTGTTTTATCGATGTTTCAAAATTTAACAAAACCCTTGTAGCAGTCGGCTTACTTTTAACATGTGGTTTGATTAATCATCCTAAGGTTTTTGTCATCTTATGTTTTAATTATTCATAGACTGAACAAATTTACTTTTAAAGGTTTGTTCAATTCTATCTATTAAAGAATAAGAGTCAAGTATTAGATTAGTTGGGTCAGTATAATCATGTACAAAAATTATATTTGTTTTTAGTTTATTCATAATGATTAGCTTGGTCAACGACATCTAACTTTTACCCCAATATGCAAACAATTGATAATTTGAGCTTATGCAGCAGCTTTTGTTTTATTATTCTTAATTTGAAATTTTGCTTTTTGATTATCCGGGTTTTATGAGAAATTGACTTTCTTACAGCTGTTTAACATCTGTACAGGACTATTATTTCTGTTCATTTGTGTTATGTTTAATTCATGGTTATGTCATAACAAATATCTACCATTCAGATTTTATATATTTTACAACTAATATTTTTTCATCATTAAAAACATGTTAACAGTAGAATGGTCTACATGCTAAAACTAAGCTTAGATGTTTATCAAGTAAACTACAACTTTCATATTGTCGTGGTTTAATATTTCATTTGAAAGTAGCTATTAAGATAATGATTTCTAGTCTTAAATATTCAGAGTATTTCATGAAATCAATTTGAATTTTAAAGTTAAGAAAATGTTTGTATGCCTAGAAAAAACATCTAAAACAATATTTAGCTTAAAAATATTTATATTATTTTTATTTAGGTACAGAAAGATCATTGCTACGAGCTTATGTATTTAAAGAAATGTTTTAGCAATTTTTTAAATTTTATGACAGTCTTAAATTAAATTCAAGTAATCTTTGGCAACCATATGTTTTTGTAGCTGGTAGATTTTATTATGGTGAATAATAAGATTACTAATCCATTAAACAAATCGATGAATGTAGTTTCATTCTATGAAATCTTTTTGAATTACTAAATGAATAAAACAGAATAAAATCAACAATGATCCTAAGTCTTTTATGTTTCTTTTTGAATGACCTAGATAAACAATGTTTTGCTTATAAAGTCAAAAGCTACAGCCATGATTATAACTACAAAAATAACTTGATAGAACTACGTCTTTAAAAATTTACAGTTTTCAACATTTTAAATTGACTAAGATGCTACAAACTTGTTATTTCAACTTTTTGGTAAATAATTTTTAGAACAAAAATCAGCTATTTTTTTCTAAATTAAGTATGTTATTTAAATTTCTTCACCTTGGTTATGATTAATTTAAAAGTAATTTTCTTAAAGCGTAATAAAAACTTTGAATTATTATGTTGACGACAATGACTCAAACCTAATGTAAAAAACAAAAACCTATTCAAAAATAGGTAAATTTTCTTCTTAATACATATAAAGCTCTTAGCGAACAAAATAAATGTAAAAAAACATGTTTAATAAAAGAATATTGAGTGGCGATCTAAATTGATTAGGACTTATATAACACCTATCTATAGTAATAGTTTTATTTGTTTAAGTTTAAAACTTTTGCATACACACAATAAACAGGCATCTAATAATAATTATATCAAATACTTTATTGTATACAAATTAATAAATTTCAAAAATATAAAACGACTAAAATCGACGGCTTCATCTTCTAAACCATCCCTTAGTAAATAGAAAAACTTATAAGCTTGACTCCAAGCTCAAAAAATCCCCAAAAAGATCCTAAATCGATTCATAATATCAAAATATAGTTTAAAGAAATGTGAACCATTGAAACCAGATCTTCACCGTGCTGAAAACTACATTAAAATATAATTGTATAAATAAAAACTATCTGAAAATAACAACCTCAATAAACAACTATATGAAATAAAAAAGCTGTAACTAATTAACAATTATAGTTCAATCTTCAAGCTTATATTGTACTAAATACAATTAATCACTAATACTTTTTATTTAATAATTTTTATACGCAGTATAAGGCATTAATTTATATAGAAATATTTGTTATATAGCTCTAAAAGTCGTTTGAAACTTTATACAATCGTACATCATTTTCGTAAATGAATTGAAAAAATAATCTTATATAACTACATATAAAGATTAAAAAATATAAGTTTAAAATAGTTTAAAAAGTGATAATAAACTAATAAAAAATGAGCTTAAAAAGCTTTATGAATAACTGATTAAGTTGAGTATTTGTCTCTAAGCTTATTGGCCATTTATCACAATAAATATAATTCAAATTGGACAAATACTTATTTATTATTCCTTTATTTACTTTTGTATATCAATACATAGAAATAAATTTGTCAATATTTAACTTCAAAACTAAAATTATGACAAAGGATTAAAACTCAAGACTATAGAGAAAGTAAGTGACTGGTGTAGTCAGAGTTTTCTATAGAATTCACTTTGAGAAATAAACAGAAGCGACAACACAATAAAACTAGGAATCTCACGTTTTTATACCATAAATCATCAGATCTCAAAAAAAAACATATAGAAATCATAGATTTAGAATACAAAATTCTTATTGACTTTTAAAAAGTAAATTACAATTATCGATCTTTTGATTGTAGTCATGACATAAGGTTGGTGTTAACAAAGTTTAATTATTACAAAAAACCTTCTAATATTTATTTTAATTTTTTCTTTTTTTCTATTGGTTTTTTGACATGCTATTAATAATACTTGTCATAGGTGTTTAACAAGTACAACAGAATTAAGTTTAGAATTCTATATATTTATTCTATTTATTTAAGACTGTGATAATAATTATAGGAGTTAAAAAATGAAAATAAAGTTTGAGTTTTAGTTAGGCTTGAACATTTTAATCTTATAAAATATAAAACGTATTTTAAAACTTCACAGAATTTTTAATACTTTTTTTAATATCTAATATTTATTATTTCATCTTCTAGTTTTGTTTAGGTCTAATCAAACCAGTTGAAATCTGACAAAACACGATTGTGTATTTATTTACCTATATATCCACTATTTAAAGCTTAAAGATAATTGCAATTTTTATAGAAACTAAAATGTTTTTTGATATTTCCCAAAGTTTCAATTGAATAGTTTTCTTTAAAACAAAGTTCTAGTCTTTTAAGTTGCAGCAAAAACAGAAGAAATGACCAACAAATTTATTTAATAAAAAATATACTACCCTAATTATATTCCTATGTAGCTGCTGAATTGATGATTATTACTAAAAGTAAGTATGTCATTTAATACTCAACTAATAGTGTGAAAAATACTTCAACTTTTACATCAACCACTTTGGTTTGAATATCAAGCTAATCAAAAAGTTGTAATTAAAGTAATCGATTTAGTATCGTCACCAATACTATTTTTCAACAATAATTTTCAGAGAGTTTCTTTTACAGACAAATCGTGCATCTGATAGCTGATGGTGTTTTGTATTCAAGTTTCTTATAAATTAAATATGTAAATTACAAAATTATACGTCAAGAACCTCTTGCAAGTTAGTTGTTTTTATTTGCAGATTAGATTGGTTTGGTGAATTGTCTGCTAATCAATTGTTTTAAATGCGTGGGTTCATATCCCGACTTGTTGTTAAGGATACATAAGAGAGTACACTTCCTTTCATTTATCTCCCTAACAAAGATCAACTAACTTTCAGTCAGCTTCATGAATCATATGACAAAAAAGTAGTTTAGTAAAAATATTTAGCAAATCAAACAATAAGTCACAAATCAATTTTCGAATGTTGAAATTATCACGAAGTTTTTATCATTTTGTTTCTCATTTTTTTTCAAGACACTTTTAGTTATCCGATTTTCTCCCAGATCTATGTAAAATATCTAACTTATATAAGTCAGTAGTCAATCAAACAACAAAACCATAAACTTCTTACTACTATCAAGGTTTCAGAGCAAAAAATAAAGAGTGGTTTCAGAGAGACGAAAATAGTTTTAATCAAATTATGATTCTTTAATAACAAAAAAAGTTGTTATCTAGTTCCCTAAAAATCAAGATATAAAAAGTCTTGAAAATGGTCAAGTAGATGTTCAATAAGATTTCATAAGATTTCAATCAGCTGTAAGTTTTTATCGTAGCATCCAACCAGCAACCTTCTTAAATCAAAACGACTTGGCTTGTTGGTGGATTCAGCTAAACTATAGACTGTAACAGGCCAAGACGTCAATGGAAACTCATTTTTTTCCTAAAATGATAAAAATTTTTCGAAGTCAAATTAAGATTTCACAATCAAACTTATTGAAGTCACCTTGCCGTCTTGATAAACTTTAACAGATGAATAATGACCACAACAAACTAGATAATCTACATTTGAAGATTTAGCAGAATCATCTTGGTTTGGAATCTTACGTAGAAAAGTGAGAGGATGACCAACATCAGCATAATAATTTTCACGATTAATTTCAAGATCAACTAAAAGCAAAACAAAACCATCACTGCATCCTAGTGCTATTTGTGTTGGCGTGTCTGTGGTGCTAAAAATAGAAGATGAAATATTTTACTAAAGAATTAAACTGTAGACTTCTAAAATATTTTTTAAACTTACTCTATTGAAAATTCAGGTTCTTCATATGTTAGAAAATTACCAACAGCCATCTGAAGCAAAATTTCAAATGAAAAATTGACGGATATTTATTTGCGTCTGCTTGATTAAGTACTTACCGTGTTGACCACAGAACCAGCAATTATTGTTTTGCGTATAACTCCATCTTGAATAGCATGGACACAACCATTAGAATCACCAGCCAGTAAATAGTTCATACTTTTATTACAAGTTGAAAGTTTGATGTTTGTTTCTAACAGACAAGTTACAGAAACTCTGTTCCGAAGCCGCTGTTTAAAAAATATTAAAAATTCAGCGATAAGTGTTAATTAGTTTCAAAAAACATTTTATTAATAAGCATTAAACTCAAAATTGTTTCAAATAATATAAAGTAATTCTGAAAAATCATCCACCATTCCATTTCCCACGAAAAGTATATGCAAGGACTGAACTAAAGAGATTCTTCATCAATATGTCTTCATCACTTAGAGGATTTAATGATAATCACTTAGAGGATTTAATGATAACTTCTTTAATGATGTATTAGCTTATTATATTGAAGACAAACTATACCTTTTAGAGAAACCCTTTTATGAAATTTAATCAGACTTACAATGAAACCTGCTAGCAAATCGGTACAAAATATTAAATAAAATGTTTAGTCACGTGTTTATCCTCTAAAGAGCTCATATCTGTTATGTATTAATCCCCTTTAACAAGGTGGAAGCGGGAACCCCTTGCTTGAATTGGCAACGACAGATGAAGAAAATCTGTTTGATCAAAAAGTCATGTAGAGAATTGAAAAACATGACGGCAAGACCTACAAACACTAGTGTAAGGTTGCAGCTGAAAGAACGCAGAAGAAGCAAGATCACAACACAACTAAACTGATAACTTGATAGAAAGTTTTTAATTCTTGATATGTTAAAAACATGATAAAAATAGGAAAAAGAAACTAACTTTATTATCATGAAAGTTTAATTGCAATTTCCATAGCTGAGTAAACGTATTGAAGCAGGTAATTTCACCATTTTCTTTTCCACATACAACGTTAACACTATTCACTGCAAGAAATAAGTGAATTTCAATGACAATACATGAATGTCATAAATAAGTTGAAAGAATTAAAAGTTCATACAAATGTTACATGAAATATCTCTCAAATTTGTTGAACTTACATCTACTTTTTAAAACAGCAACAGATGTTACGCCGTTGTTTGTAAGAGCTGTTTCCAGTGATCGATCAAGAATTTGACCATCAAAGAAGAAGATCACAGAACCCCGATTATCAGCAACAATCAGATCATTTGGTGATAAGCGTGCAAGATCATACAGTAGAAGATGAAGAATTGATCCACATTTAGCTTCCAAGCGCTTTTCATACTGCAAAATAAAAACTTTAAGAATATCACATCCAAAATGCTATTTAATAATTTGAGTATAAGATTTCTCTCTTGCTAAAAACCAGACTTCTGAAATAAGAAGTTAAAAGAGACTTTTCAGGAATATTTGTAAACGTTGACTTTGCCCCAGCTAGAAAATACTTAAAGGGTCCTAGCAAGATTGCTTGATTGAATTTTGAACCACAAGTGGTAAGATTAATTTTAAGGATTAGGTCATAAAACTTGGTAAAAACATTTCAGATTATAAACATTTATCCAACTTTAGAACAAAAAATATCGGTATAATAAAATACCTATCAAATATTTGAAACCTTTTAATATAAGAAGAAATATCAATTTAAAAAGAGCAACTTACTGTCAGAGTGGAATTAGTGTTTTGTCCATAATCATTTGTTTCTGGAAGGCCATATACATGTACTATCCCATCTTCTCCACCAACAGCAATAAGTTTTTTATCACTATTAAATAACTGGCCATAAACCACAGAATTGAAATTATGACTTAATTCTACTTTCCATAAAGATTTTGTTCGAATTTCATGAGTCATTATTCATTTATAAAAATATATTATCAACTTTTTACTAAGAAGTAAGTTAAATCATAATTTATATATTGATAAATACAAAACTATTTGGTGAATCAATAAACTATTTATATTAAATTATCATAAGAAATCATAACAAAATTTAAATTTTTCTATGTCCTGTTTCTATCAACATGCTTTCTAAGAGTTGCTCTGAATATTTCTCATCTATATAAGGTTCATTAATCCAACCAGCAGAATATGTCATGAGAACATCTCTATAGTTTTCAAATTCAAAGTCACTTTTGTTTGTATAAACCTCTAATAACCCAACTGTTGAGGATAATTCTTTTTTCAAGAAGCACTCTTTATTATACATAACAGAGATAGTGTCTGTATAGTTAATAAAATCATCAAATGTTAGTGAATCAAATATAGTTTCTTGATGATTAATACTTGAATAATAAGCAATGCTTAACATTTTCATTTTTTTACTTAAAAATGATAGTTTATCAGAAAGATTTTCCATACTGGAAACTGTATGAGAAAGTTTCTCTGTCAATTCTTGAAGATTTTTAATTTTTCTTTTTGCTACAAAATCTGAAGAACTTTTTTCTGATAATATTGACAACTTTACATTTGATATTTGAGATATTTCTTGAAAGCCTTCACTGTTTATTTGGGACCATTTTTGAACTGCATTATAAAAGTCAGCAACAATGTCGGCAACTTGCCTCTGATATCCAGTCAATTGGCCTTTTGTCATTTCAATTATAAATCTATCAAAAAGTATGCAAAACTGTAAACATAATTAGCAACCATTTTAATGTAACACTTATATGATAGCAAGATAATATAAACTAAAATGTAACTAATTGTAACTAAAATGGAACAAATTTCCAGTAAATTATAAAAATTTTACAAATATTCCAAAGAAAAGGAAAACAATAAAAAACTATTTTACAGACTACAATATTATTCAAGAATTTTCACAGCTTTTATAAAATTTTATAACGAAGAAGTAAAATACATTTGAAAAAGATTTTATTGTTATAGTTTTTTTAATATTCTTTTATTTAAAAAATCTTAAATTGTTTTAAAATATTTAATCAAAAACTTAAAATTTCCCTTATCTATTTTGAATTAGTTTTCTATAGAATTTTGATAAATTTGTATTTTTTTATAACTTAAATGTTCGTACAAAAGTGGACTTTTTAATATATGTCCTATATTGTTAAGCCTCTAAATTAATTTTAATTCTAATTTACTTAATTTCTTAATTTAATTTATATGAAAATTAGGAAAAATTAAATAAAAAAATCAAATCTACTTGAAAATGAAACTACGGTAAAAGAAGAAACAATAGTTAAAAGCTTTTATTAAAACCTTAAAATGCTCTTTTAGAAAGAATTATAACTTTCCTTAAATACCTAATAAACAGTTTATTTATAAACATTTCTCCTTTTATTTATTACTGATAGTATACTGATTGTAAAAAATAAAAGATTTACTATTATGAAAAACGATTTAGAGGTGATTACAAATGAAAAAATGGGCTTATACAACAAAATTAAAAGTGTAAAGTCCAAAAATCTTATAGAATTTTAGACTAAAATGAATGTAAAAGATTAAAAATATATTTAAGTCAGATTTAATGGTGTCCTAATAAATTTCACATATTCTTAGCATTATAACATAAGTTGGTTTATTGAATTTACATAGAAATTTATTTTCACCTTTACACCCTTCCTTTTGTCACTATCTCTTGGTGCGCTGTTCGCGTACTGTTTCTTTTCGAGCCCCGAAGCACTACCAACAAAGAATATAAAAGTTAACATGACCGCAACAAAATACACCATTTTATGGTCGCATATAAGTAAGTACTTAAAAGTTATTTAACTTATTGAATTAAATTTACTAAAAAGGAAAATAAAACATTGTTAATAAAAACTCAGGTTGTGTAAATTATCATTTTTCATTAAAAATATATCTAAGTCGACCTGGTAAATTTTGTTATATTCTAATTATTGTTGAGTTTTTCAAAATGCTAAGATTATATTTTTGGCCCGTTTCCACCGAAAATCGCCTTACAAATATGCCAAGGCAGACATAATGAAAATACAGTTGTTGCCCACGCAGCAGGATTCCACTCTCCAGCCAACAAGGTTATTCAGCGGAACAGACATACTGATGCAGCTGCGCCTAGTTGGCGTCGCAAGAGCTGTCAGAACGATACTGAGTACAGTGACGAATTGCTTACGAAGTTCCAACTCCGGATTTAAATTCAGAATTTTGCATCTCCTAGAAGTGTTGTCATAAATCAGACTCATAAGGCCCTTCTACCCGTTTTTTTTTCTAGACTTTTCCTCATCGTAAGTATGTGTTCGCCTGGGCTCTCATCTAGAACCTTCCGCCTGGTAGATGACTACATCAAACAGACATACGAAATATTATAAGTAACACTAATAAAATCTAATTTATATAACTGAAATGGTTACAATATCTAATTTGACCACTGTTTTTCTGAAAGCAACTTATGCTATACCAAAAAGTAATTTACAAGCCTTACTTAATATAGCTTGATGCTTCTTAGTTATCTACACAAAATATAATTGTATTGGCAATAATTGTTTTCTAAACACTGTATTTTTATTTAGTTTCAATTCGTTTATTATAAGTAAGATACTGTACCCATGATCACGTTTTCTTTTTTTTTATTCTTTAATAGAAATAAATATTAAGAGATTTCACATGGCGAAGAAAACTGAAATATGGTGTTAAAATTATAACTGAAGTGTAGCAAAAAGTGTTTTGAAATATACGTAAACAAAAGGTTTTCTGATTAGTAAGACTTATTTATATTATTTGATAAGCTGCGAAGGGTTTTTCAAAAAAACTGTTCCAGGATTAAGTTTCCCAAACAAAATTTAAATCAGTTTCTTTTATTATTATCCAAATATTTTGACATTGGAAAGGATCAATAATTTGATAAAAATCAAAATTATTTAACTGTTTTAAAACTATCATTTTGATAATACGACATTTTAACTCAAAAACTTATAAAAGACATTTTGTTATTAAGACAAATGTTATAAAGACCTTTTTGTTAATATAATAGTTTATTATTAGGTGAAGAAAAACAATAGAATTTAATATTATTACCTAACGAATTTGCAGTTTTATATGTTTTACTGTAAGCATAAGTTAGCACTTTTTTGACTGATTCATTTTCTTGTTTTTTCTTGTAATAAACAAATTTTTACGACACAGTAAAACTTTTATCAAATTTTATAAGCATTATTTTTGTTAGCTTTCTACATAAAACCCAATTTTTTGAAACTAAATATAAACAAAAACTTAATTTTTTGAATCATAATGAATTTGTTAAACAATCAATTTCAAATCACTTATCAAATTTTAGACTAGTATTTTTGTTTATTTAATTAGATTAAATGCTTTAAAGTAATTAGTTAATTATTAATCATAATTGGGAAAATCATTTTTCAAATGATAATTGTTTAAAACTGTTTTCATAGTGTAACACCAGAAATCTTTAAGTTGTGTTTTTATATAGGACTATCAATCATTACCAGTACTATTTTTGATCTAACATGGCAATGGAAAAATCTTTAAACACAAGTTTTGTAGAAAAAAACAGAATTAAATCTTCTGCTGAAGAAAATATCAGATATGATGAGGTTAGTTAATTTTTATCTTGAGAATTCAGTGAAGTTATTAATATGGATTTCATCACTTTTTTAGGTACTATTCATGAATGTGAAGTGTATATACAACCCATGTTATGATATTACTTTGAAGTATGTGGTGTTAGATGCAGTTAAAGTATCTACTTTAGATTGGATTGGAATATTCAAAGTAGCTTCAATTAAACCATCTGATTTTATCACCTTTCAATATTCAAAACCAGAAACAAAATCAAAATCAACTCTACAGATTAATTTTCCAAGTAAGATTTCCATTGCTAACCTAATTATCTTTTATTTATTCATGTATTCAATGCATGGCTGCAAATGATAAATTATTTATCTCTTATAGCAAACAAGGCTGTATGACTACAGACAGATAATTAAAAGTTTTTGAGTACCACATATTAGCATGAGTAATATATAGAAAATAGGACCACTGTAGAGGCATAAATAGATATATGTCATGAGTCAAAAGTACAAAATAAGTTTCAAAAAATGATAAGAAATTATCATACGTTAGGAAAATTTCATAATTCATATTCTTTAAACGAAATTTTAAAAGAGGTGGTAGCTTATGATATAGAATTAAAAAAAATCTAATTATTTTCATTATCTTATTAAAAAAGCTGCTCCACTGGGTGCTATTTAATTTGTTGAATGGATTAATTTTGAATGACAAACTTCTGATGAAAGATATGATCTTTAAAAAACTCATTGAAATTAAGATAAGAGAACTTTGAGGAGAAAGTGACTTGATATTGCTGGAATTTCACATTAAGCTTATATAGAGACTGTCTTTGTATGAAGAAAAGGGCCTAACATCTGATAAAAACTTTACTAGTAAATGATCTTTGAAGAAATTCAAGCTTTATATGTTTTGATACATGAATATCTTTTTTAAGGTATGGACTCCATACAAAGTAATTAAATTCTAATTTGAGAAGAAGGTATATGATGAAAAGTTTTAACAGAAACTAAATATCTCTGGTCTTACTATATTTGAGAATTTGCTATAAATTAAATGAACCAACTCTGAACAAATGTTCTACGTGGTGAGCTCTTTTTAAATAATGAGAGATGAAGATGCCAAGTTTTTGTTGACCTGAATTCAGGAAATTGTTGCTTAGATAAAAGTCAGATAATATTGGTTTAGAGTTTGAAGGTTCGTTTATTGACAGGCCACATTTGTAGGTAGTTAGCTTAATTTGTCTTAATTGAAGTAATAAGTTAGTAGACTCTAAAGAAGAAGTAAATGATTTAGTACCAAGAAGTTTGGCGTCGATAAGAGCATGGAATCTCCAACACCAGTTAGTGATTTTGAATAATTTATAATGTCATTGGTATAAATGTTAAAGAGAAGAGGGCCAGTAATGTTATTTAGTGATAAAGAATTCTATTCTAAAATATTCTTTGGCAACACCACTGAAGACCTCAAGAAAAAATAAAACAGAATTATTGTTGATGACATGTTCAAGAAATTGCTTAATCAAGTAGAAAAGAAGAATTGATATTGATTTGTCTGAGAGTTTTATTAATATGGAAAGTTTTTAATCTCAGTATAAACCTTAGAGCTTGACAAGGTCTTCTACTTGTTTTATTGGACTTTTCACTGTCTTCATACTGGTAGAATCAAAATTCACATCTTTAATAGGACTCTGTTTATCTTGTGCCAAAGGTTAAAGAACTCTTGAGACATTGAAATACATCGGAAGTGTTTCTATGTTCGAGCACTGAACGCTTTTGTCAATCTTGATATTAAAGCATTCTACAACACAATCTTTCAATAATGGTGGTTCCAATTCACAAAAGTGAAATAATCGAACACAAGAATCTTAAGCACCTTATTTAATCCTTTTTTAATCGAATTTAAATTTTATGGGTTTTATATTTTGATTTATGATTCCTAATATATTCAAAGTTGTAATTTTTTGTCTTTGATTTGGTTAGATATATCTCCTCTAGAAGATGATCATGAGTTTTATGTATTTGCTTATGTAACTGAATCAAATGCTGTTAAAGGAGTTAGCACTCCATTTCAAATCAAAAGAAAAAGTGAATTGGGAAAATTTATTGAATTTCAAGATGATGTTGATAATGGTTTCTGTTTTGTTGAATTGAAATCTGACTGCTTGAAGGTTTATAAATTATTAACTTTTTAATACTTTTATATTTATATGATTTTTGCTAGTGAAATACAATATCTTGTTTATGCAATGAAAAATAACTTGATTAAGTGGTAATTTTTAGGATCTTTTCTTTATGCATTTAGTAGAAATTGTTGATAATTTTGTATTAGTTTTAATAAAATTCATTTCTTCTATCTAGTTTTATCAAACTTTTTAATTGATGACTTTCGTTTAAAGTCGTCAAATTTTCTCTATTGAAAATATTTTTGTTTAAAATTTTAAGATTATTTTTTAACTTTTTGATTGTGTTAAGCAACAAGCGGATGAACTGAAAGAAACAAATAAACATCTTCTGCTGGAAAACAATCAACTCTTACAAGATCATGAAAAATTAAAAGTAAAATTAACTGAAAAAGAAAAAGAGTTAATAAAATTACAATCCTTATTGTCAAAATCTCAGCAAAAATACGAAGTAAGCAGTTTGTTTTACTTTTTTTAATTTTTATTCATATATATTTTATCATAAATTTCAGATAAAGTAATTTTTATTTTTGATCTATTTTTCAAATTTTACATAAATTTCACCAATTATTTTTCACGTCTTAGTAACCGAAAAGTGTTTATTTCTTTTTTTACCTTTCATAATACCGTGTAGGTGGAATTAACAGAAAAAACCCGGAAAATGGAATGTTTGTTACAAAATGCAATGCAAATCAAAGTTTGTCAAATAATACTTCATTAATTTTTAACTAGAATTTCTTTTCTTAATTCTACTGAAATATTTTTTTCACTTTTAACGTGCTTAGGGTGAATTTGGTAAAGAAATGAAAGAACTTCAGGAAAAATATAAACTATTGCAAACAAAAGAAATGAAACTAAGAACCAAAGCTGAATATCTTCAATTATCTCTCAGAGAATGCAAAGATTATGAAAGAAATCTTAAGGTACAACAGCTTAAAGAGAAGGATTAAGTTTTATGCATCAATTTTAAGTTAAGTAAAAACCTGACAAAAATGCAACCTTTTTTATGCTTTCTCTGAATATTTTTTGTTTTTTGCGGAATTGTTAACAATCTTAGGCAATTTTATTAGATTCAGTTCAATTTTATTGTATATTTGTAGAAAGAACTCTGTGATATGAAAGAAAAGCAACACAAAACAGAAGAACAATTGAAATCACTAAGGATTGGTACTTTGAAAAGAGAAACACAATGTAGAGATTGCACGAGAAAAGATGATGAAGTAAATTATTTGGTTTATTAAGTAAACAAATCAATCATTTTCTGTTTATTTATTTAGTTTTATTTCTTATAATGAATTGATGTATTATAAAGTCTCTATTTTGAGTGATTAATTCTGATTTAAAATTGACATTTCTTTAGAATTTACAGAATTTTTTTTTAACAGCATCAATTGTCTTTAGAGAAACTAAAATTATGCAGAACTGAATATATATCGCTTCGAGTTGATTATAACAAATTGTTTAGTCAGATCCAGCAATCGCCGCATCATCTACAGGTCTTGTCATCTTGTAAACTATTGAAGTAATAATAATAAATATAATCTTATTTAGTTGTATAATAACTTCTTCAAAAAAAATTCGTTTTTGTTATGAAACAGACTAAAGAAAATGTGGTTGAAAAGCAGCCTATTGGGACTCCTCCCGACTTAGATCTTGTTTAAACTGATAAAAACTGTTATAAGTAAAGATGATTTTATTCGACCTGTGAATTTCCAAAAGTACTTTCTCATTCAGCTTTTCTTATTGTACTTTTATTTTTTTCTTTTTATATATTTTATAATTTGTTGAATAATTGAGATTTTTAATTTTGCTGATTGTTGCATCGATTGTAATAAATTTGAAAACATTTTTGTGTTATTTCAGTTTAATGCAGATTTTTTAGGAGGATTTAAAAATATATAAAATTGAAGCAAAATACATTTTCATATTTGAAGTAAATGATGTCTTGTGATCAGAGATTTTTTCATAAACTTTTAGATGAGTTTCTAAATATTTTTTTCCAGAATTTATTTCATCAACTACACAACAAATTCTAATTTTAGCTAAAAGTAGCAGTTTGGAAATATTAAAAATCTAATTTCATTATTACTACAAGGCATATACTAAAAAAACTTATTTCCAAAACTTAATTCCGGTTTTGGTTGTTCATAATTTCTATTTCCATTATTTTACATCAAAGTTTTTCATGATATTTTCAAGTAATAGACTTTGAAATTGCTGAAAGTTTAATTTCTAAATAAACAAATTATGCTATTTACTAACTTCTTACTAATTAAACGTTTATTTGATAATACAATGATACTTCTTCTAATTTAACATAAAATTTGTTAATAAGGATTATTTGTTTTTTATAGATTACAATTTGTTTATGAGTTATTTACTGTAAGTTTATACAAATGTGGTTTCAGTTATTTCTACAACTACTTATTATATGAAAATGATCTGTTTTTGATAATTTTAAATCAGTTGAATATTTTTCAATCGAGTAATTTTAGAAATTTTACTTAAAGGTTGTATACAAGAGTTTGTATAACCTTGTTACCAAGTATCAGCAAAAATAAAAGTAATGTGTTTACATAATTAGAAGAAGTTTTGTTTATTTTAAATAATTTTTCTATGTGGCTTTAAATCAAATCAACAGCTATTGTGATTATTGAACTGAACTAAATAAAGGATGTTCTTAAATAATAATGAAAGTAGGACATTTATTAGAACCATTTGATCATTCTTTTTGATTATCCAAATGTTTATTGAGCTCAATAAACTTTAAATTACCTTTCTAACAATAAAAATAAGTTTCAAGTGAAAAATATGTTTCATCTAAACAATCTTCGCTTGCATCACAATCAGAAAACTAAACCAACACTTTGAGTGACTATTGAATCTCTACTAACATTTATAGATATTTCATGAATTAAACAAAACACTAAAACTGATATTTAGAATACCTTCAAGATTTATTAAGATATCTGGTTGTTTAAAATTCATTTTTCTCAAAAAGTTTTTACTTATAAACTTTTGGTATTCGAAAATCAGTTAACAAATTAACAAACTTTGTAACAAAATAAGTCGAGTTGTCCAAATGAAAATCGAGGAAGCTGCAGACTAATTATGAGCCAGATAACCATTTAGATTAAAAATTTCCTTTAGAGGAATACGATTCAAGTACATAAAGGGCCTTTTGCGTTTCGTAATGATTTGAGTGCTTAAAAAACATGTAAAGAGTTAACATGCAGACAATCAGATGAATCAGATTAACCACCCATTAATAGATAATCAACTTTTTCATCAGATAATTATCATAAGAATTTTATGCTATTAATCATATTGTAAGGTTTAAGTTAAAGACTGAAGTTGATTCAATTCATCGAAAGAACTTTTTAACAACAATTTTAACAAAATTGTTCATCTACTCAATCATCCGAATCAATTATCTGATTACAAACTTGATAGAAATAGAAATGATTTTTTACCAGAGCTTGTACTCGGAATCATCATCTTATTCTATTGTTTCCACGTGTACACTCATATGATATGTTTGGACAGTTGATGTAGTTGTCACAAATTTGTTTCATGGGAAGTCTAGTTTTGTTATCTAAACATCAAAAACAAACAAACAGATTTTGCTGATTGAAAACTTCATCTTCTTGTAGAAAACAAATGAAATGTTTGTTGATGCAATGTTGAAGAGCAGTTCTTTGACTAACTAATTTTAGATTTTTGTTTCCTATGGATGCTTGTAATAATACCTTTATAGCAACGCATGCAATTAGTTAAGTTTGAGAACTCAATTTCGTCGCTTTCATCTCTACAGCTTAGTATTCCATCATGACTATAAGTTGTTTGTAATAATCTGTTTTTATCTGAACATTTCAACATCACTGAGACAGTTAATCAACTTTTACTTCCACCTTCTTATGATTCAATCTTTAATTAAATTTCTCACCCAAGATCTAGGTATACAACAAAACTGAATTAACTAGGGTGTGTTTTATTTATTTTCATTAAAAGTTTGTACAATACTTCAAAGTTTTTATTATCGTTTCTGACTTTGAATCACATTTTGTTTCTTTGTGTACTCAGTAAACTACAAGTGGTCAAATGTTTTATGTGCTTGTTTACTTAAGTTTAGTTCTTAAGCTTAGTTATTACACCAAACAAATGCTGCAAACTTACTTGTAGTGTGCAAATCATGATTCTAGTAATTTTCTATTGTAACTATCTGTATTGTAAATATCTGATGATATATATTAGAGGTGATCAAATTTGATTAACATTTTGTCTTTTATTTTTGTGATTTTAAAAATTACGCTTTCATAAGTTGCTAATTTATCTTTATAAAATACAATTTCTTATAATTAAAGCCAAATTCTTTAAGTGAGTTTATTCACCATATCCATCTTTACATTCAAGAGGGAAAAGGGAATTTTCTAGATGACAAACTCCCCCAAAGTCACAGGATGTAGATGAAGGTATTTGACTGTGATAGGCTTGAAAGACTTTTTGTGATTCTTCCACAAGTGTATTGTAGTTACACCAATTTGGATTGTTACCACAACAATTTAAAGATGTCGATGCTTGTGAACACTGTGAAGAAACCTAAAAAACAAAATTTGAATTTCAAATCCATGAAGTAACTTATTTATTCAACGTAGTTCTGAGCTTGCTGTAAAATTTTATATTTTTATCTTTTAATGTTAGCTTAATATTTTAATGTATTTTATAAACGCTTTGAGGTATTTCGCTGTCACAAAATTTTACGAAAAAAAGCTTTATAAAATCTACAATCATTCGTTGAAACAATTTAGAAATTCTTAAGACTAAAAAGCTTTTATCAATTATATGTTGCAAGCTTATATGAGGTAATTACATCAGTATAAGATTGATCATAACAAGCCCACTGTACTGCTCCACAAATATCACTAGAAGAAGTTCCATCAATGATCATACAATCTCCTGAACCGACATCTCCTACGTCACCGTCATTTAAAACATATTCCTTGTGAGCGGTTCCACTAAAATCGCACGAACTGTCATCGTTTACTTGTCGATCATATTCAGCATACACTTTAGTTGCCATTTCTTTAAAAGAAGTTGCTTAATACGGAAACAACAAATTATTTATATTCTATCCACGAACCGACAAGTCTATCTTTGTCACAAGTATATGGTGAAGCGCAACAGTTATCAAGTTCTCTGGTACATTCTCTGGAAACATCAGCATAGTTCTGATTGTTGCAAGCCCAATCAACATTTCCACAAATTTCACTGGCGCTAGCGTCACTTTTCGCAGTGCACGACGATTTTGCAATATCCTATCATATAATGAGTTGTTGACAAATTCAAAGCTGTCTACTTTAGTTGTTTACTTGTTAAATTTTTAGTAAAGTAAAGGCAAAAATAAAGCAAATCAAGAACTGATTGAAGTCTCTTGTTTATTAGTTTGAACTGACAGGTACTTACGTCTAAAGGATAAACACGAACATAGTCAACCCACATTTCTGCATCTGGGTAATCCCATTTTGTTGTTGGCTTAGGATTTTCAAGATAATCACCCCCAATAGCAACATTAAGGATTAAATAGAATTCTTGGTCGAAAGGTTGACCTAAAGAAAAATAAATGAAAATTTTAATAAATTGTGTTAAGAAAAAAATAAAGCTCCTAACTTGATAAATTTTTGTCAGCCAACTAATGAGTAAATAGTTAACATGCTACTGGTAAATAGAACTGATTACTATAAGCTATTCTTCTGATACTTTAAACTAGTTATTTTACTTTTTTAAAGCCACCAAATAACAATTTATTCGAAAGTTGCAAATATTAAAAAAAAACTAATTCTGAAAAAGTTTGGTTCAACTTTTGTTGTAGTTGATAAACTCAAGATAATTGAGGCTTACCTTCATCATTATACATGTAACTAATCACTCGATCTAAGTCTTGTGTTAGATAAGCTTTTCCATCAAGACGATAGACCTTAAATGATAGCAAAGTATTACTTAATACGAAGTATTACGATTGACACAAAAAATAAAAGTAAATTCTTACCAACTGTGTTGGAGTCCAATCTAAAGTATAAACATGATATTCATCTAAGGAACATTGTATTTTCATATCTCCACTTGATTCCCAGAAATGTTGATCACAACAGATTCCATAGTGAATTGTACTTCCAAACTGGTCAAGATATTGACCTCTAGCTTCCATAATATCGATTTCCCCGCTTTGAGGCCAGCCACCATAGACACTGTATCTACAAAAATAGCGCAAGATAGATACAGTACAATGTCAGATTGTGTACTTCAGCCAATACGAGCATATTTAGTTTTTACTTGTTATTATCAAGTTTTTATTAAACTATTAACTATATTAATATTATTTCTTATTATGCAACTGTAGGAATCTTCTGTTTTTGAAACTTGAGTTTATTCATTTAGAGCTATTAAGTTTATTCAATTGTACATTACAATTTTTCAATAACGTCTTTTATTTTGGTCCAACAACTCACTAGAGATTGACTTAAATTAAATTTTCGTCAAAGAAAAGCAGCTTTTGAAATAATCTAATTTGTATTTTGTATGATTGATTACCTGGGCATCATCCATATAGCCGGCCACAAACCAAAACCGTCCGGAATCTTTGCGCGAACTTCGACTCTGCCATATTTCCATGAAAAACTACTTTTCATTCTAGCAGATGTATATTGTCTTCCACCGTAGCTATTTTAGAATATTTTACAAATGATTAATGATGATTATATTTGGAGAAACTTTAAATATTTATTACCAAAGCAAGAACTTTCAAGCATAACTTTGTTAGATTTTGTTTGTGTTTTTTGAAATGATTTTTTAGCTATTTTAGATAAAATATTCTTTCATTAACTTAATTCCTAACAACAGTAACTTATTGATTACTTCTTGAATCTTACTTTTCTTTCAAAGGTGTAATTGCTAAATGACCATTTTCAACTCTATAGTTTTCAGAGCGATCGGTATAGTATTGAAGTTCGTTATTGTTAGGACTGCCGGTAACCTCTATGTACCAGTTTGAACTGTCAAAATAATTGAATTCATCTTTGAAACTTGCTCTACCTGCAAGCAACCTTATTTTCAGCTAAGTGCAATAAAATGATTCATAAAGTATCAAATATAAACTTAAAAGAAGAAGAATAATCATGAAAGTCAATTTTAATAATATCAGCCACTATCGAAACATTAGCTCACAAACCTAACACAGTAGAAGCAACAACACATAATATCAGAATAATGAGTTTTAAGATCATATTAAATTGCTAGTAAAAGCACTAAATTATAACTTATGCATTAGAGCTATAAATATTGCTTAAATAGTTGTAAAAAACCACATAACTTTTCCATCTGTCGTAATTCAAATAGTTTTGTCATTGTTTGTCAATTTTATGAGAGATATAGCAAATGTTTTCAAAATCAACTTTAAAAGCAAAAGTTAGCTGTCTACTGCAAGATTAGTTTCTTCAACAATATAGTCTTGCAATACATCTTTAAATAATTTATTATTTTGCCAAAAATAAAACTAATCAAATTATTTCATAAAAATTGAAAGTAAAATATAATTTAGTATAACTTCTTGTTCTCGTTCACTATTACCATTCATAAAAAATAAAAATTCAAACGAAACTTTTCGAGATGAAGTTAATAATGAATAGATTTTCTTTCAAAATTTTTGTCTAATTTACTTTTGATTCTCTATTTCAAATTTTAGTTTTAAAGGTTAAACTGTTATTTTACTACATATATATGATTGTAAAAATGTTGTTACTACTTTTGAAATTAGTAATCTTGTTAATCAAAAACAAAAAATAGAAAAACCTAAGAATATCTATTAGTAATGTAATACACAAATCTGAAACAAAATTTCGTAATTGAATTTTTCAAAACTAATTGTATCAACCTAAAAATCAAATAATTCATTTATAATTTATACATAAATAAATTTTTTAATTGAAATTTACTTAAAAAAAAAGTTTAAAAATTGCTTACAAGAAGAAACCGTTACTTGAGTGTTTTTATTTGTTCTTGTAATCTAGTAACATTTGAATGTTAAAGTTTCTTAGTTATATAAAAAATTTTTGATTAAAAATGAAGTTTTAAAAATATAAAAGACTTTTTTAAATGTTTATTCTTAAAATTTCAACGATTTGAAATTTAGAAGACGTTACCATCAGTGGAATGTTTTTTCTTTAAAATATTTGCTGTGGTTATAAAGAAGTAAAAATATATTATGCTGTTGGCAAGTTTGACAAAATTAATAAAGAATTCTTTCTTTTTTTTAATTTTGAAGACAAGAACAGTTATATTTAATCGATGACTTACAAAATGTAAATAAAAATTTCTTTGGTCTAAAAGAGTTTCAACTCATTTTTTTTACTATTTTTGTTTACCTAAACTATTGAACATGAATTTTGCCGAATAGAAAACTGTAGTTACCACTGTTTCATCTCACAAAACGTAAAAGAAAAAAATTATCTTTCTTCATCGAAACCTTATTTTTTAAAAGCTCTGCTTTTGAGAAAAGTTTTTTTGTAATTCTTTTTACTTTAGTAATTATAATTTCTATCAGAGTATTGAAGAGCATCAAATGTTACAATATATTTGAATCTTAAGTGATAAATTTGTCTCAGTTTGATATTTTTCCTCCTTGAAAAGGAAGATTTTATGTAAAATTAAAATATAAAATTAATTTAGAGAAAAACATAGAATGCTGGTTAAAGTGGTATTTGAAACGAAAATAAATTAAATGAATTTTTTTCAAAGTAAATAAGATTGACCTAGAACTCTTTTGTAAATAGAATTGTTTTATTTTACAAATTTTACTCTAAGAAAAATACATTCGAAATTTTGTTAAGTACTTAAACTTAGAAATTTTTTTTGAAGAAATCCTAAAGGGTATACTGTCTTAAGAAAGACTGTCTCAATAAAACTCTTGAAAATTATTCTTCAGTCAAAAAGAATAAAAGTAATTTTTATCGTAGATAAGTAGTTAATTCAAAACTTATCGATTTTCTTATAAAGATTTTATAGAAAATATCTACTTTTTTATCAAAAATATCTTTCAATCAATCTGAATGTTGTTTTTCTGATGAACGATTGTTCGATTTATTTTTTCTTCTGCAATGTTCTTCTGACTATAGTTTTGGCGTCTATAGCATACTTGCTTTATTGTTATCATGTTCATCTTATGAATACTTCGAAAATGTTTAGTTCTTGTTCCTCAGCTGAGGCTGAATACATTTATTTGTTTGTGTACCAGCGTTAACTAGTTTCATAATTAAGTATTCTTATATGAAGTTTTAAAGCAAATCTTTTTAATTAATTGATCTTTATATATAATCTCAAGTTTTTTTTGAAGATTGTATGAAAAGAAATTATTAGTAAAACAAATAGTTGAAATATTTTTTTATTATCAATAACCCATTTCAGCTTAGTTAAATGTTAAGTTGTTGAATTTGATTATTTGCATAGCTTTGATTTTCTACGAATAAATCTAACTAGAATCTATTGAATTAGAAACCAGAAGAATTACAATTTCAAAAAAAAATTTTAAATGCAAAGATATAGCCATGGTTTTTAAAGGGACTATTTTGGAAAAAAAGAGCTTTTGTGCAGAAAGAGCAGCTAAAGTATTGTGGAAAGCAATTGATGGGCTAGGTGAGTTGTAAAACGTCAATTTTTTACTTTAAATGATCAAAAACTAAAGAATAATCCTGATAAAAACTAAAATCAATCTTTATTACTCTCATTTTTCAATTGTAGTCTAAGGTAAACAAAACATATATTTCTGTCTTACGTTTGTGTTTCATATTGACATTTTCAGTATTTGGTTTGTTTATGAGATCATATAAAAAAATCATAAGAATAATCTTGATAAATTCTACTTTTAGTATCCTGTATGATAAATCTGCAATCTTTACATCATATCAGTAACTGGTTATGCTGAACAGAAAACTCGTAAAGTAATTTCAACCTCCAAGGCCTTGTGAGGCGCTAAAATATTTATGAAAAATGTAAATGTGACTTCAAGATGGTATTATTGCTTGCTTTAAGGTTTTGTTAACTTTCTTTTAGTATAAAATTAATTTTGCATTTACTCTACGAGACTTGAAAACATCAAATGCCAAATTTCATGGAAGCAATTAATTTAAGGTAAATAAGTTTAATTTTCAACTTATAGTATCATTCCATACTTTGTAATGGAACTTTGTTTGTGGACTTAAGTTGATTTCGGTAAAATCTGTTATAAAGTTTAAGAGAGAGCTTTTTAATTGATAAAAAATTGATTTAAAGTTTGAAATAATGATAAAATGCCAATAAATTTATTTAGTTACGTTCAGATGGCTGTAACCTTAAAAACAAGTTTTATTTTAGTTAAAAAAATGAATATACAATTTTAGATTTCAGTTAATTGAAACAAAAATATTATTGAATTTAGAATTTTATCATTTCTTAATTATTTTTTACATCATCACATATCTAAAGAAAAATCTAAAATCGTTATGAACAAAGATTTTCTCTTTAAAACAGTATCTTATAAAATGCGTTCATATAAAAAAGTTAAATGTTATTATCGACTTGCTACGTTTTTAGAAACAAAATAGATTGAAGGTTTCTCCTTTGTAAGTGCCAACTTAATAAAAACTCCGAGCCCTTTCCAGTTTTGTAGTCCTCATATTTGACGCCTGTTATCGATAATCTGTCTGATTTTCCGATAAGTCTTTTTGGTTAATACAATGCATACATTAGCATTTTCATAAATTTACAAAAAAATCTTGTAACATGGTAAGACTTTTCTTCAAATTAAATATGTAAAATCTAAACCCATTATATTTTATACGTAAAGAGAAATCATTAATTAATTACTTATATTAAATAATTATTTCCAATTAAAAGGTAAAAATGTATAATAAAACTTTTGATTAAAACTAAAGTAAGATTGTTACTTTGCTTGTTAAAACTTATAAAGTATTTTTCTTGCTTTTGTATACAGGTACTGATGAAGATACAATTATTGATGTAGTTGGGTCGTGTAACAATTATCAACGACAACTTATCAAGCTTGCATTTTTCAAAATATATCAGAAGGTAATCATCAAATTAAACCTTATACAGAGACATACAAAGTACATCATAATTGGTGATAGATTTCTTAGAATTTTCTTGAAAAAATGTTTGCAGAAAAAAATTTAATTTTAACTTTTAACAAAACAAGAATGTTGCTTATCTCAGTTTTGACCTAAAAGAGTTTTGTGAGAGGCTTAGAAGTCCCTATAGAAATAGATAACAAAATGATTTTTGAAATATAAACTTTTCCTAACAGCTTAACCATGAATCAACAATTTAATTTTACTGCTAAAGTCTTATCGTATACTTTCACAATATTACTTCTTGGGTCAAAATACTCAACAACTAAAGACTTTAAAAGGATAAAGCGAAAAGCATAAATGATTTATAATAAATACATAAAATTACCCAAGCTTCAAAAGCAACGAATTTATTAAAGATTAGAAATGTTTTACAAAATAGATAAATTATTTATTTGTTTTTTGAAAAGTATACATCATTTAGGTACTTGCTTACTCATAGTTGCCTGTCAACCACTTTTCACGATCAATCGCAGGTTTTCCTTTCATGAAAAACCCTTTTTAGGTTAATGTTGATAGCCCTGAAATGTTACAGGCTAAAGTGCCAAAGTGTAAAATTAAACAAACTCGTTTTTACTATGTGCTTATGTATTTTATGAAGGATTAAACCTGTTATTCAAGCCACAGCTTTTTTCTTCTAACATATTTTTTAATTTGTCCTCAGAAACAAACTTTTACATTTATGAATTAACTAACTAAACAAATAAATAAAACTTCAATACAGTTTGAGTTTAAACAAACAACTATTTAGATCTGCTAACTTTGCTAATAGAAGTCTTATGAGTGAATGTTTTAGAAATTCCATTACGAGGTTTTATAAAACTTTTTTATACTGATTTTGAGTATACAAGCAACATATGTTTTGTAAAATTGCTGTTTTCGATTTTGTTAAAAATATTATTTTCAGGATATAATTAAAGAGTTGAACTCGGAGCTTCGTATTCGATTATCGCCGGATTTTCGTCAACTTTTAAGATCACTTTTTATGTCGACAGTAGAGTTTGATATTCACTGTCTAAAGTTATGTGTTAAAGGTCTTGGTACTAATGAAAAGGTTTTGTTACTTTGTTCCTTTAATAATTCTTTCACAAAAATAAGAATTAATTTCAAGGCATTGGTCGAAATATTACTGACTCGTTCACCGGATGATTTAGAAAAAGCAAGAGTTGAATATCCAAAGAGATTCGGTGTCAGTCTTGAAGAAGACATCGCTCAAGACACAAGTGGTGATTTCCGAAAAACTGTTTTCCCTCTGAGTCGGGTAAGTAATTTTCATTAGAGGTAATGCTATAATATAAATTTGATACGCTGTAAATATTCCATTAGTTTATTCAGACTTGATGAAAGTTTAATAAGGTTTCAACTGATAGAAGGTTTGATCAAATCTTCAGAAGTTTTTAACAGTCGATGAAAGTATGAACAGAAAAAGAATAAGTTATTTAGCTGTTGACATTTTGATTCTTTTAAAACAAGAATTTTTTGTAAAAACTTCTATTGCTATTCAAGATATTATTGTTGGTTTTTCACATTATAGAACTAAAATTGAAGTTATAAAAAATATATAGCATACTCATAAAATACTTTAGTTTATACCGAGCAGGAACTTACTACCATATTAAATACAAACATTCGATTTATTCCTTTGAATATTTATCAATCGATAAAAAAACATATTAAAGCAATGATAAATATTTTAACGTCTTTATGTAAATGTTCTACAACAACTACATTCGATGTAAGATCTTCTTGTTAAGTTGACAATAGATTATTATACAGTTATTAATTCTAAATGTAAATGATTTCACAAATAAATATCAATAAAATCACAGTCTTGTACTATTTCATAAAAGATAAGAAATACATTTTTGTAAGCTTTCATCATTTATTTTATTGATTTTAGGTCGAACTACATCTTAAAAAAAAACTTCCTTAAAAGTTGTTTTGTTTTTAAGTAAGCAAATAGTTTATCACTTTCATTAAAAATGACTTTTAAAAAGAAACAATTTAATCAGAATTTATGACAAAGTAAATTGTTTATAAAAACAAATTGCTCAAATAAAAGTACTGATACTAAGATACAAAACAAAATACAAATATACATTTGATAAAGTCTTTGATAGAATAACAATAGTTTATTCTATACTTTAAAGATATTTCAACAAATACAAGAACCTGCAGTGAGTTCTATTTACATATTTTTATCAAATCTTAAACCTCAAAAGACACAATCGATAAACAAACATGAATAAAGTTTTGTCGTTTGAAAAAGTATTGTTATTGTAATATTTAATAGTAACATTGTTGAATCAACATTAAATATGTCTATGTCAAAAACAGAACAAGAATGACAAGGTTGGCACATGAGTACATCGTAAAAATCGATTTTGTAAAGTGACGTTTTCATATGACGTTGCAAGCTTCGTAACATTCACGTGATTTCTATAGAGAATATAGAAAAGTTAAATTGGCAAGAAATAGAAAATAATATTAATTTTAAGGGACTAAGTTCTTCTAAAATGTTTTGGATGTTGGTGAATTTGTTTTATTATTATTTCTACAAGACGTAAATGCTACAAGTCTTTTTGCGTAATCAATTACAGGAACAATTTAAAGAACTAAACGCGATTGTCTAGGTTGATTGATAAAAAAAATTTAGCTAAATAAGTAATCTTTAAGAGTCTTAATAGTCAATCCAGCTGCACATTTGTTTTTAATCTCATTGTAAATGCTTTTTCACTGAATTTTATGTCTAAACACAATCCGGTCAAATCATTTATCAAAAAGTCGCTAAAGCTTTTATTCTCAAAATAAATGAAATAATTTCACAGAAATTACAAATACTTATCAATTACTATGAATAAATTTAACCAAAATTGTTCTTTTATAAATTATTGATAGTTTAGAATTACAGTAATTTGTGCTTATGAATTTTAAATCCAGAATACTTTGCATTCGAAGTTGCATTCTAAGTATTTATTTTGTATATATAACAATTTTCAAATTTCTATTTTCAATGCTCTAAAAACCACAAATTTGTGTTCAATTATATTATTGTTTTTATATCAGCATAATCATGCTAAATAGAATGTTAAGAAGTTAATTTAAGAGTTGATGCTGGCATATTTTTCATTGAAAAAGTATTCAGTTAAAAATATATAAAAAATAATTAATAATTGTTTACAGAGGTTATCATTAACTTTATTTATTACAATAGCAAGTTTTAACTTAATATTTTTTTTTACATTTCTTTAACGTTCTGAACGATCAATAATGATAACATCTATAACACAATACCTCTAAATAGCTTTTTTATAAAAATCTTTTTTTAAGTGTGGAGGTTAAACATGGTCAAAAGCAGCCAAGATCTGTAATCCACTTAATTTTTAAGATAGTGATTATAAGTTTACTTAAAATAACTTTTAAACTTTCACTTTTAGATTATTATATTTAAAATTCCAGCTTCAAGTAAATTGGTTTTTACGCATTTAGAAAGAATAAAAATAATTTTAACTATCTTTACTGAAATCAACATATGTTACAAACTAATTATTTGAGATACTTTATGTTAAAATTTTACTTCAAAAATGAATGAAGAAGTTTATTACATAATTTAAGCAAATACTCTTAGTAACACTTATTGATTTTATGACATTGTATTTGCCAGCATTCAAAATTTTATATAATTTCTAATTATATTCATTTTTTATGGTAACATTTTTAATTAATCTTTTAAACGAATATTGCAGAATAAAATATAATTTTATGATATTTTCTATAAATACCCTAGATATATATATTACCCTAGAAGAAAATTGTTGAAACTGATTTCAAGATTCCTACCCGATTTTTGCTTCTTTGCTCCTATGTTTTATTCATTAAAAGTTTGAATTTTTTGAAGTGTAAAAAGTAACTCAAATCATTTATCTGCCAAAATATCCAATGTAACTAACAAAAGTCTTGTAATGAAATAAATCAATAAATATTCAGAAATTATCTTCAAACACATGTCAGTAAAATACCGTGGAACTATTGACGATATTTTAATGAATACTCAAAAGTATTTTCTCTTTACTCTCTAACAGCATTAAAGTGTTTTTTGAAACTTTGTGGTCTAATGTTTAAGCTGTTTTTGTTGTATGAAATCGATTATATTTTGTTGTAACTACTAAATGTTTTCGTTTAATTCTTTTGAAAATCAAGGAGCATATAAATAGTTAATTGATTTTAGTTTAAGCCTAATAGTTCAACATACAACATTTTTTAGCTTTGCCTTTTTTAAATACTCCCTGAACTATACAAACGATTTTATGTTTTTATAAAGTTGACTGATTTCATCAATTTTAGAGCAGTTTCTCGTTATACATAATTTATTTTGTTTTTAGAAACTTATAACTTGATTGATATTAATTTTACTGAATTGTAATAACGGTTTATTTTGCTTACTGAATTTTTGCATTAGATTTAGCGATAGAATGCATAAAATTTTGTTTATCCAATTGTTGTGTCAACCTTTCTTCATAAAAGCAATGATTTGAAAAACGCTACCAGCGATAAACGTTTAGTTTTAAAGATCAAAGATTTAACGTAAGATATTTGTTATGAAATGAGCGAAGATAAAGAGGTGTAGGTCTCAATTAGTCACGTGACTGATCTATTTTTAATTGATAGAATAAAACTTGACGAATATTTAAAAGTATTTTCAATTTTTAAGGTGAAAAGAAAATCTTCAAATAATCGTTTGGACAAAGACAAGGCTCTCAGAACCGCTCAGGAAATAGATCGTTCATTCACGCAGTGTCGTGGTACAGAAGAACCAAGATTTGACCTCATAGGGTTTTGCTGCCGGGAAAGTTTTCCACAAATGCTTGTTACTTTTAGTGAATATGAAAGAGTATGTTACCAATTTTACAATGAATATTAGAAATATATCAAAATATCAGCTAATTATCACAATGATCTTATAATTAAATTCATTACAATAGATAAACATAATCAAATGCTTAAATTTATTTGATTCAACTAAAATATTGATTTAGAAAAGCATTTTTGAGAAAACCCTTTTAAATAATAACCTAACTTTTTGATCAACTACTTCAAGTACTTTAAATTAGAGCATTCAGTCTTAACCTTTACAAACTTGATTAAATTACTCTTTGATTCAATCAAGACTCCTCCGAGATTCGTATTTTTAGAGTAGATGGTTAAGATTCCATTTAAGTACAAAATCGATTAAGAAAATTGAATTTGCTAAATTAGTAATTTAAACAAAACTTATTTGCTTAAACCAGAGTATTTTAGTTTTGGAATAGATATTATATTTTGCATACTAGTGTTGTGTAAATAAACTACTGTCCTCTTACTTGTTTACGTTTGCTTATATAGATAACAGGAAGAAGCATTATCAAGCTAATCAAACGTGAGTTCAACGGTGACTGTGAATGGGCTTTGAAATGTGCTGTCAAATGCGCTCATTCAGTACCCGGCTTTCTTGCTGATAGACTCAAGAAAAGTTTTGGAATTGCAACTGACGATGATACGTTGTCTCGAATTATTGTAAGCAGAACAGAGGTATGCTGCTATCTATTTGATCTATTCATATAAAAAATTGATGACTTTACAATCCTCTAGTTATGAATAGCTAAGAAGCATTTCTATTTGCTTCCAACCAAGTTAATGAGTTTTGATAACATTTAAAATACAAAAACAAATATACTTAGTGCCAGTTTTTGTTACATAAAGTTGGCCTCTATAGCTAAACCATACGACAAGTAATTTTTGCATCAAACTATATAGATTTCATACATATATCAGCATACCATGATTCAAAAATATTTTATTTCATTATTAATGGTTTGGACATTGTTACATTAAAATATTTTTAAAAATTATTCAGAATTAAGGTTAAAGTTGTTTGTTTCGCTCCAATCTTTGACAAGTGTGCAGAGATTGTTAAAAAATATTAAGATTAGAAAACCAAGACTAGACATAGTATGAAATTGATTGAATGTTTCACAATATTTTTTTTTGCTTTAACTTTAAATCTTGTCATAGATTGACTTGGAGGATGTAAAAATGGAATTTTTTGACCGTTACGGAAAAACTTTAGAGTGGGAAGTGGAAAGACATACAAAAGGCTATTTCAAAAAACTTCTTCTCTCACTTTTAGTTGGTAATAAACATCTTTAAAATGCTTAACTTTATCAACTAAGGAAGTTTGTTGTTTATGACAAATATTTTTTGGTGTACATTTTTCTTTCAAAGCCAAAGCGCATAAACTAATCAAAGTGTAGAGTTTATAGCCATGAAAACATGGAGGTTTTACAGCTTTCTTATGAATAGTAGTTACAGTGCAATGAACTATTGTTAAGTAAATTATAATCATGCCAAAAGAGAAGTAAAAGCCGCATTTATAATAATTATATTTACCTGCTTATGTTCATAGATAAAAGTTTCAAACATTTATATATGAGTAATTCAAATTAAATTTGTTGCAACTTGTTATTGGCTTATTAGTAGTTTTTCTACATTTGAAAAGCATGAATTTTATATTTTAATATTTTACCGGTCTGGTGATATTTCATTTCAATTTTTGTAAGAATAAAATTGCTGATGAATCCTCTGAAATGATTTTATCTCCTTGAAGAAAGTTATGTAAAACCTCAAGCAAAGTTATTAAAAGTTACATACAATTAATAGTTTGGTAAAAATTAAAACTTTATTCATTTCTAAAGCTATATTCTTTTAATTGAAAATATTTTATTCGATTAAAAATTTTGATAGCATGTTTATTCAAGTTATAAAAATCATATTATGAAGACTAATGAATTATTAATACCCTTAGATATTATTTTGATTGATGTCAAAATAAACAAATATATAAACAAGTCTCACTTTTTAAAAATCATGAAAATGTAAATAATAATGTCATTTTGATGATGTAAGGATGTAATTCCTATGCTTCAGATTAGAAGAATTAAATATTTTGATATTTATGTTCTGAGTTTTATTCCGAAAAATAAAGTATTATTTTGCAGTTTTACAAATAAAATGAATTTTTTATGTTGTCAATTATCCTAGTGAAAGATACCAGCTTTATTTAATAATCAAACTCTTTTATCAAGCAAAGTTTATATACAATTTTGCTTTATCTTATTAGTATATTTAACGAGAAAAAAATGAAGACTCAATTGGTACTATTCACTTAAATTATGTTACAAGTATTCTTAAACTTAGAACTCATTTCAAATTGATATTCTAGTGTAAACTTTTAGTAAAACTCATATTAAGTTTCAAGCTTTTATTTTCCCCATCATATAGAGAGCTTCAAATAAACATTAAAGACTCAGAAACAATCACAGTTTTACTCAGTTTTGTATTCGAATGTAGCATGTAACAGCCCTAATAAAACTCTGATTGAAATTATTTTAATTTCGTAATTCAAATTTGGATCTAATATGTGAGAATGTGTGTTAACGAGAGGTGCTCTCTTTAGGCACCCTCCTTCACATTTATTGTAATAAATAAATAAATAAATAAATAAGAAGGGTCTTTTTCCATAGTTCAAGCATAAGTCAGCTTACCAATAGATAAAATTACTTAGCAATTGCCATTAAATTCAAATGCTTGTTTAAATCTAGTCAACAATTTTTGAATCAAACTTTTTTCTACCAACTCAATCAACCATGCGTTTGGGTATATACCTCATAAAATAATTAAGCTAAACTCTCGTTATTAGGAAACCTACATGAAAACTTAGATAATAATATTGTAAAATTTTTATTTTAGTTATTCTTATGGGTACAACAATTTTAACGAAGAATCATTTTTTGATAATTTAATTTTTCGTTAAACAACCTTTTATAACATTTTCAAAATAATCTACTTGATTAATTTCCATAATTTACTTGATCGTAAAATTTACAAATTTTAATGATAAAATTAATTGAAAGAATACAGAAAACACAATTACTGAAAAAACAAATTGCATATATTCAAGATATATATACAAAACTAAATCATATCGCAAATGGAATTGGGAAGCTACTGTATAAAATGAAACTTATGAAAGCAAGAATACTACATTTTTTGTAATGAGTTTATCTTTATTGAAAAGAAACCAAACTATTTCTCAAATGTGAGTAATTATATAAATTTTTTAACAGACACAAGATAAATAATTTGTTAAAAAAGAATTATTTTCCTTCTTATTATAGTTTTGCTAAATCTACTCTATTCAGTAATTGTTAATGTATTATAAATTTGTAAGCCGATATCACCTGGTACTTTAATTAGAGAAATTTTTTCTCATACCGCACAATTAGTACTTGGAATCAGCTGCCATCAGACATTGTCATGTCAGAATCTCTTTACTGTTCAAGAAGAAGTTGAACCGTTATAATATTACCAACATTGTCATTTCTAAACTGTATTTTTTTCTCTTTTTTATTTTATAAACATTCTATGTAATTGTTAGTAAGAGGACTACTGCAATGCCATGTGTTACATCTTTTTCTTTCTATATTTCTAACTTAATTATATAAAATAAGTATCATTTGTAAGAAAGTGTGTTAGCGAGAGGTGCTCTCTTCAGGCACCCTCCTCTTTGCGTTTAGTGTAAAAAATAAATGAATAAATAAAAAGATATTAAAGTCTTCAAAATATTTTTTATTGGTGTAATCAGGTTTAACGATTTATACTTTCATATGATAAACACATTTACATAAAAAGACATTCACTTTATGCCTGTAACTTTATGCGAAAACTGGTGTTTAAACTTGAAATGTGAATTTAGATTCATTTTAAGGAAGATATTTTAATATATGAGCTCCTGTAGCAGTGCTAGTGATAAAATTACTAAGAGTACTGATTTAAATTCAGCCTAAAGGTACAACACTTGATTTTAAGGTTTGTTATATCAATTCAGCAATTTTTCTTATACAACAACCTGATCGACAAAAATAACTTTTGACCTATAACATTTTTTGTGTCAGGCTTTTGAAGATGCTAAGAATCTGTTTAAGTTGCGCCTTTTCTAGCCAGGTTTGAATTTGTAATTTTTTTGAGATACGTATTTCAGTAATACTTCTATTAGATTGACAAAAATTTACCCATATAATTTTTGAAGTAATGTTAATTATGAGATGAAATATTTTGTTGAAATCGACCAAACTTTCCCAGCTGTTCGAAATTCAGTTTCGTATTGGGTACATAACAAATGTTAATGTAAACATTTTTACTATTTTTTTGAACAAAGTATCTTACCAAAAAATATTTTTTTCATTTAGACATTTCAAGCTCATAAGCTCTTAAAGATTAAGACTATTAAACTAACTTATTTTCAAAAACTTATTTTGATTATTCCCTAAGTTTAATTTTAAACTAAAAATTGCTTTTTAGCTGAATATCTGTCTGTCTTCCAATGAAATCTCTTTTTCATGATTTTTCAAGCTGTCATAAGAACAAAATCAATATATTTTTTTATTTATAACTTTAATATGAAAGGTTTAGTCTATATTTATAAATATTATTGATGTTATTTATAATATTTATATTTCTAACTTATATACTTAAATTTTTTATATGTTTTTTGTTTTTATTTAACTGAAAAATATCCAAAAGTGAAATTATTAGTCTTTATTCTTACGTTTTTATACTTATTATATTATTTACTTTGTTATATTTCATTAGATATATATTTTATTATACAAAAATGAATGAACTTTATTTCGAATTTATAATTTGTTTTAAGGGTTTCAAATTATCATCATATATGATTTACTTTAAGAAGCTAGGTATTTGTTTATCTTAATTAAATGTACTTCCGTTTATTTATTTCCCAGAAATTTTAAGAATCTTAGGTTATTATAATTTCGTAATAGTACATGATAGTATGCTAATTTATAAGGCTCTATAAGCTTCTTATTTTCATATTAATGTAAAAATTTGTGATATAATAATAATTATTTTAAAAATTAACTTTATCTTTTACTAATTGTTGTTTTACTACTTACATTGTTTTAATAATATTATTTGTTTAATTGAGATAATTTTCTAAAGAATTCAATGATTGGTTTGTAGATTTGAAGTTTATGAAAACCTTTTAATTAGAATGTTTATTAGGGCACTTGGAGTTAATTTTCTTGAAAATAATTGAAAAGTAATCTATTTTTGACAACATGCTAGAAGTGGTTGGTTGCTCTCTTCAAGAAGTCGTTGAAGTTATAGGAAGTCCTCTAGAAGAGGATATGTTATGGAATATAGCTTATCAAGTTCTAGTATTTTGTTCTGCGAATTATGGTGATTTGAAACTTATGTTTGAGCTTTTTATATTAAGTTATAAATTTTAATGTTAACTTTAGTACAATTTTTGTTAATGTTTGAGTGATATAATGAAAAACTAGTGATTCTAATGATTTAATATGAGTAATTACACTCATACATTTTGTTTAATTCTATTTAAAATTGATTCTGTTTGTTTACAGATACTATTAAAAAGAAGTCGAATAAAATTACAACTCCAAAAACAATTATGCTTTTACCAGATGGAAAAGTTTTTTTAAATTTTGAAGCAACAGATACTGATAGAATCAAGTTTGCCTGTTTGTTAAATTTAGAAGCTTCTGAATATAAAGAAGATGTTAGTCTTGTTAGTAGACTTACCAACAGTTCTTAAACAACCAACTAATGTTTCAAATCACAGGATCGACTGATCTTAGCAAGTTTGTCTCTTTGTTTGATTTGGTGTGCTGAATACAATCTGGATCCCTGTCTTCCTATGCAGATATCTGATTTACTCCAAAGTACACTCACAGAAATGATAGAAAATAAAGAATATCAGCTCAAAAAACTTAAAGACCAATGCTTACCTCATATAAAAGCCAATAAACTTGTTGAGTTATACAACTTGATAATGGGAAATTCAACTATAGTAAGTTCAAGTGGTTATATCTGTGATTATATTTATTTTTTATTAAATTTTTCCTTTTTTAAGTTTGATACCAGCAACTATACTTCTAACTTGAATAATCAATCAAGAAATAATACATTTTTAAAAGAAAGGTCTGTTGAGTTGTTTATTTTCTATTTATAGTTTTTCGTTTGATTTAAGCTGCTTATAAAAACAATTATTTTTAGTCAACAATTTATCTAAGAAGATACTAAATGATTTTTATTTCTAATTACAAATTCTTTTCATAGACTTGATTTTGAATCAATAAATGATGTTCAAATACTTGGTCAATCTTACTCAATAACTTCTGAACATCCAACTGAAAGTATATAAACCAAATGTTGAAAAATATTTAAGAAACTTCTTATATAATTATTATAAAACCTATTTTAGTGTTTTTTATGATTTTTAATGTAACTCATCTTTTTTTGGGGTTTTTTAGATTGAGTTTCTAATTGTTGAAATATTTTCTAGATTCATCATTGAGATCTGATTCGATTGAAAACGTGTCACTTAAAGCTGATGTAATTGGGAAAAAAATTCTTAGCAAAATTTTAACAATTTCAAAACCTCATAAAAGTATTCTTCATCATGACGACGAGGAACATATTATAAGATTAGATGTGAGATTCAATTGTTTTTTTAATAAAAGATCTTAATAACAATTGTTTCAATTTTAGGTTTCATTAGACGATTCATGTTCTTTCTCTGTCAATGTTATCTTTCTGATGAGGATCAAAATGAAAGTTTATTTTAGAGACCCTGAAACTACAACTGTTCGAAAAGTGATGAAATGTGCTCTGAACTTTTTGAAATTCGATACAGAATGCGCTTGCTTCTCACTTTCTACATATAAAGGTAAAATAATAGAACTTAATGTCTTCTATATCCCAATAAAACCAAATAACCACAAATATTTCAACTTAAGTGTTTTGTGTTGGTACATTCTATAGGTTTGTTAGTTATTTGATTAACAATGTCTTTATTAAACAAACAGATCACGTAGCTTGTGTGATGATAATATGTGACTTTAAAATGTTTGTTCAAATTTTCTAGATAAGTTTCAGTTGTTAGCAATTGTTATAATCTAACAGATAAAGAATATTACTTTCTGGAAAAAGATTCATATTTATCAAAAGTGTTGCAACCAGATGAAACCAATCTTCATCTAAAGATAATCTTCTTCCCAAACAATCTTTCATCAGATCGGTTATTTTGTTTTAATCCTTTTTTTTAATGTTCTAATGATATTTTTTCACAGAAATTCTTTACGTGAAGCAATCTACATGCAAGTTAGATCAGATATTGTTGATGAATGCTTGGTGTGTTCCCATGACGACATGCTAGCCTTAATTTCATTGGCTCTGCAATGTGAGATTGGTGATTACAAATCAGTAAGCTGATCAACATTTACAAATGATTTCATTCATCTTTTGAAACTTTCCATGCTAGGAGTACGGATTAAACTACTACATCATTGAAGATTACGCATCAAAACATGCGATCGATCAACTAGGAGTCTCTTATATCCGAACTCAGACTTCTGCTCTCCATCGCCAATTAGCAGGAATCAAACAGAAAGAAGCTCAGCTGTTATTTTTACGCCGTTGTCAGAATCTTGAAGAATATGGAGCACATCTTTATCGAATCTACAAGGTACCTCTTGATGCATCTAAAGTTGAATCAAATTGTTCTATTCAAGATGATTTGTCAAAATTGAATTGAGAATTCGGCTTCGATATCGTCGAATTTTTTCTGTTTCAAATCTAGAACTGAATAAAGCAATTTGTTATTTGATAATAAGTGAAGAAGGATTAAGTAAACTTCTTATCTTTTATCTCATTGTATTTTTTAGCATAAAGATTGCAGTGACAATGAAAGATTATGGTTTGGAATAGGTCCTCTTGGCATTACTTTATATGAAGTAAAAAGAAGAAATATAAGAACAAAAACAGAAACATATCCGTGGAAAATTCTCAAAAAGTTTTCTTATAATGTAAGAAGCATCTTTATGTCTTCTGATTAAACTTTTGGGTTACGAATAAATATAATTTTTCATTTTTAGTCACGAAAATTGGTGTTTGTTGTGAATGATCTTACAACCAAAGTCAAATTCTACCAAAAAACATTACACAAGTAACAAAATATTACAAGAATACTGGCAATCATCAATAAGACTTGTTATTCTTCAGAGCAAAACTGATTGTTCAGCTTATTATTGAAATGCATCGTTACTACTTATCTGAAACACCTACAAGTCACTTCTCATCACTAGCACTATTTGAAAATATCACTCAAATCACAACTCCAGGACTTTCTACACCTCAATTCTCACGCTCCAGTGAAGACTTGTTGAATAATCCAAGTATAAATCTAGAAGTATCTTCTTCGCAGTCTTCTGTTGCATCTTCATTTTGTGGTGATGCGCATGGTATTTGATTTAGTTTTTGGTGTTGTAGTTTGTTTTCTTTGTTTTTGTGTTTTTTGTTTTGTTGATTTATTTTGTATAAAATTATTTTTTTTCATTTTTAAGGTCTTCAAACTCCATCTTCTAGTGGAAGTTATCACAAAACAAAAAGACTTGACTCTGTAGATATGCTGCCATCTCGATTTGCAACTTTAAAAACAGTCAAAAGTTTTTCCAAAGTAAATACTCGACAAAAAACATCTTTTAAAATGTTCAAAAACATTTTTTTTTTCTATTTTTCTAATTATCTGATTTGTAATCTGATATGATTAGTGATCATTTGTAAGATTCTCCTATTTGCTTGTCATGTTCAAATTTTCTGTTGGCAGAAACATGTTTGAAAACTGTCTATCTAGTTTTCTATTTTTAGTTTGAAACTTTGCAATTTGAAATTATTTTTTACGAAACATAAAATTTCTTTTATAATAATTTCAACAAAACACTATTTTTTTCTTTTGTTAAAGTTTTGATTTAAGAATTAAAAAAAAATAAATTAAATAAAAGTCATTGTTTGTTCAATTATATGTTTTGTTATTTTTAAATCAAAACCTCTCATATGGTTCAAAAAGTTTAATTTTATTCTTGTTTTTGTAGCAAGCGGAAAGGTTTTTTTCTGGTTTTAAAAACAAAAGTAAATCAACTTTTGATCTTACGGAATATGCTGCTGAATCAAATAATCGGTTAGTTTTGAAAATTTTACATCATTTTTCAAAATCTGTATTTATTTTTCAAAAACTAAAAGACTTTTGTGATTATAAATAAATATTATTCACTACCTCTTTCAAAGCTCTTCATTATTATTATTTTTTTAGTTTTTAATACTCATATCTAACTTTATATCTATAAAAAATTTAAGACAATCTTTTGAGATTGAAACTAAAAATTCATTTTTAATATCGATTTTTTCTATGTAAGCTTTCTATACTTTTAATGAATTGTTTTTAAACTTAATTTTTACAGAATTACAAGCTTACAAGGTGAGAAAAATCATTATTTATATCGTTTATTTGCTTTGAAGATTTATTTTAATTCATTTAATATAATTCTTTATACAAAAACTAATCTTTATCATGATTACTTCAAATTATATTTCATTTTAATCAAATATTTTTCCTTTAATTTTTAAATCGACTCAAAATATTTTTCAGATGAGCAACATATAAAAAGTAAAATTTACCGTTTGCTTCCAAAGTAAGTTAATTTGACAAAAGACACAAATTTATAAACAAACTTTGGTGATCAACAAATGAATATAAATCACAAATTTCTTTTTAGTGGTGACGATGCTTCTTCATCAATGGAGGCGGAGTGTTAGTAATCTTTACACAAATCAATTTACCTTGGTTGGCTTTTATCCTCTACAGCATTACTGTTATCACTTGATGCTGTGAACAGCTTTTTATCATTTAAAATCGTACTTTTTTACTCTTTATTCATACTGTCCAAATATAAACTTTCTGTTGTTTTTCTTTGTACACAAAACTATTTAAGTTGTCTCTTGCTTCTTTATAATCTTGTTTCAATTGTTTTTTATAAACCTGACAAACTGTACACTTACTATATGGCTACTTATACACATACATATCATCATCAACTTACTGGTACAAAATCTAACTCTATTTTTTATCAAATAAATACAATTTAAAAAAATTAAAATCTTAAGGTGAGATTCAAATCTGTTAATTTAAAACAAATTAGTTTACTAATTATTATATTTATAATCAATTATATTTATTCAAGCGCAATATGTAAACCAAGACATAAAGTTTCCTTCAGTGTTAAAGTCAAGATCAGTAGCTACAGGTGTTGACCAAGTGTTTAAATGAGAATCATATACAAACACAGCAGCAGTTTTTTCTTGAACTACCATCACATGTAGCTTCAGGTTTCTTTCATAAGCAATAATCTTTGACACTGAGCTATTTGCAGGTGCACTCTTTGGATAGTTAATGAGGCATCTACTCAAATAAATATTTGAATTTATATAAGGTGTAACAAAAGCTAGTATTAAAAATAGTTTCTTTAAAGTACTAATATGAAATACAATATGATCCTAAAAATTGCTAGATTGGATAAATACTGTAATCTTCTTTGTGTATATATTGCTTCAAGACATGTATTTTACAAGCATCTACTTTCTTACAAAATGTTCAAATCGATTTTTAACTTACGAACACATTGATGATATTTCCACCGCAAATGGGTTATATAATTTTGCCCAAACATCCTCTAGTGGATTGTACTGAAGTAAATGATCAGAAAAATTAGTGGAGTCATTAGGAATGACAAATATAAAAGAATTACAAGAAACAGAGAAAGGATGTAAGCAATCTTGAGGTAATGGTCTTTTTACAAAAAGTCTGAAAATTTGAAATAAATTTTAGTCACCGAGTAAAATTTATTTCACGTATTATTTGGAAACTGACTTCCCGCTATTGAGGTCACATTGAAGATTTTGCCTCGGGCAACTTTCTCCGCCCATAAGAAGAAAGGTAAAATTAGATCGTGACCTGTCTGGTGATGAACATCACGTAATAAACCATTATTTGATTTTCCTGTATTTATCTTAAAAACTTTCAACAGTTATAAAATCTTCAGAAACCATTATTGAAACCAATTAATAACAAAATATAAAAAGCAAGCAGCAAACCAGATAAAACTCTTTTTAATTTCATCGATGATGATTTGACTGGTGAACTAACGGACTCTTGTAAGGAAGATGCTCCCAGCCGATGCCCATATGACTTCTTACCCTGAAAAAGTACATTTTATATATTTTGGAAAATCGCCTAAAAAATATCCTAAATTATTATTTTGATTAAACAAATAAAAAAAGTTCCTAAGATATCATTTAAGTCATTAACTATTTTTTATTAATCAGTTTTATCAAATAGTCTCTGTTTTTTCGTACTTTTTCACTTTTTTGGTCTTTATTTGAATTTAATCGAAGAAATATTGGATTAAAACTAAGACATGCATTAGGAGTAGGAAGACATAGTTTATTAATCTTCCATTTAGTTTTAACATCGTTCTTCCATTTAGTAAGATCTAACACTTCAATTGACGTAACTGTGAAAGGATGCAAAATTGGTTTGCACTAAAACTAAACAAAGATCAAATTCTACTTGAATCTTGATCATTATTATTCCCTCCAATCGCAACCAAATAGTTTTTATGATAGCCTAAAGCATGATTATATCTTGCTACTTTCATGTCAGGTAACCGACTCCATTTTCCATCAGCCAGCCTACAAATAAATATAGAAATATGAAATTTGTTTCTAAATATTGCAGCTTTTTGCACTTACATATAGGTTTCAGGTGACACAAGCTTTGTTGCTGTTAATTCTCGGCCTCCCGAAAGAAACAAAACTCCGTCAGATGCTGTGACAGCGTAGTTCAGAAATCTAACTGGCGTTTTTTCCGTATATTGCCACTTATTTGTATCCGAACGAAATCTAGAGAAAATAAGTATGTAAAATACAAACGAAAGCTTTGAAGTTAATTCACTGAGATAAGAAAGTCTTCGGTTGATCATCTTGCCTCCAACTAATCAGTGAAATCAACTTCTCTTCTTTTGTCGTGATTTCTGGTGGGGTGGTTATGGAAACTCCTTTTTGTATCTGACTTTCCATTGCTTGTGTCACCCGCTGATGTGTCATCTTATTAAAATTATATTTATAAGGACTTTGATTAAACTGTTTTAATAATGATTTTAAGTGTAAAAAATTATATAAATTGTTGAAGTTTTAGTTTATAATCTTAAATAGAAAAAATAATTTGTTTTTTATCAAGTAATCTTGCCAATGATATTCTGAAAACTTAAAGTATTAAAATACTAACACTAAATTTTTTTTTTAAATTTGTAGTAAACACTAATATCAACAAAACTTACTTCGTCAGACATAGCAAGGCTACTTTTCGTCACAAATTTTTTCAGTATTGCTACGTCAATATTTTCAAAGTTTACAAATTTTAATACAGATGATGTCATCTTTGGTTGACGCTCAGGCTTATGCTTCAGCCACTTATTTAATACATTGAAGAGATTATAATCAAAAGAAGAATTCTGTAGCCTTGAATGAGTTAATCCCTCATTCGTTACAATCCGATTCAATTCCTTCCAAATAATTGAAGAACAGATATTAAAGACAGATATAATATCAAAGCGTGGTTCATGCAGTTTTAAAAACATAAGCACTCTCTCTTTGGTTTATCTTAAAATAAGTTAGTTCACTACTAAAGACGTCATTTTAAGTAAACAACTATCTTTTAAGTTGTTTTGTCTAAACTGAGTTTCATTTTTATGCTTTAATAGCTGCTAAAAAAGTTAGAATAAAATGACAAGCCCAAAACCAGCAATATAGGTTTATTGACCAACAGTTCCTTAACTTTTCTAACTTCCAGTAACTAGTTGAAGAACTGATCTGATTAAAGGAGATTTTGTTCTTCGTCTGTTACCAACGCAAGATTATCAATCGCAAAACTTATTTTTGATATTACTAAAGAACACAAACTTTCTTAGACTTTATTCATAAAATTGAATCAAACTCTTTTTAAAGTTAGCTTTCCAATAGTTTCTAATTAAAAAAATAATGAGAAAAAGATGAAACTTACGTTTAAAGAAAGATCATAGAAATCAGGCAACCTAACAATTTCCCAAAATTTATTGATTATAAACTTGTAGCATTCCTCTCTAAATCTTGGACATCCGTAGACGTTTGTAAGCTTATACGTGACAAGAACGTTATCAACAGACAGAAAAAAGCTGGCTTGGCTGGCGTTTCGTTCCAGGTAGCAAGAACATTGCTGTGCTACATGATGAAACCGGAAGCGGTTAGCAGCTCTCATTGTAGCAACAACATTTTCTTTGTCTATCACGCTCTGCAAACAGTAGAATAATCTGAACAAATTATTTCAGAAGATTCTGTTTGAAAGATCTACTTTAATTGAAAAATACTTTCATTTACCTGACCGGTGTAAACATAATTGATTAGTTCTTTTAGAGAAGTATCTTCAATTTTTTTCAAAATAATCTCTTTGATCTTAATCCGTTTGAGAATTGCGTAAAATACAGAGCTACTAGCCGCCACTACGCAGCGATGACAGTGAATTCGACTGTTTCCGACAATAAAAATCAAGTCACAAAAATATCCTTCTTCGCGTAGAATGTTTAAACCTATGATTTTAAAAAGAAATATAAATATTTTATAAGAACCCAACCAAAATAGGTGCTTACGATCGATTGCACACTTGATGAAAATAAAAAAGATTCGTTTTTAAGATTTTATCTTAGATTTTACTAACTAGAATTTACGGAAACTCAAACCAAAATTATAGTTTCTGTCACGCCGCCACGCGAGAACAAACTTGATCATTAAGTACACAAATTTATTAGGTTTGTAGGTTACGGATCTCTCAGACTCAAAAAGATTTAATTTAGATATACCAGTTTAGGTGCTGAAGCAAACAGGTTAGATTGTTTATAATTCTGTTCTTTGAATAGAATCAAAACTAATATTGTTGTAATGAAAAATATTTTGTTAAATAATTAAGTTTTACGAAACTGACTTGTAAGGAATCCTGGAAGCACTTTAGATTTGAAAGCAAGCGTAAAAGTGTCTGTTGCTCGGTGCTGTTCTTCTTGTTCAACATTTTTGTCCAGTAAAATTTGAGGTGGACTCGGTGACAGAAAGGGAATTGGAATACTTTCGATTAAAGATTTGGTCGACAAATTACTTGCTTCACTTTCATTTCGGATTGGAAAAGATGATTCAATTTCACTCAATGAAGAACTGTTCCCGTCAGTTGAGCTTGATCTTGTAGGAACAGGATCATCTGCACTTGAAATAGATGTAGTGGAATCTTCAAGGTTATCATTTGAGTGAAAAGTCATCTTTATTGACTTTCTTGGATTCAACGAAACTTCATCTCCATTAAAATCGTTCAGTTGCTTTAAAAATTGATTGAATTGAACTTTTAAGAACTCATTCAAACTTACATCTTTTTTGATTATAATCAAATTAAGAGAAAAGTTAGGAAATACAATTCATTCCAAAAGTGTTTTAGAAAATTTAAGATCATCTAATGTACAGATTTTTTTATTTTTCTATATAAGCACTATTTTGATAACTTAATTAAACAGGCTATCCAAATTTAATTATTTTCATCTTTATAATTTTTTTTATTTATGTCATTGCATTGATTTATATCAAACACAACTTCATAATAATCATTTTAAATGATTTCATTATTAAATAATACCTTTAAATCACTTGAAGAAACCTTTTCAGCATTGTATGTTAATGACATTGAAGATTTACTTAAGGAACTATAACCTGACAACAAATTAAAGTTTATAATTAATAATGACCGACAATTTTGTTTACTTACTTGAAACAATTGTTTGTCTTGGAATACTCATTAGAGCATTGATGCACATTTTGTGAACAATAGGCATTTCTAGCAGCTCTGAAGCATGTTTCAACCTCATTAAACCATCTACAGTGACTTCTAAGCTGGCACTGATAAATACAATTAGACAAATTGGGTTTCAAGTTAATTTTGAAGCTAATTTATAAATTTAACTTTAAAATTACTTGTTACCTTCATTAGCTTACTTAGCATTTCCGGAAACGATTAAATATAATTTAACTTTTTTTAACTTTGCATTATAACGTTATCGTTATCAAATAAATGCATGTTACTGACACAAAAATATGTACAGAAATTCAAGAGAAGGTTTAAAATATATTTATTCTTGAATACAATTAATACTATATAATAAGTATAAAGAATTTGATAACTTTTAGATTTGAAGCTTATTCCTATTTATAACGGCAAGTAATGAATAAGTTTTTAAGTAAGAATTTTGATTGTAAAATGCTGGTGTTCACCTGTAAATGAAGTTTACAGCCTCCTCCAAAGTGTCAGGAGGAAGAATTTCAGCATTAAGTTGATTTTCACGGTGTATAAGCAAACTGCAAAGAGTAGGACTTGCAGCAGCAAGTACGGCTCGATTTGCTCGTATTTTCTACAAAATTAGTAACAACTATTAAAAATTCAGGTTATTATTCAAAAGTCTTTCTAATCTCTAAAGGATTTTACAAAAAGTCAAACTTAAATTCGGTTTGACAAAAAATATCGGTTTATTTCAACCAAATATTTCTATCTAAGGAGCAATTTGTTGCTTAGAAACATAAGTCATAATTTTAAAATTATTTTATCATTAGGATCTTGCGTTTAATTTTTGTACCTGTTGATTACAGTTAAACGTGATATCTGTCATATCTTCTTTTAATCTTAGATGATTCAACTGTTTAAGTAGCCATTTGCCATGCTTGTCATTATAAATCTTACACACTGTTGTTCCACCAATACCAAACGGCTTATTCAAGTTTGATGCAGATCCAACTACTGATCTTATAAATTAAGATTTTTTTAAATACTTGATTTTTAGAATTCAATTTTTTAAAAATATTTGAAAATATTCTATTCACTTTATAGATATTTATGTACATTTAACGTATTTTCGAACATTAGTATTTTAATCATAGGTATTATTATCAGGATAAAAGTTACTAAAACATCTTGAAAGTACATTTTAGTTAAATATAGTATAACGATTTAGAATAACTTACTTTTTGTTGGATGGGTTTTTATATAATGGCTTCATAGTGTAAGTAAAAAGTCTACTACTAAAGTTAGTAAAATAAGTTTACAATCTTCACTTTGATCTTTAAATCTTTACTTAAACTCTTTCTTTTGACGTAAAACCGTCACACTTTGAGAAAAAAAACAGTTGTATCTTAAACCAAGCATAGTTTCTTGTAGATGAAAGCTGTTTTATGCTTACTGATAGTAATAAAACGGAAATGACGTAAAATGTGAGATATATAACGATTTATTGCTGCTACAAAAAGGCTTTTTCTAACAGATTCTCATTAACTATAGTAAAAAAATATTCTGTTCAGTCATTTAAGCTAATTTTGTTAACTTGCTTTTACAAAACATTTTTATAATTGTTAGGACTATTAATAAAAGCATTTTTCATTATTTCATTAAATGCATGATCAAAAATAAAAGATTTCTTTTAATTTTTCGTAAAATTAAAAATTAGATTTCAACTAACAAACATATTTTAAGCCACAAAAGTTTTTTTTTAATATAAATCAAATTAATTGTTTATTTATAATCAAAACATGATACTTATTATTTATATACAACCTCATTCTATTATTATACTAATATCTTTTTAAAAAACTAAAACGGAGCTTGCTTTCATCTTATTTATGTTTTAAGAGAATTTTGTCTGAAGCAACTTTTCTAAACTTTACAGTTCTTTGCTTACTTTATCATTTCAAAGTACACAAAAAACTTTACTGACTACCTTAAGGAGAATTCAATGAAATAAAAACAAATGAAAACCAAAACGAAAATCGATTTAATGTAATTATTTAGTTACTAACTTACCCAATATATAACCTAAATGCACATCAAATATTTCACTAAAATTTAAAATAATACTCAAGTTTCGTAAATCACTTTTGGTTACATTAAAAAAGTTTGCAGGCTTATATAGTGTCTTTGAAGTATAAATCAAAGAACTAATTTCATTATTTATTTATTAACTAAGTTTTTTATTTAAGTTCAGACTTAGCTGCTCATATGACATCAAATACTTTTGAACCTGGTCAATTTTAAAATTTGTCAACTTTTAAAATTAAAACGTAATTTAAAATTAGTCCAAAGTAAACAATATTTACATTAATTTTTCATTAGTTGTTTATTAGCTTTTAATTACTTTTCTTTCAGGTAAATAAGAGTAACTGTTTAGAAAATATTCTAATTTAAGGCTTTCAATTTTACTTATAAAATTATTTAAATTTAAAAGATTCTTTAAAAGCTTGGAATTTTCTGGAGTTTCTAGTTTGTTATTTTCAATAGAAAATAAAACAAATTTTTTGAATAAACAAAATAAAAAAAAACTTTCATTCAAATCACAAAATCTAGAAAACGAACATGATATTTATACTATAGATTGAAGTAGAACTGTTTGATCAATAGAAAGTAACCCACTGAATTTTTTTTACTTTTTTAAGCCAAATCTAATGATTTCACAGTGATGAATTACAACACTTTCTTCTGATACCTTTTAAATTATTTATATTAATTGATTGGATTTGCTCTTTTACTCAAGAGCCAAGTTATGTCTTAAACTTCGTATAAAGTATCTCTAATATGGCTACCTCGACTTTTAGCATTTTAATTATTAAACTTTTGTCATTTATTTTTAATTTAGAAAAAAATCAAAGTCTTCATCATTTTTAAATCAAATTTACTTCTTACTAGTCTAATGCTGCAAGAGTAACTAACATGATTTTTTAGAATGTAATCGTAATTGCATCTTTTCTAATGTAGACTTGCATAAAATGATTCTAAGTTCTAACATTCCTGTTAACTAGCGATAAGCAAAAGGTTAACACGCAGGTTACATATACAAGTCTATTTTAGTTATGCTATTTATATATAAGTCACTAAATTAATTGACTAAAGGTTATAAGAAGTTAGCTCTTTCAATTTTAAATGCCTATACATTCTGTATAATTAAAACCAGCTCTTTAAACTAAAAACTAGTTCTATATTTTAGCATTCATAAAAATTAATTAATTGATTTTAATAATTTTTTCAAAATAATTAAAAAAATTAATTTGCAGGTTTACTAATTGTAAGCTTAAAAGAAAATTGTTATTTAATATTGCTGTTTGATTTTTTATAATCATCTTATAATACGATTTTCTTCAAGTCTTAGGTATAAAATCGATCACACTTTACTTGTAGCTTGGTATCAGTAAAATATGCTGATAAAATTAATAAAATTCAATTATACAGAAGTATTGGAATCGATAATGTCAGCTGGACATATTGTAAAAATTTTAATCAAAAACAAATATTTGTCTGAAGACTGCTAAAGAGATTTAAATCTACTGATGATTTGACTTTCTGAATATTTCTGCACAATTACTACCAGTGTTTATGAAAATTGTTAGTTTTAGTGGATCAATTTGATAAAATGACGTTAATTGTACTGCTTTTAAAAGAATTTTATGAATTAAAAGAATTTTAGTGCTTTTGGTAGTTAAGATACAATTGGAACTCGATTATTTCTCATTTAGTTTTAAGTTTAAAATTACCTTTATTGTATTTTCAAAATAGCAATTTTATTTGCTCTACTGGATTTACCAACTTGTCTATTATTGATGCAGTGATTAATCGGATAACAATGATGTCAACAAGCTCTTAAAGCTATTAAAAACTTTCTCCAAAGTCCCACAAAACAAATTAATCTAAAAAGCTTTGAAATTATTCAGTCTGATCAAATTCTTAAAAATAACTCTTATCTTTAGAAGAATCATACCTTTTAATTCAATAATTTGTTAGGAGTTATATGGTATGGTGATTCCTTCTTTAAAAAACATTTAAACAACTAAAGTTTCACTCTAAAAATTTAACTTATTTGATATATTTATATATATAATTTATTTATATTTAGAAATAATAGTGTAGGCCACTTTTAATATAGAGAAAAATGGAAAGGTCACACGTACCATAGTTCAACATCAGAAGTATAAAGAAAAAATAGGAGCATTGCATTGGGAAATTTATCTCAATTATAGTAAATTATAGTTTTTCAGATAGGAAAATAATAAGATACAAAATAAATAAAAAAAGTCAAACAATAAAATTACAAAAGATTTTTTTAACATTATGTTAAACTATTTTCACAATATAACAACTTTCTTTTAAAAATTTCCGATTGATCTTATACAACCTCAAAATGTTAAATCATATCTTTTTCAAGAACTGTGAGCTTTAAAAAGTTGTGATGGTCTGAAAACATGACAAGAGTTTTGCTTTTATACACTAGCAACTCTAGTTTTAGTTAAGCACAAAAGTTTAATTAAAAATCTGATAAACTGATCTAACAGCTTGGTTTATACAACTCTTTGGTAACAACTACGATTAGAAAAACCATCTTTATCAATTCTTGAACTTACTGGCGGAAGATTGTAAGAACTCGTTCTTTTAAAGTAATTGTACCAAATTACCAAATAAAATGTAGTATGCTCTCATAAAATATTATCTTAAGCTCTTTGCCATTCAAAAACTAAAATTTTCTTAGTTATTGAATCAATAAAAAAATCAAAATTGTTTATTAGTTTAGATTTTGCTGTTTTTGATAGCATATTGAAACAACTATAAGAAGTATCAAAGGAGTTAAAAGAGTTTAATTTTATATCTTATTTAAAATAAAATCAGTTTTATCAAGGCTCATTTCAGTTAATTATTTATTTTTCAATTTAAAACTGTTTTATTGGCGAATATATACACTATAATATATAGTAAATTTTATAATATAAAAATTTAATTTCCTATTTAGGGGAGCTCCCTTTTTCAAATGAATTATTTTTTTACTTAGGAGCTCAACATACTACTCTAATAAGGAAGATATTTGACTTGTTGGTTCCCGCTACTTACATAGTCCTTCGTTCTAATTGTTTCTAATAGATCACTTTCACAAATATCCTATTTTGATAATCAGCCATAAGTAGAGTAATAATACAAGTAAACATAAAAGTAAAAATGTAAGATTTATTTTCTGCAAATTTGTTTGGAAAATTATTTTATACAAGCGTTATGTTTATTATTTTGAATTCCTATTTAATTTATATTTGTTTAAACAAATAATCTTGATCAGTTTATATTATTATAAAAGTTTTTTTTGCTTGATAGTAACAAATGTAGCTCTAATAAATAGTTAATAACTTAATAATTTTTTGAATTATCATTATTTAACTCATCTTGAAAAGTTGGTTCTGTTTCTATTATTTTTTACATTTCAAAAATAAATATTTTAGTTCTATGATTATATATCCAAGAGATAAAAAAAAACATTTTTTAAGGTGAAATAGTTAAACTGCATGTCAAAAGATATAGTTTTTTAGTTTTTTAATTCTTAAAATAAATTTCATTGAAATAATATTATAAATCCATAAATGGTATTTCCTTTTTATTAGCTTTAAAAATGTTGAATCAATTCTTCATTATTAATTTTAGATGTAATTATATTATTATTTATAAATTATTATTTTGTAGATTCCATCTTTTCTAGTATTTTTTGTTCTTCAAATGGAGGAGCTTAAAGTAAATTTTGAGGCAGAAGTTGAACAAAAAATCCAACTTCTTGGTGAAAGTAACCCTAATGGGTTTAATGAGACTAAACTATTTCAGACTTTTCCTAACTTGGCTCCTACAAAAATTACCTCTGTTTTGAATAACTTGTTACAAAAAAATGTGATACAAGTGTTTCGTATCAGGGATCAACTTGTGTATAGACTAAAGGCAAAAGAGTCTTTTGAAACAAGTGATCTCAGTGAAGAAGATAAATTAGTTTATCAAATAATTCAAGATTCTGGTAATAAAGGGATTTGGCAAAGATCAATTCAAAATCAAAGTAAAATTTTTCAAATTAAACTAACAAATATTTTGAAAAGTTTAAAGAAGAAACGTTTAATTAAAGATGTTAAAGCTGTTAATAACAGCAAAAAGAAACTCTATATGCTTTATGATGTAACTCCAGATGAGTCTGTTACTGGTGGTACTTGGTATGAGAAGCAAACATTTGAGGCTGACTTTGTTGAGATACTAAACCAACAAGTTGCTAAATTTTTACAAAGTAAAGTTTTAGAAGCAGAAAAAGAAATAGATACTTCACCATTAGAGAAAAGAAAAAAATCTTTTGTTACAGCTGAAAATGTTTTAAACTTTATTATGAAGTCAGGCATCTGTAAAATTGAGCTTCAACTTCGTCATATTGAAAATATTTTAGACACACTTGACTATGAGGGAAAATTGGAAGTGTCTGTTCAGCCAAGCCCTAATGGTGAAAATATCAAAATATATCGATACACAAATTCATTGGTTGAAAATAGTGAAATTACAAGAAGTCCATGTGGTATTTGCTCATTAACGGATAGATGTCAGCCAGGTGGTTATATTTCTCCTACAAACTGTGATTATATTAATCAGTGGCTTGATTTTTGATTTAAAAATCTCTGATAATAAAGCTAATAATGGTCTAAACGAAAATGTCTTGATTAAATCAGTTTAGTAGCTTGATTTTTCTCTGACTTTTTGTTTGTTTGAACTTTTGATAAAAATAGTTAATTTAATTTACCTTTTTGTTATCAATAGGTGGTTTTTAATATATTAATTAGTGTTTGGTCAGTTTTTAGTGTGTAAATTGTAGTTCAAATGAAATGGCTTCTGATAATGAATGGAGGAAGCCATCTGATATAATGAAAAAGTTTCAAATTTGCAAAAAAAAGAAAAAAAGTTTATCAAATAAATCATACCAGAAAAAAGCTTGTTCTATTATTAAACCAGAACAAATAGTTTCTTCTAAGGTATTTTTGTTTCTTAAAAAACTTTCCTGATTATATAATTTTGTTACTAATAAGTCTGTTCAGTTTCATTTTCAAGTTTAAAGTTGTTGTTGAGTCAATAGTTAAACAATAAGCGTCAAAAGCTTATTTTTATAGTTTAATTAATCTAAAAAGCAAATTATAAGTATATAAATATATAATATGATTGATGATTAACAACAAGTTGTACTTGATTAGAAAGAAGAACATTCCTTAAACCCATTTGCAAAGAAAGATAAATCTTTGGAAAGTTTTCTAAATATTACTAAACGAAAATCAGATGCTAGTTCATCTTCAGCTTTTGGTAAAAAGCAAAAAAAGTAGGTTTCAAATTATATAGGTGATGGTGGGTTTATTTGATATTTATTTTTAAGCTCATTTTTTAATATGAATGGCTCAGACTCATTAGCAAATGATTCAATAAATTTAGAAGTTGAAGAATCAATTTATCTGAATGAAGATTCGATTCAGTCAGTTTTCACTGTAAGTCAATCACTCATATAGTCAATTATATAAAAATATTTCATTAAATTGATTCAAGCTATAAAAAACACAAATTTTTGATAAAATTACAAATTATTGCTTTTTAATAGGACACTGCACCTCGTAATGAAATAAAAGAATCATTTTTCGATGAACTTCCTAAAGATTGGACAATAAAGAGAAAATTAAGGTTCGAAAAAGTAGTATTGAGTTAGCTGGCAGAGGTTTTTATCTTATAATAGCGACAAATATCGTTTCTTTACATCACTCATAATCATTTATATTTCTTACAGATTTCTTTCCCCTAAAACCTTTATTTGGTGTGAAAGACATCGCAGTGTTGATGAAGCAAAAGGATTGAACCTCCTTCAAAATAACCCCACAGTAAATACCAGTTTCCTCATCTTCTTATTTTGTTAGATTAAATTTTTGGTTTGTAATTTATATTTTAGCTGTCTCTGTAGTGTTCCTATTATTTATATTTTAATTTTGAATTGTGGTACTCAATACTTTTCTACTATTACTTTGTTTATAACACTTGGTTTTTGTTCGCTATAAGAGCTGTTGAATTTGTAGCTCGCCAGCAACGTATTGAATTAATAAATTCTTTGAGTGAAACATCACATTGATTTTGATTTATTGAAGAAAATAGTTGAAACTACAGCCGACAATCTTTCTCATCTTTACAAATCTCTTGTCTACTACCAACATCCTAACTTACCATGGCTCTCTCTGTTTCCACGATTTTCTGAGGATGCGTGTCTCTTACCGAAGACTGTTGATGTTGATACATTTACCACTACTAAAAGTTTGCTTGATCTGTCATATGTGAAGTCAAGTCTCTTTGATTCATGGTTAGTAGCTTACTTATAAAAATGTAATTTCTATCCTTTAATTAATGTTTTAAATGATTTAAACTAAATACAGATTAAATTGGAAGATTGATTTGTAAGCTAGTACTTTGAAACTCACGTAAACCATAGAAATTTAATGAAAATATCTTTCATCAATTTTGCATCTTAACTGATAAAAACTTTTTGGTCAGCAACACTGAGCCAAAAATCTTATTTTATCTGTTTGGTTGAACGAAGTTGCTGAAAACTTTTCAGCTTTGGACAGTAACTTGTCTCGTTTTTGTAATATCCTTAGAAACCACAAAGCTTTATAATCATTCTATCATATTCTTGATATTTCCACAGGTTACCCGCTTTTTTAATGCTTAGTTTTTTAATCGTTGAATTTTATTTACACTCTGAACTTAAATTTTTGAAATCTAATCCTCTAAAACTATCTAACAAGATTTTTCCAGGATGTGTTCCTTGCGTTCAGTCTTTTATTTGTTTTTGCAAAGAAGTTGCCCCTACTTTTACATTTGCTCTGAAAGTTATACGGCTTTGTTTCGATGTAGTGATGTGGGTGAAAAAGTAAGTCAATCTGATTAATTTTTTCTTAGTTGTAATTTGTTGGTTTATCTTCAGGTGGAATGTATTTTGAATCCGGCTTCAACAGGATTTAGAAATTCTCTTACCTCTGAGGGAATTCAATTTACAACTTTAGGAAAAAAGAAGAAAAAAGAGAATGTTGAAAACGCATCATTAGGTAATCGGTTGAAATTTATTCAATTTTTATTTGATCAAATTTTAGTTTCAGTTTTTTCGGAAGATACAAATGCAAGAGGAAGATGGGACTCAGATGCCTCAGATGTAGATGAAGAAGAAGATCTTGAGGTATCTTCGTCGTCCTTCTTAATATCTTACTTATTATTTCTAATAGACAGAACTGTGTTGGAAAGATTTGGAAAGAAGTTTACAAAGTAGTATGGATACTTCAAGTTGTGAAAACACTCACTTGACAGTTGTTATCAGAGATTTAAACAATTTACAAGTCAGTGTTAGATGTTTATTGAACTGTGATGTTTTTAGAAGTGTTTCTTTCAGCTTTTATACAACTATTTATTAAACTGCCCAAGCAGTATAAGTAGTTCCGGACAACAAGCTAATATTTCTCCAACGATATTATCACCAGTACCATTTGTTAATTCTAGTTTAAAATGTTTAAAATTCCGTTCAGGACTAGCAAAGGTTTGTACTTGATTTGCATTTGATGAATAACGTTAGAAAATGTATCTTTATTTAGACTGGTGAACGTGAAGAAAATGAGACATTTTTAAATCTGAAACCCAATAGAGATAAATACTGTCTTGATATAACTGGACCTATAATGCCCCATCATTTTCAAAGTCTTATTAAGTTGTTGGATAAAACTCAAGAAGAATACAATGCAGCATGTAGTTCGTATACATGCACAAGTTCATTCAATTCTAGCTGTGATTTCGACGAAGATAATGTCCTGCAACCTCACCTACTCCGAAAAGTATTTGCGCGAAAGCAAAAGTATACTTGGTCTTCCTAATCTAGTTGACTAACTCATAATTAATTTCATTTTGTTTATTTCTTTTGCTAAGCTTTCCAAGCTGATAAAAGAAAAAAAAATGAATTAAAAATGAATTTTATTTCCAACAAATTTGAAACTTGTTTGTTTCGTTCAATAAAATATCAGTTCAGTTAAAAGTGGAGTTTTTTCGAGGCAATTTTTTGATTTTAAAATGTTTAAAATAATAAGTGCCACAATATGTCAATTTGAATTGAAAAGTAAATACCAACAAATGAATTGTAGATCATTTAATACAAAATGCTCTGGCATGTAAGCTTACCGTACAAAATTATCGTTCCAAAAGTAGATAAAAGGAAGTTTTATTTGATGCTGGATCCTTTTAACATGTTTAAATTTGCCATCGGCTTGGATAAAAGTTAGCAAAAGATAAACTGATAGATGTTGAAAAAGCTGAAAGAAAAATTAAAGATTACAGAAGTATTTGCACAAAAGATAAATTTGTAAAACAGGCTTGATGTAAAAGTGAGTTTTAAATGAAAAAGTCAAACCTTTTGAAGACCAGAAACTTGAATAGCATCATATGACTTCTCGTCTTCAAGAGCTTGATTGTTACGATCTGACAAGAGGACTTTCTGGGACTGCATCTAACCAATTATTAAATTATCTTTCTCAAATAGTGAGTCTTAACAACATCATTAAAAAAATTAAAGTCTGTGGTGATAGATTTATCAAATTACCATTTTTATCCATTCAATTTCAACTTGGCAATCTAAAGTTGAACCTAACTCAATCACTTTTGCTTCTAGTAGAATCACATTTGTAAGTTTTGGAGTAAAATGTAATGCAGCAGTAATCCCACAGATTGAATAAGAAAAGCAAATAGGTAGAGGAGTTTCTACTCTCATAAAAGAAGAAATAAGTCATGATGATTGCTACTTAAATCTCTCACCATGTATGCTAGTCCACCAACTTTCCAAGCTATGAAAAGCTTGATCTGGCATTACATGATCAGTAAGACATCGATATTGCGATAAGGTATGACATACTTCAACAATCTATCATTAAAAAGGTTTGTTTTCAACGTAAACTTCTTTTGAAAATTACTGTTTAATAACTTGGTTATTATAAAAAGTGAAATCGAATAACCTGATAACCGTATTTAGCGACTTCGTCCCCGACTCTTGTTAACATATCATTTACACGTAAGGGTTTATGCAAATGATGTTGTAATGCATTGACAAACAAACTTCTTTTGCAGTTGGTTCTTTCATAAGCAACACCTCTGTTCATGCTAAAAAATATTACTAAGATATTACTTGGAGTAAATCTGCTACGTTTTTTAGTAAATAAATTGTTTATACAAAATAATAAATCTTAATTTGATTTATAAGTGGATTTTAGCATAATTTTGCGATTGTATTCGAAAAGCAGCAACTCACGTGGCATAAGCAAACACAACATTTCCTCTCACTGTAGGTACTACTTGCCGATTTGGGTTTGTTACAGGGTTACTGCGTTTTAACAAGAATATATCAGAACTATAATACTATTACAACTCATATAAGTTAATCATCGCAAATATACTACCGGGTGTTTCATTTGTTAAATAAACAATTTGATTATTTTTGTTCTGAGTTCTTATAGTTAGTTCTTATAGGTCACTATTTAACAATTGCTTTCTGGCCGAATTTACTTCACTCGGCAAGTGTCAGGTAGAATGACTGTCAGCTCAGGTTCACATCGTCTTTGTAAAGTTTCAGCTAAATTTTGAACACTTATACAAGATCTTGCTGTGATATCATTCATACATGGTGCATCAGTGGGTAGTAAATATAATAAATTATTACTTGCATAACCATGACCAGCAAAGTAAAAGAGACCTATAGCAAAGAAAAAAAAATTAGTTCGAAAACACAAATCTTTAGATTGTTCATCAAATTTATTATGCTCAAAGTAAAATTTGTTGAACAAACTTACAATAACATCCTTTTCTACAAAGGTTATAGAACCATTTAAGTGCGACGTGAAATTCAACTAAATTCAAATTTACAAATGTCAATGTTTTAAAATTCATTTCATTCTGAAAAATAATAATTTTATTGTTTAAGTTAGCTCACCAATTTTTTCCAAGAAAAAATTGAATACCAGTGTTCAAAGGTTAATCAAATGGAAAACTAAATCAAAGAGAAAGTAACATATTTTAACAAGACCTTTTCTTCAAATAATCTTTGGATTTTATAATTTCACAATCAACCTCAAACATTACTTTAAACTAAAAATAAATTAACGTATTTTTAAACATGTATGTGAACAGCAATTCTAAAATTTTCATATAATAATCATACAAGAACTTACGCGTAATATATCACCAAGTATATTGACATCAACTGCAGCACATTCTAAATTACTATTATTGTCATATATATCATTTCCAATTAATAAGGCAATTTTATCTGTAGCACATAACTCTTTTACATCAGCATTACAGGAAAGAGGAACTATAAAAGAAAAATATTAAAATAGATTCAAGATGGAAGAATCTAGAAATAACTTACTTATGCTAATGAAAGCTTCATTAGATTTTACAGAAAATAATTTAGAACATGAACAAGTTGCAATCACTTCATAAAAGCCTTGTTTACAAACTGAAACATTATTTATCATCAACATTTGATTAGTTTCACCCACTAGCTCTTTAGATTTAAAAAACCATTGGTAGTGAACCCTACAAGTGCTACGAACAGAGCAGTATAACGTCAAATCATCTCCAATATGAAGTTGTTTACTTTTAGGGTGGTTTATGACACTAATATGAGGTTTTATTGTTATATTTTCTTTCATCTAAAAAATAAAATTTAAATTATAACCAGAAATCTTTAATCAAAGATAGGAAGAAAATTATAGAAACAATTTTATTCTTTTTTTTATAATAAATTATTTAGTTTTAATAAGTTTTTAGATTTAACAATTTTTAGGTAACTATATCAAATCTACAAAATACTTCAAAAGATAACTGATCAATCTTCTGTTCATCTAAAGACACATATGATCTTCCATCAATTTCATTCAAAAAATTCTCAGCTTTTGTGGGCAGTGAGTGAAAATTCATGTTTTAATGACAACTTAGATTCCAGATTCAGGTTTTTCAAAAAGATTGTTTTAACCCCACAGATAACTCAACGTTACTTCAGCAGTTTTCATAAAAGCATGATTTAAATTAAAAATAATCCTATCAAGACTAACTAAAAAAATCATTTTAAAATTTTTAGTTTAAATTTCAGATCAGTTAAATAAATTTTACAAATATAAAAACTTAATTAACTATACACTTAATAGTAAACTAAATAAAAAAACAACTTATCTGGAATAATTAAAGTCGTGATGATAATACATTACCAGTAATGACAGTAATCAATTGTTAATACTGTAAAAATATATTATTTATCAACATAAACGACTTAGTATAAAAACTTAAAAATGTTTACAATTATACAAATAAATAGTTTTGGAATAAGCAATTTACGCAATGATTTTAGTTGTTTACGAAGTCTTGTTGACTTTTTGGCCGCCAGTTACAAAATGATAACCATTCTAAAAAGGACGTTTTGACTTTTCTATTACTTATTTGAAAAGCTCAACACAAAAAAAATTTAATTAATTCGATTAAAATAAGTTTAATAATTTTAAGAAATTTTTATTCGCTAATTTATTCTATTTTCTGCTTTTAGTATTTATAAAAAAATAAAGGCCTTTTTACAACTTACCTATTAAATAATGGGTATTAAAAGAATTTATTAAAACAATTTTGTATAAAACTTACAATACTATTGGAATCAGTTCATTAGTTAACATAGTAAGCTAAGTGTAAATATTTTGGGTTTGTATAGCTTATCACTAGAACCGCAGGCAAGATACCATTTACCTATCGATTGTTTAGCTAAAGGTTTTTAAACATAATTTTTGAACAATCATTGAAACTATGTCTTTCTAAATGACTAACACCAACATTATTTTCTAACTGTATTAAAAAGGCCTAAAAATTGTACCTCAACTGCTCTAAATCAAGTGAAACGTCGATAGTTTACAAAAAATTAAAAATGTTTTGTGAAAAACTAAATTTTTTTCAATCAGATGTTAATAATAAAACTGATTTTTCATTATTACTTACCGTAATATTCCTAAAACGATAATAATCAAAACAAAGTTTATTTTTCATACACGTATAAAATTTAATACAAGATCAGCTCAAAAGATATAATGGCTAATGAAGACATTTCCTATTTAAAAAAAAGTATCTTTAAGTAACACTTTGGCTGCAAAAGTGCATTATTTAGAACAAATCCCTTTCTAGCTGGCATTCCGATAGAAAGTGAGGAGCCCCAACATTTGGTTTCATTAAATTTCAACAAAATGTCAAAAACTGAGAAAGTAATCAAAGTTATCTTTTAAGAATCACATAATTAGCAAACTAACTACCTTGATTAATTGCAAGTACAGTTGAGTAGTTCTTATGATTACCAGATCGATGCATATGTTCAATAATAGGTAGGCGACGAGTTACAAACTGAAGTGATTGAGCATGATTCAATGTCAACTTTTTACTTACAGTTTCATCAACTAAACCTCCAACTATATACACAGTATCTTCTTCTAACTTATCCAAAGCTGAAACATTGATTTCAAGTAAACATTTGCAGCTGAGCTTTTAGGGACTCAAACATTAAACATTGAAAATAATTGTCAGTTAAAAAATACTTATGATGATCTACAAATTTTTAATCTCACGTATTTCCGCATCAGGAGTTAGGTATACAACATCTTCACATTGAAACAACTCTTGACAACATTTCGTAGTCATTTCGATCTTATATGATTGGAATCCTTGGTGTTTACGTATACACTCCTTCCACAACAAACTGTTTGTAGAAAACCCTGAAATTTAAGTCCAATTTAATTAGTTAGTAATTGAAATTCTACTAATTTAAAAAAGAGAGGTTACCACTGAAATAAACATGTGCTGGTGATGCTGATTGACGATTGCTTCCATATAACCTTCCAAGCTGACTTGATAGTTTAGAAATTTCCTAAAATTTGTTTTAAATTTTAAAGTACTCTACTGAGAAGTGTTACAACTAATTGTAAGTTGAACTATTAAAGTGAAATTGAAAACAGAAGTGGTCAACCTTATCGTTCATGTGATGTGACCATGACAGATCAACACAAAACTTTAAAGCTCCACTATTATCACAAAGTGCTGCTTCCATTTTACTAGCTTTTAGTAGGTTGTCTTTTCTTCTGTCATCTGCTGTAATCAATTGTGGATTTCCCTTTTTGCAAAAGCTTTTATCAATTATTTATTATGATATAAACTAATCTAACTTTCAAAAAAATTCAAGAACAATTCTTTGAAACAATCTACTACCTGAAAATATCATTTAAGTAAATAATAATCTGATCTTAAATCTTTTGTATTTATCATGAAAAGACGCTAAAGATAAATTATATATCATAAAATTAGGTAATTGGAGCGATTATTGTTATTATCCTTATCATCAAGCAAGTTCTCTTGCTGCAGCGAAGCTTTTTAGGATATTAACAGTTTTGTGTACGAGAGATTTGAGCTATTTTGGAATCTGGTGTTGCAAAGAACACCACTAAAGGAGTACGTTGTGGTATGTGAAGAAATGTGATAAGATTTTCACTGACCTGAATATGATTTTCTCTCATCTTTATTTTCTTTAATTCTTTTTTCTGCTTTCTTTTCATCTTTTTTATCTCAACTTTTTTTTCATACTTTCTAATTCGACGAAGTTGATTTTTCTAATAATTAAAATAAATAATTAAAACAGATTATTGTAAACAATTGAAGTAAAATATTTACAGAGATGTGTTCTGATTCATCCTCTTTTTCGTTTTGATCATTGTCATTTCTAATTTCTTGAACTACAATATTAATTTGTAAATTAAATTTTAGATGAGAGACCAGAAATTATTCTAATAGATTTTACCGGTTCGAACATAAGGCTGACATATCCAATGAGGAAGAAATCTCTTCTTATCATTGTTTATTACATCGAGTCCATAATACTTCTTCTCTTCCTGATAATTATTTTCTTTGAAACTTTATTTTATACTTGAATAAAACATTACTAGTATATTGTTAAAAATATATTTACGTCTTCTAAACACTTTTGCTTTAACTGCAGATTTAGACTCTTTAGTTCGTCTAAAGTTGAAGCAGTTCCAATTTGTGATCTTATATCAGTATGTATCTAAAAACAATTGAAAAGTTTTCATGATAGGGTTTTCACCCAATATAATTTCGCATTTTTTAATTGAATTAATTTCATTAAATCAACTAAATTAACTATGCAAAACTAAATAGATTAATTTGTAATTAGTTTCAACTTACAGTTAAACTATGCTTACACAATCGGAATACATGTGCTCTCATTGTAGCTACAGAACAAGGATATTTTTCAACAGCTTCAAAATACTCTTCCACAGCATCGAAGACTTTTGGGTAACAATCTAAAAATTAGAACAAGGTGTAGTAAAAAAATATTTAGTTTTAAGCACAAAGTAATATTACAAAAGTATTACACTGAAAAAAATACTTTTAAAAATAGCAGGGTTAGTAAGATGGGACTCTGCTATCATGACGCCATCTACACCAGTTGCTTTGATACAGCGTTCAATATCTTCAAAGTATTGAATATTTCCATTAGCAACTACTGGAATTGTCAAGCTGTTCCTTAAAAAATTTCAATCTATACTTTACTGATTTGAAAATGATAACAGAAATCTAAATTAATTTTTGCTTGTTTAATAAATTTCTAAAATAAAATGATTTAATATTTGAATCTTACTTAATCTTCCGAATCTGATCCCAATCAGCCAATCCAGTTAAGTTTCCTTTTTGTTCTTTAGTTCTACCATGAACAGTAATGAATGAACAGCCAGCAGATTCCAACCTCTTTGCATATTCAATTGATTTTGATACCTTTAAAGTTTACATACCACAGTTTAATTTCATGAAAACTCAAAACATCAAACTAATACTTTGCAGTTATTCTTGTAAAAGAACAACTTTAAAGATTTTTTTAATTATAAAGCAAAGATTTATATGATAAGTTTATAAATACATAAAAAAATGTAAATAAGGAAAATTGTAAACACAAATTACTTCAGGAAATATTCTAATTTTGGCTGAAACACCAATTGATAAATGATCACTAGTCAATGAAATGATCTTATGGATTAAATCCCATTCATCTTGAAGATAAGCACCAAAATGTCCTTAAAAATGAAATTTTACGAAATAAGTGATCACATGCGCTAAATGAAAGAGGCTAGATTCAAAATTAATAAAGATTAATGAAAACATCTATTATTCAAAACATAAATTAATAAATTACTTAAAGTAATAAGTAAACATAAAAAAACTTTAACCTTTTTTTGCTATATGCTGAGGACAGCCGAGATTCAGATCAACTCCTTGACAATGATCTTTAACTAAAAGTGAAGCATTTAGAAAGTCATTTGGATTATTTGCACAGAATTGAACTATCAATGGTCTGTCAGATGACTCAGAAACCTCTTTAAGGACCTTTACAAAATATTCAGTTCAATTAATATTTATCTATTCATAAAATAAACTGATTAATTACCTGGTTTCTATATGACACACTATTTAACATTGTATATGAGCTATACATTGGTGTAAAACACATTTGTGCACCATTCTTTCTTGCAAGCATTCTCCAAGCTAATTCACTTTGAGCAACCATTGGAGCAAGAATATATGTTGGATTTCCTAATAAATTCTTATAAATCTCTTCTTTTGAAGAATTTTGCAAATTTTTCATGACTTCTTTTTTAGTTTAAGATCATACAGGTTACTATAAAAAAAATTTTTGAAATTATAATTTGAAAAAAATTTATTAGAATAAAAACAAAACAAATTTGACTTACATAAGAGACTTTTAATTAATAAATCTATCAAATTAAAATAATCTATCTATAAAAGTATTTATGAGTTTATATAGGTTTGGGCATAACTTAGACGTAACTTAAACTGAATATACAAAAAAAAAAAACTGAATACAGAAAGGTAACCTTAGTTTTATAAATAATTCAAAAAAAGTTAATAATATTTATTCAAAAATACTATAACTAAAATATATTTAAATACATAAATCACTTAAAGCTTCATATTTCGTCAAAATTATAAAAATTAGTTGCAGTAATTTTTTCTGGGAATCCCCTAAATTTAGACAAAATATAAGTTTCTTGTTATACATCATTTTTAAAGCTTTAAATATCACCTATTTAGAATTAAAACTTCGATCTATGATTAATATTAATTCAAAATGAGTCCAGTAAAGTACGTAATAAATAAAGCCTTCTTATATGATAATACCGAACAAGATTTCTACAATCTTACAAAGTAAGCTAAATTTTAGTTAAACTTAAACACACATTTTTAAATGAAAATATTTTTAAATTTGTTTATCTATACCAAGAAGCTAATCTAAATTATAACTTTTTGTTTCTTATGTGTAATTATGCAACTTAATAAGCTACAAGGAAATCAAAGCACTTCTTCCCTCTTTTTCAACCTAACGAAGCGCTGTAATACAAGATGTGATAGTAATAATTCAATTGCTTCAATGTGGTATCATACAGTTAGAAAGATTAACTTCTAACTTATGCACCACAAACAATAAATCTATAAATTAGTTCGACGCTCAAAGAAACATTTCGGACAACAAGGCCTATATATCATCTGTTTGGGGACAGTGTTTGTCAAAGACCCAGTTATTTGGAGTATTGCGTGTTGAAGACGATTAGGAGCTTCTCCGAGAACTCAATTAGAATATAGATATTATAAACAATTAATAAATTTTGCTTTGTTTCTACAGAAATCATCAAAGCTATATGAGTGTTTACTTTGCATTATAAGTTTTAGGACTGGCATGCTGCAAAAATATTCACTTTCTAATTTCACAAGTCGATTCTTACAAAAACTAATTTGGTGTGAGGCATTGATGAGGGGATGTGTGCTAAGTATACGCCGCGGATTTTTGGAAATGGCACAAGGGCAAGACAGCAATATGACCAACACCTGAAAATACTAGCGGTAAAGGTACCATCTTGTAAACAAATTTTAGTGCAGGAGTTGATTATGGCTTGACTCAAGTAATTTATTTTATGAATATTAGGAAAAGTTATGAAGCTAGATTGACCTGAATTAGTCCACCAAGAGTTCACTTAACTGTCACGATTCCGGCTAATTTGCAATTTTAGCTCTGACACTGCTTTAAGACATAATTATTTATATAAATAGATAAAGTCCACCCCAGTTTTAGAGGTTCAGATAAAATTCTTTCATAGAAAAAGACTTGACAAAAATAAAACATCAAGTCTTTCAGTGAGTTCTTTCAACAAACCCGATCAACTTATGGGACTTAGTCCCTAATGCTGTTGTGCAAGAGTTAAACTACCCCGTTGATGTTGTTTTCGGTTGGTGACCTTTTAGAATGGACAGTAAACGCCTACCAAAAATTGTACTATTTGGTAAATTTTTATCTGGCTGTAGAAACAGAGATGTTGTAAAAAGATATAGGGAAAGAAGGTACAAGAAGCACGTGAAATCTTTGTTATAACAGCTGGGTGTACAATACTCAACTTGCAGCAGATCTTGCAGCTTGAAGAAAAACGATCGACAGCGTTGACTTCTCTGAAGATCTAATTCAAAGTTGATACCGCAGAAGGAATCTTAAGAAAAATCTTTAGAGTCACCGAATAAAATTAAAATAACTTCTTAAGAAAGTTCTAAAAGTTTAATTTTTAAACTCTTTAAGTATCCGGTATAAATAAACGCCTTGAGTACCCTGCGTTCTATAAAGACATCTACTATTGGTTAGTTTGATTTACCCGACAATCGAGTAAATCCTATCACGCCCTACCCTCAGCTAACCACTTCAACTCTTTCCATGCTTTGCCTTCTTGATTGTTTCTTGGGATACCTTACCTGAAGATGACTATCATGTTCCTTCTTCCTACATTTGAAACATGTACTTAATCCAACGTTTTGTTACCTTCACACTTTAAACAAACTGCTTTCATGGCCGCTACCGTCAGTTTTGCTTGGTGCTTCTCCTTAAGCTCCATTAAATTCAACTGCTTTAGCGTCGCTTTAGCTTATACATAAGTCCGACAGATCTAAAAGACTTGGTACACTTCTGAGCCTGCAAAATTCACAAGTGCAGCCCATTTGTGTTCACCATTCTCATTCAGTACACACTTGTCTAAGAAAATGGTAAAAGTTGTCTTTCACTGACGCCACTCCATGGCTGCTGACGGACTATTTGGTTTATGGACAGCTTGTCTGGTTTCAACAAACGCTCCTTTTCTTTTTAAATTTGTCGCAGTAAAAAAACTAATATCAGTAAAAAAAATAGAAACTATTTTAACCACTGCTAAGTTTTACCTGCGCTAAGCTCGAATAAAACCAAAAAACATCTGCAACAATTCATCCAAGAAAAAAATTGAACAATGGAATAAATTGTAATAAAAATCACTTTGAAAAGAGCTTTATTCAACTTTAAAAGGCAGCTAATGACGACAGTACGTAACGACTTACTGAACGACGACATAATGGTCTCGTATTTTGGAAGGTATCATAATAACTTGATAACACTTTTACGTAAGCGGTAAAATACTCTTCTGATATAGATTTCAAACGTTCCACAACGAACAATCGGTTACAACAATTGTACTAGCCTTCCAAAAGAATAAGAGTCGTTATTTTATCTCTATATCATCTCTTCGAAATCACTCTTTCCCCTGTATGTATGATTTACCATATACCGACTAAAATGGTCACTTTTTTCAAAATTAAATTAAACTTAATGACATTTAAACTTTTTATAGAATTAAACCAATTAGTTTGTAATTTAAATATCAAATTTGAGTAATACATAAAAAGTTGTAATTTCCACGAGTATATAAACAATCCGAGACAAGTTAACTTTATTGTAGATAGAAAAAAGTTGAGATATAAAACAGTAACTAAAACTAGTAACATCAATGAACATTATTGCACACATTAAAGTGAGGAAGATTTAAAAGATCCGATCTTCAAACAGTAGAATCACTTCTTCGCTTTCTTCCATTGGTGCCAGGTAACCGAAAACATTTCTTACCAAATATCTCCTGAAAAATTGAGTCTTTTATAATTGAAAATAACCTTTTAGTTACCTGAGCATCAAACTTAGCAGCTGCAAGGACTTGTGGACGGTTGAGTTCTTCTAAATGAGCTGAATATCCTTTTAGAAGCAGCTAAAAAATTTGATTGACTCAAATGCGGATCTGGATGATGTTCAGTGATGCATGACAAACCAACCAACCGTGCAACTACAACTGGTCGTTTGTTTTTTAGAAGGCGACTTCCCGACGATATAAATACGTTGAGGGTCGATTTGTAAGCGCGAGTAGACGCTCACATCTTTTGCCGATCCATAAGCTGCTACAAAATCCAATTGACACTGCAAAAAAAGCGATGCTAAAGTCTTTAAAGAAGCAGTGACGTCATCACTTCTGATTGCAGATTCTTTAACAAAGTGGCTTTATGACGTAACGGATCAGATGTAATCGAATCGGAGAAGCAAACGATCCCATGAGGGAAGTTATGTTCAGCTAACCACGTGACTACCCTCTTCTTCTGCATTTCAGGGCGAGCTGTGACATATACAATTGCATATCCCAAATCCTGCCATCGTCTGAATGTGATGAAGATGCTAATCGATTGATAGTACTAGTAGATGACCTACCGAACCACATCCACAGCTGAGGGCCGCACTTTCGGGTCGTTACCCATGATTGAGAAGTTGGTTGCAAAAGACCCGTCCACACTGAAGACTACACATTCAACCTGAGGTGGTACGACCGCCAAATAGTTGTCACTGTAGCTTAGATCACCTCTGAAATGGTTTTGGACAATTAATTGTAGATTTAGAAAGATCTTGTTTGTACCTAACAATCATTCTGATCTGATAAAGACCTTGTTTGAATATCATTTGAGAAGGGATTGTGAAGTTAATCTTTCCATGATTAGAAGTAAATCCACTGTGTATCAATTTCCACTCAGATGAAGAATTCTAGAAAGAAATCTTCAAAATTATCACAAAAAGAGGAAATAGATGAGACATACGGATGCTAACACATAAATGTCCACCATCTCATCATTTAATGATACCATATCTAATGGACCATATGTAAACCGTCCTTGTAGTACTTGTGGACCGCTTTCAAGGGCAATTACATCTTTTGATCTGTGATTTTCAGTGAGATTCTACAAGACACACAAAAATCAATTTAAATTCCCGAAAATCTTGATTCAAATTCCGTTAGAGAATATAAAAATCGAATGAAGATCCAGTTGAGGGTTAGTTTGTCAACGTTTGCTACTTACTCTTAATTTAAAGTAAGTTCTTTTGTGTTTCCATTTTAAACGTTGCAGACTTGGTGAGAAAAAAGCCTCAGATTTAGCTTCATCAGTTTCACACAAATGGTTCCCAGAAAAATCCTCATTAAACAGCTGAATGATGTAATAAATGACGTCACGTGGTCAGTGATGTCACGTGGTTACCTGACGAAGAATGAAAGCAACACAATCATTAGACTCCCAAAAGCTAGTATGAAAGAGATGAGCAAGAGATGTTGGAGGAAAATCTTTGAAAGCTTCATCTGGACTGAATAACTGATAATCAATTCGTTTTCTTCCCCACCATTTGGTTACAACTGAAAGGTATTTGCTAATTGCTGATTGGTTAATGAAAATTGCAGCTGTTTACTGCGAGTGATTTCTTCTGACTCGAACAAATGAAAGTTGTTGTCGAAATCTGAATCTGCTGACCAAAAATGTTTAAAAATTTATTTAGAAACACTTTTTCAGGAAAGATTCACTTTTGACACTGACTCCATCTTCGGATTTTGACTCACATAAAAAGTTGGTGAAGTTAACCAATGTATCACCTACAACAACCAATCAGACGCTTCGTGTAGATCAAGATGTCATTACTGACCTAAATAAGAAGATTGATCAACTCCGTAAGGAAAAAAACGATAATTGGGAACTTTAACTGAAGGAATTTTCACAAATCTGTCAAAAGTCACGTGGCTTGTGAGTTATCACGTGATTTCTGAAGTGTCACGTGATCAAACCTTAAATCAATAATTGGTTCGATCCGGGAACAGTTAGGATTAGAAGAGTAAAAGATATTAAATATTTGGCGACATTTTGGTTTTTGTAATAATTCTATCAATTCATCGATTTCTCTCATTGCAAGTACGACACCAAGTGGTGATCCTATAAAGATTTGATGTCATCACCATCAGCATCATTCAACTTGCTTTTCACCTAACATAAAGAAGTCTGTGACATGAAAGTTGAGAGTCATCTGATCCTCATCTCCCCTTGATTCTATTTCATATCCACTCTTTAAACAATACATAAGTTAAAGATCATCATCTCGTTTTATCCTCATCTGACTTTATCGAAATCTCTTAGAGATCTTGTTGAAGGCTTGAGCCTCCGGGGAACATCTTCATCCACTGCTGATCCAAATGATCTCCTAAACGTACTGGAAGATCTTGAAAAAACTTTGGGAGAGTCAAAAGTTGGAGAATCTTCAGGAATATTCTAAAGATGAAGATCATTAAGCAATTAATTGAGTTGGGAATAAATGGTTACCGTAGATGAATACTCGCTTGCTACATCTAGTGACTTGCTGTGTGTTGAAAGTAAATCATAACCAAACAAACTTCCTATTGTATCACCGAGTATACAAACCTGTCAACATTTCGTATTTTAAAATTGTAAAAAGATTTTAAATTCAAAAGATGAAGAAATCTTTCAAGTCGAGTCCGGTTCTTTTAATTAATGATGCAGAATTATAAATGTCGAAAATTATTAAAACTTTAATTTTTTATTCAATGAATTATTCATCTTCAAAACTTGTAGAATATTTGAGTGTTTCCAAATTATTAAATTTTAAATTCAGATTTCATAAGAAAAACCGTAGTAATAAAACTGACAATTATTTTCGGTAAAAGTATTAAAAGATTTTAAATAAGTAAAAAATAAATAAATATTTGAGATTAATTTGAAATATTTATTGAAATTAAAAAATAAATATTTAACTTTCTACAACAAATATGAAACTTAAAACAAATTTCTTAAAAGTTATTTCAATTTTTTAATGCAATGAATCATATCTTTAAGCAGAAACGTGATATTGATTCAATTTCTAAGTTCATGTTTTGATTAATCATTTTAAAACAAATTTTATTAAAGATAAATGAATAATACCTGCCCATTAAAACAAAGACCCTCAGCGCTCAACAAGAATTGATTATATACATTATTACATTGTTGTACAAGTTTCTGTAAACTTTCTTTGTAGTGATCAGATTTTGTAAGAAAAATTGATAGAAGAGATGATGTGATAAAAGAACTCGAATTTTGCTGGTTCACATAATTTGGACTCAATCTGAAAAGAAATGAAAAAAAAAACAATTTTGATAAAAAATCAGCTTTTAGTTTTCAACAAAATTGTGAATAAAAGAAAAACTTTTAAAAAAGCTTTGAACTAATTGTTCAATGTTTATAGAATGTCAATAGTTGTAAAAAAGGAAATTTGTTCAACGAAAATACATCAAGCTTGCTTCCTTTTAAAAACTCAATTAACTAAGTAGCTTCAACTAACAAAAACATTTCTACTTCAGTTTTCATAGATCAATAATTGATGATGTTGAATAATCAACAAGATTGATCTAATTGACTTTGGATGAAAATCTTTTATCTTTTTTCGGATTTATTTCTTACTTACAAGTTCGTGATACTTTTGGCACTAATCTTGTCAGACTTTTTAACGAGATATTGATCCACAAATTAGTGGGTGCAATTTACTTCATTTAAAAACCAAAAGATAAAACTGAAAGAAAAAACTAACCCATGAAGTGTATCATATACGTCACTGATGACGTCATCAGGACATGCAACAACACGAAACGCTATTTGATTGGCTGCTGCTTTATAATGTCGCGAAATGACGCTTTGAAAAGTCGACTGTAACGTTTGTACATCACTCTGAAATCGGAAGTTGATGACGTATCAATGACGTCATCGTTGAATCACCTGCTTGTTAGTTGAAGGAGGTTTTTCAGTTGGAATGTTTCCACGGCAACCTGCACCTCCGTGAAGGACTAGTAATAGAAATTTACATCTTGATGTTGAGATACTGAAAGTCTGCAATAACAAGTCAGTTTGACGTCATCATTACTAGAAAGATAAATTTCTGAAAAATAAAGCTTGAAGGCGGAAAAGGAAATCTTCTGATGGTTTAAACTGATAAATATCTTTCGAAACCTTTTCTAAAGTTTTTGAATTTCTTTCTGACAAATCTGCAAATAAAAGAATGAGCTAAAAGTGACCGCTTCAAGTGATATGTCACCTGAAGTATAATTTTGGAGAGATTTCATCTCTTCTTCGAGATTATCTATGAAGACATACAATAGAGATCAAAGAGATAGAAACAATTAATTCTAACCACAAGCATCGAAAAATTCATCACTAGACACGGATTCCTTTCTTCTTTTAAACTTCAAATCTGAACAGAGTTTGCTATTTGATGACGTCATCACTAAATAATTCTCACTTTCATTTTCTTTGCTGCTTATCGATAGAAGCGAGTTGCTAGAGCTACTTTCATGTAGTTGTGACGTCATTTGCTCTGTAAAAATGACGTCATGTAATGCAGAATTGATTTATGGAGTCACCTGATAGCACAGTTGGCGACGATTCATCAATCTGACAAAGAAATTTGTTTTTTTGATTATTTTGTGTTCAGTTTTTGTCTCTTACCTCTAGAAACTTTCTTTGTAATGAAAGTTGAGTTTCATATTCTAATTTTCGAATGTCTGCCATTGTAAGTCCAAACCAGTGATCTTGCCAACACCAGGCTTGAATATGAGCTCGCAGCATGGTTTTGCGAAGAGCTAAGAGAAACATAATTAATAAAAGATCACAGATGTCAGGTTTGAATTTTATTAAATTATTTCTAATATTAAATATGATGAGAGGATACTATGAAATATTCATCAATTCATCCAATTGGTTGAAATCTTTTTTACAACATCCAATGACTTACCAACATCATGAACGAATTTTTCAACTTTAGTTTGCACTCCCCAGTATTTGAATTCTACCTAAAAAATGATTAAAATTTGAATGAAAAATGAACCTTTAAAAATTTACTTTAAGATAACATTTGTTTAGAAGAGAAGTTTGCTTAAAACAGATGTTTATATATTGGAATTAGACATTATATATTGGAACCATCTGACAAATTGTGTATGTTTTATAAGAATTGACATAAATCTATTTTGAAATCAAATCAATACTTTTGATCTGCTATAAAATTAAATTGATTTTGTTGTACAAAATCTCTTAGTAAAAAAAAAACAGAAATTGAATTATTAAAAGCATTAATTGAACCACGAAATTAGGAAATCTTTTAAACATATATTAACTTTGCAAATTTTGTAAGCACACATAATTGAATTAGCTTCCACAGAATTTTCAATCCAATTATCATCTAATGGCCCACGTTGAGACTTTTTAGAAACAAAAATCTTAGGATCTTCTTCTTTAAGGTACTCTGAAGTCTGTTCATTTACAATGTCAATCACATCTATAAAAATGATTTATCAGAATCATTTAAAAATTAAAAAATATGACAAGTTTACCAATTTTGACATTTTTTCTTTGCTCTGCACTTAATGAAAATACATTTTCTTGGTCACCAGCATCATTGTAGTAGAAAGTTTCCATTTCAATTGAAAATTTTTCTACAAAAGGGCAACTAAATCGAGTTTTAGTGTAAGGGTAAGCGTTCCAAGACTCTTCAAGTACAGTTAAAGAGTCTTTAGGAAGAATGGGCAAAATCCAAGCTAAGTGAAAAGAAAATGATTAAAAAAGGAAGATTCAATGCTGGAAATGATTGCTTACTGGGCATATGAGATGAAATGTGATATCTTTTTTGAGTATATTGTCCTGAACCACCAGGACCATCTTTATAAGGTTCATTTTTAATAATTTCAACTCCACTACTTTTACCTTCGCTTTCTTCTCGACTTTTCCTCTATGAAATAAATCATTTATTTTATGATGATATAAACTAACCAATAGTCTATTAACAATTAAACAAATGTATAATAATAAAAAAGTTTGTTAAATATCAAGATATTTTAATTTTAATTAAAATAGTTTTGTTAAAATAAAAGTTAACTTTTACCTGAATCATATATAGTTGAGCAATTTTATATTCATCTATATTTAATGGCATAGGAATTCTATATTCTTTGATCAACATTTTAATTGTTTACTTTAGAGATTTCAGAGATTAATCTAACTTTACAAACTAAATGAATAGAAATAATAATTCTGTTAATAATAATTTTAAAGATATTACATTTCTAAAAATCACCTCTAGAACTAATATTAAAAATGATAAAACTTTATCAAATTTCTACAAAAATATTTTTAATGAATAATCGAATAATAATTAACAAATGAAACTATTTTAGTATTAATTCATTAGAAAAGATAAAAAGTTATTATATAGAAACTAATTATTTGAAATTTATAACTTGAACAATATTATTAACTCTCTTAAATTTGATCATAAACATTATTTTGACCAAAATATTTTTTCAATAATGCTCAATTAAGCCATCATTTCCTCAAATTTAGTTAAGTTGAACAAACTATGAAGAAAACTTTATAGAACTTCAATATAGTTATTTAAATATATGTTTTTAAAACATTAACGTTTATTTGATTACAAATTTTAAACATTTTTTCTTCTGTTTACAAAACTTTTAAATACCTTCACTTAACTAAAAGACTAAAGAAGCTTTATACAGAATTACAAAATAGTATTCTATCATGCAAAAGTAATCACCAATTAAGAAACATTAAAAGTTTCTAATTTAGAAAAACAGAAAACCAAAACTTTTGTTAAAAGCTGTTTACAAACAAACAGAGACATGTTGTTACTTATCTAAACAACTAGCTCTAAAACTCACTTTTACAGAAAGATTGAAAAATTATTTTAAGTTAACTGTCAAATGACTTTATATTCCTTTCGAATTGAAAAAAAAATTCTAACTGAGGATTGTTTTTTATTTTATCTTTTTAGAATCGATTTCAATTTTATTTTAAAGGATTTTCCTTACTTCGAAATGTAAGAATTCAAAGATCAGCTTGAATGAAATATTTAATCTACGTGAATAATATTCAGCCTTTTTAATCAACTTTAAAAAATTAAGCTTCTTGTAACCAATTTCTTTATTTTGATTCAATCACTTATCAACTTTTTCCTGTAAGAGAAATAAGGATCTCTTATGGTATTTATTTATGTAGTGGACTAATGAGAGCAAGCGAGTCTTTAGCATTTCAAGAATCGAAGTTTGTTTGTGTATCTGATATTTATCTGAAATTTATCAAGTTTATTTAATTAATTATCTCTCAATTGATATTTGATTTCGAACTGTTCAACAAAATCTTAACTTTATCTTTTCTTGAAATACTTAACCCAACATACTTCATACTACTTTTGTCAAAGAAAAAATAAAAAAATTGGGTCGGCACCTCAATAGATCTGTAGGCATTATTTTTTGTAAGAATTATGTTTTTATGAAAACTGTTTGTATTACGTTAAATCTAAAAGTGGTGAAGCTACTTGATTATATAGATACTTAAAATGGTTTAAATTAATTTACACTCTACCTGATGAATTTAATTCAATTTATTTAATTAAATTATAAAAATTAGAATTTACTCGACTGGAATTTAAATAATAATGATACGTTTTCTGAATTAAAACGGTTGAATCGCTAAAATTTAAAAATTTTATAATAAAATATGAGTTACCTTAAAATTAACTTAGCCTTACAAATTTAATACAGTACCAAAATATGTTTTCTAACAGTTTAACTTGACCTACTAACAGTTTAACTTGACCTACTAACAGTTTTTATTTAACACAAACATTCTTTCACCTTCTAGTTTCATCTAGCTTTTAATATATTAGTATTCGTTGTTGGGTAACTCCCTAACATAAGATAAATATTATAGCTGTAGGGTATGGTTATACAAATCGCTCTGAATAATTTGATCCTTCAAAATAAAAGATCAAAGATAGACAATGACGATATTTCACTCAATAGATTTATTTGAAAAAATAAAAAATTTGTTTTAATTTTGACTTAAAAGTGTTTTCAATTCATATTTTTATGTTTATTTTTAAACATATTCAGAAAAAACTTTTATTTTAAAATATAATTTATTTTATTGATAGCAATTTTTATTATTTTTACTGAAGTTAGGAAATTAGGATAGATTTGAAATATACAAGTTAAATACTTTATTTTGTTATTGATCAAATTAAGTTTCTTAACTATTATTAGATTTCAATACCTTGAAACAATACCTAAGTACTATATGAGTAATTACATTGTTGACAGATAATGAATAAATTTGGTAATATGAACTCTAACCTTTCTTTTTGTGATTCATTATGTATAATATGTATAAAATTTTTCTAATAGAATTGTTTTTAAGATGTTGATGGTAAAAAGAAAACATAAAACTATTCTTGAAATATTTTTATGGACATTTATCTTTGTAACTTTTCAAAAATATTGGCTAAAAATGTTAAATCCAACTAAAACTGCAACAAAAAGGAAATATATAAATGGACAAATATTCGATTACAGGTATAATCTATCAAACATTTACTTTATCATAGAAAAGGTGGTTTAACTCTTTAATCATTTTCTTTTAAAAGATAGTTTTAATCTAGGTTATGTGCCTTTGTTGTAAGTGAAAAACTTTTCTGGAAGTCTTTCTAAACTGGTTTACTTTGAAAATGTTTTACAAAATTCCAAAAAAGATAATAGATGGTATACAAAGTTTAGATTTTAGAATAGCAAAGTTTATCCTGGAATTAATTCAAAGAAAACATTTTTTTCTTCTGAAAAATCATTAAACTGATTAATTAATCAGATAATTATTATTGATTTATCAATAATTAATTTCTTTTCCATAAGAATCTTTTATTGATCAAATACACCTTTTAAGGAAAAATTTCTAAGTTTTATTCTGAAATTTTGTCATTTGATTATATTTTTTGAAGAATAAATTGAAAATTCAGTACATTTAAAAATCTTTTTTAATACAAATTTGTTTTCTAACTTTTAAACATAAAGTAAAATCAATAATCTTTTTTAGTGGTCAATACCAAATTATTAGATTTGTAGGATTTAAAGGAATTCCAGAAGACTATAACTATCAAGTAAGTACATCAAAACATTACAAATATGCAAATGATGGTAAATTTTTAGGATGTAACTTTAGCTACACAATGTTCAGTAAACCATCTTCATCATTTGGTAGAATTAACAAGAAAATGGAATGGACCTGTTAGTTGTTCTGTATTTGTTCCAAATCAGGTAATTTGATTTTGAAGTTTTTAGGAAAGTATTTTTATGCACTTCAAAAAATTACTAAATAAATTTAATTAAAAATTAATATTTAATAATTTGATAAAAGTATCAAAGCGATTGGTTGTATTAGTCATTGATATCAGGGAGTTTTGAATTTTATTTTGTTACAAATCAATTATGATGTCTTTGACTCCCTGTGAGTTGATGATTTTGGTGTGCCACGACACTTCTTCAAATTTCAACTAAAAATGTTTTTGACTCATAAAAAGCTCCCAGAGGAGATCACTGATGAGACATCTTATAAACAAATAAATAGTCTACATTGATGAGGACTTATTTTGAGGATGCACAATGTGTTTTAAAAGGCTTAAGAGTTCATTTTTGAAAATTATTCTAAGTTCAAAACTCAGCTTTGTTGTTGGAACTCTTCAGTGCCTTGTACTTAGTGTTCAAAGCTGCTAAGACCTACTTCAAGCAAATCTAAAGCACATCAAACTTTATTTTCACTTTTTTGATAACTTTCATTTATTTAGGATGCTTCAGTAGCTTTTGATGCTATTCGACTTCTAAGATCGTGTTTTACTGAAATAGATAGTCACGTGATTTTCAATTTTGTTTATCCGTCCCAGCATCCAGCTGATATTTCATCTGTAAGTTTCTAATTTGTAGATTCAGTTTGTGATTCTACTTGTTAAAAGATTGGAGATTGGGACAACTTGTCATGTACTGAGTTGCTGGATAAATTAGAGAATTATGGATATCAGAATTATGTGGTTGGTGATCTTTCATTCCCACATAATGTGCTTCGGAACGCAGCAAGGAGCTCTGTCCTAACTGAGTTTGTTTTCGTCGTAGGTGGGTTGAAAACTGCTCCCTCCTGATCACTTGAATCTTTTCTTAATTTCAGATATTGATGTTGTTCCCAATACTGGATTAAGACACAAATTTATCGATTTTGCTCATCGAAAGTCGTTCTTCGGTTCAAGTGATTTAGTTGCGTTTGTAGTTCCGGTGTTTGAAGTGAAGTCCAATTCAGAAGTTCCAGAAGACAAAAAAGAATTGTTGGAAAAAGTGTGCTGGAAGCTTTCTCGACTTTTCTACAAATCTCAAATATTTCAGATTCGTCAAGAAACGATCAGACCATTCCACAATGAGACATGTTGGTGGTGTCATAGAGCTGAGAATATAGATAAATGGAAAAGAATACCTCAAGTAATCCCTGATCTTTATCTTAAATTGTTATCAAATTTTGTTTTGTAGAATCTTAATGAAATCAACATTGCCTTTAAAGCAGTCTGGGATAAAAGTTGGGAACCATTCTACATCGCTAATAGAATTGTTCCATTATTTGATGGAAGGTTCAAACAGTATGGTTTCGATCGAATTCAACAAGTAGGTCATTTGAAATTGATAAATCAAAGAGTTAAGTTTGTTTCAAACAGATTTGTGAGATGCATGTTGCTGGTTACATCTTTCAAATTCTCGATAACGCTTTTTTAACTCACAAAGGCTGGAAACTTGCCGGCAAGTTCTATGCGAATAAAGACTTAGATAATGCTCAGAACTGGATTTTATTTAATTATCATTTCAAGGTGAAAATATTCAGTTATATTTCGTGGTTTTATTTTCCAAGTTTCAGGATGAACTTCTTGTGAAGTACAATACGAATCGAACTTGTTCACCTTTGGAAGTTGTTGATATTAGGAAAAAAAAGTGAGAAGTTGAAGGTAGTTTATTTGTTACTTTCAAGTTGTTAATAAATATAGAAAGATGAATTCTGCTGGGAAAAGCGTCGTTTCAAGATTTCACCAAAAGCTTGGAATCAGATGAAGTTGTCGACGATTTTTATCTAAAAAAATGAGAAAAGGAAGAACAAATGGATTTCAAATATTTATTTATTTATGTTGTAGAACCAAACAAAGTTTTCACTCAAAGAAACCCACAGCATCATCATAAAACATATTTTGTATTCTGTTATATTTTTACTTATTTATAAATTATATCTTAATAACAAAAATCAATTAATATGTTGATTCATTGAGGTTCAAAACTAATCTTTTGTTGGCTCACAACCGACATTTTGAGATTAAAACTGACTTAATGACGTCGAAACCAGTATATATAACCGCGATGTGCAGATGCTATTTTATCGAACTTATCTCAGCTAAGAGTAAATAATTTTTCAATAGTATGCACTGATTTTAGGATATTTATTGTAGAATATACTTTTTATTCTTTATTTATTTGTTAATTATTCGTATAGTTAATATTTCAGAGATAATTTCTCCTAAAAAGAAAATATTTCTTTATTCTAATATCTAATTATTTTGTAAGATTATTGTTTTTTAACTTTCATTCAACTTAAAACTAAATATTCTTATTACAAATTTCAAGAATCCTAAAAACGTTAAAAAAGATGTTAGTACTTTTGATAAAGTGACTCTATTAGGTACCGCATTTGTGTCTTTGAAGAGTTTGAGATAAGGATTAACTAATTTCAATTCGTTGTTTTCCCCTCTATATTGTCATCCATTCAAAAAGGTTTCAGCAATTGGTTTAAACAAACATTTTTTCACTTGAATATTGTAAGATTCATTGATTCCAGACGTTCCATCTCTTGTCTAAGTTATCAGCAAAATAATTCTGCTAAAGCTGGTTTTACATAAGATTGGATAAAAATGTTAAAACTGGAATTTGAAAAGTTCAAAAAACCTTAAATTGTAAACTTTAATATTTGAACAGTAGCCCTAAAAATGCTTAATTGTTTCAAGTTATTTCTTTTTATTAAAAAAGTAAAACTTTAAGGTTGTATTCCATTTTAAATCATTTTTCGTTATATTTTCAATTGACTAGATTCTGAATTACTCCAACAAAAATCTTTAAATTTTAAGATTATTTTAAAGATTTGATCAATTCATCCAAAAAAGTAGACTCCAGCAAATATCGTAAGATTTTGTAGTTTTATTTTTCAGATGACTTAAACTAATTTCATCCACTTTAAACTCTTCTATTTTGGTTGAATCTAAGTTTGCTTCATATATTGTTGGATCATATTCATTTTAAGCTTAGAATTTGCTGATTAGTTCTTGAAAGCTGGTTTGAAGAATTTTTTCATATTTACAGTTATTTACTGGTTTATATAATTACAATTTTCACGTTTTTGATCAAATAATTTTAGTATTTTTTCACTACTTATAGTAACTTAATGATATTTTGTTAGATTATTTTCTAATAAAGTTTCAACATTAGGATATTTTTTGATTACATGAATGTATGAATTTTTTAATTACGTTTTGTCAAAATTTTCATGGTCATTACTGGATACATTGAGCTTTTTAAAATTTCAACCTTGGAGCTTTTAAAAAACCTGCAAACTTTGAAAAAATAGAGAACAGGGTTAGTGCAATAAAGAGAAATATTAGCTACTGAACTTCCATATGTGATATAAGACTAAATAAAAATACAAAAAATAATCACAAGCTACATAATAACTGTACTAATCTAATGGCTTTCATCTCAGTTAGCTTGACTCCAGTATTTTCTTGTAAATCTTTAATGAAAAACTAATAACAGCCACCGATTAAACCAAAAAAAAAAACTATAAAGCAACATACCAAGAATTGTAAGAACTGGTAATTTTCTCTTCATTTACTTTTGTTTTAATCCAATTGTTGAAATTACAACAATATGATGCATAAAAAATTTGACCAAAACACTGATTTCTTAAGTGAGCTCTTTAAAGATTTCTGAGATGCTTCGCTAAGTTCATGAGCTACATTTTCTGGTTCAGAAGAAGATTTACTAATTTCTTTTCCAGTAAAGTAAGAAAGATCGTTTTACATTTACTCAAAACCAACTGAAAGCTTTAAAGGGAGAGGTTTTTACATAAATCTGCTAATTACGTAATTTAAAGCATTTAATAATTAACTTTATTTTTACCATGGTGAAAAAGGATTTGTTTTAATCATCAATAGCTTTTAATCACCAGTTGATTTAATCTTTTTCTTATTTTCTCCAAATGTTTATCATGTAAACAATTCACTTTAAAACATTTGTATGGTTACATATGTAGATTTAAATACTGCCGTAACTTGGGATTACTTTCACTTACTAATATTTTAATCCAACCATATACTAACAAAAACCATTTCCAATAAAATTTTGTTCATCAAAATCATTGAAATTTTAAAACTAACTCTTGCAAGCAACACGTCTCGTTGCAAACAAACTCTTAATTTTATCACTAACTGTATTGTTGTAAACTAAACATGTATTGCTTACTGGCTTTACTACCTTCATCCAATAATCAAAATTTCATCACAACACTTAGTCAAATTAAGAAAAGATAAAGTTTGATGTTTAATTTAATTGTCAAGTTTTAGAGAATACAAACTTAACAGAAAGTAAAAAACAGATAATAAAAAACAGATAATAGGTAATAGACTTAATTATTGGAAAACACCAATTCGAAAATAACTCTAAGTATTGAAAGAAAATCATTTTGAGGCCCTGTTAGCTTAAGAAATTTTACTGTAGATATATTCTTATTTAAGAAATGATCTTCAATACCAACCAAGAAAGACAACTTGCTATCATCTTCAGCCATGCAGCTAATTTTCTTCTCATATACTACATAATTTATCTGCTGATTTTCGAAAATCTCTGAAAGAAGTGTAATAACCAAAGAAAACTTTAATTTAATATCAATAAAAACAGATCGTTTGCTTTGGCTTGTCTCACAAAAATAATCAAACTCTCCCAGGCTTGAAATAGCATTTGTACGTGTGTGTCCAACCTCTTTATGTTTTACTTGAGTTTTGCTAGTTTTGGATTTATTATTAAGCCATCGGTGGTTAGTAACTTGATAGATATTAAATCGATAGTATTCACTGTAAGCCAGCATATTTTCAATTAAATCAGCAAGATCGTTATGAACGAAGCTAGGGCAAATAATTTTAAATTTTATTTCTTTACGTCTAGCCATGCGAGTAATCAATTTATGTTCATCTGGGAGATGTGATGTTGCCATCTCAAAAAAAGTGATCCCTAGTGCCCAGATATCAGATTTTAAAGGATGTGAATTCTCTAGAGCAATTTGAGGTGAAAAGTATTGTCGCGTTCCTCTTCTGTTATAGGTACGACCTGTACAGTTTCCTGTCAAACCAAAATCACACAATTTAATCGTCAAATTTTCATCTAGAAGGAAGTTGCGAGACTTGATATCTTGATGAGCAATCTTTTGAACATGTAAATACTTAACAGCACTGGCCATATCTATTGTAAATGACTTCAGCAAACTGATATCTAATGGAAAATTAATCTTGATAAAACGTTTTAAATTTCCAGTTTCACAGAGACCCATAACTATGTAGGCAGAATTTTTACTCGTATATGTACCAAAAACTTTCGCAATATTTCTATGTTTTAATCTTTTTGCAAATTCTAATTCTTTTTTAGCACAATTTTCGCTTGTCGGATCGCTTAATTGATATTTTATCTTTTTTATTGCGAAAAACTGATCAGTCGTTGGATCAACAGCAGAAAATACGACTCCAAAACCTCCTGAGCCAATTGTTTTCTTAATTTGCAAATCGTGTACAGGAACTTCTTGTGTTGGTGTGTCTCCAAAACGGCTCATGCCTGCGCTGAATAAATTATTTTGGAAAACATCCCTAGATACCTGATTAATCTTTTTCGATACTATTGTAGTCGTCATACTAAGTATATCTGTACATACATTTGATGTACCAAAAAAGATTAAAAAAAACAAAAGATTAAAAAAATTAGTAAATTTAACATATTTATATGTTATGATATTTATTATTAGGTTTGTTTTCTACATAACAATTTTAGTTGTAAAGCTTGAAACGACAACAAGTGAGATTAGGCTTGTTAGTTTGTTAAAGAGCATTCTCTCTAATATCAAACTTTTAAGAAATCTTCATCACATATTGAAGTTCTAGCTTTATTGGGAATACAAAGTAAGTCTTTATACACTGCCAGGTAGGTTGATAATCTTATCCTAAAGTTGGGCTTTAATTTTACAACTATTCTTATTAATAATAGAAATAATACTAATCATACTATAGCACAATACATCTAGTAAGAGAATAAATCTTTACTTGTACAATATCTGCTTGTTTGTTTTATTAAGAGATAGGGTAGAACTCTATAAAATAGATATTCCTGTTGATTTAAATCTCTAAACCTCAATAACTGTTCTTAAAAACTGCTGTAAACTCATAAAAATCCAAATTTATCTTCAGTTTTGGAAAGATCTTATTGAGTATTGGTTAAAAGTTATAAATTCATATGATTTCTGTAAAAGCTTTTTGTAATTTAAAACTTTTAGATTTCTCAAAATAGAAAAATAGTTTTACAAATTCTAACTTTGATTATAAAACTGAAAATTAAGCATTCATGAAAATGATCTATATATTGAAGAAAACAGGATAAGTAAACTTCCATTATATCTCGGTAAATAATAAATATAGACATACCTATCAACATATTTAGTTTATTTGTAACTCTAAATACATCTGGCTGTCTAAGACAAAAAAACTAGTTGCAATAAAACCTAAAATTCAATACAAGAACTGGCGATTATGCCGATTATGCGTTTAAATTCCTTTTTAAACAAAAATAAAATCTTATTCAAAAGTTTTATATAAAACTCACTTTCAAGCTAGAATCATCAAAGTGGAAAATAATTATTATATCTGGATTATTAGTTTATTCTTATAGTTTAAAAGTTTTGAAATTACAGTTAGTTTGTAAAGATATTTTAATAGCCACAAATGCAAAGTTATTTCTAGTAAATTAGAATATAGCTTTATAAGCAGTAGTAAACATTTCAAGTTGTAATATCTTCTGAAATTAAAAAAAAAGATTATTACTGTAAAACCAACACCAGTAGTCCTATATTTTTAAAACTTAAAATAAATTTTGTTCATGAGATAGGTTTCCACTTCTTGTTTTAATAAAAATTTGAAACTTTATACCTTAATCAAACATTGGCTTGCAAATTGAAGTTATTTAAAATGCAAAAGCAAGCTAGTATACAAGCTCTTGAAGATAAATAAATAAAATAAAGATACTTCAGTGAGCAATAAGTAACAAAAATGTTGTATACAAATTTCAAATTAAAACCTTATGTTAAGAACTTAAGGATATTGGTTTTAGTAAAGACAAATGAAATACCAATTTAATGTTAATTAAACTGCAGCTAAATAATTATTTATTGCATAATTAACATGTTTCAAAATTATCTGAAAATTCTTAAATTACAAACAAAAGTATAGAAACCAGTCATTATTTTAATGTTATAAAGTATAAATCTTTTTCTTTAGAAATATTTTATATCTCTTGTTTCAGTTTATGAAAAATATTTATAATTTAAAAATACAATAATAGTTACTCATATTAAAGTCAACTAACAGATAGAAAGATATGGCTACTTTAATTAGCTTTGTTGCAATCCAAAACTGAATTAAATCATGAAAGAAACGAAATTCAAATGAGAACTGTTTAGAAGAAGAAGACATTGTCTACTTTCTCCGAGAACTACAGAATAAATGATGATGATGATCCAGTTGTAGCCACTGCAATAGTATTTATTTAAACAGATCTTTCAACTTGCAAAATCTTTTCAAGAAGAAGCGTATATTCTTTGTGTGCTGAAACAATAGTCTCTAGAAGTTAAAAATTTTCTTAACTTTAATTGAATCTTAGGCTGAATTTCCAATTTAATTCAACAATAAACAATTTAATTGATTTTTAACAATTAAATTTTTATTACAAACAGCTTCTAAATTAGGTAAAATAGTTTTTATTGGTTAGTTTTTAAGGATAATTCATATTATCATCAAGTTAGTATTACCAGCAATAAATCTTGATCACAATTGATAGTTTTGTTTTTCCTGGATATACACTAAATCTCGATGTCAGACAGGCTCAAAAAAACAAGTTCTCTAAATAATCAACCAAGACCAATAATTAAAATATTTATTATACTTAAGTTAAACTTTTGTAAAAATTGATATGAACTATAAACATGTTTTTAAATGGGGATAAGTACAAGTCGTTTTTTTTTTATATATATAAATGCGAAGGAGGGTGCCTAAAGAGGGTGCCTAAAGAGCACATCTCACTAACACACATTCTCACGAGTTTTTTACAGTTTTTCTCAGGAGTTTTATAAATATGTCTCCACCTGGGGTCGAACCCGGTACTTCCTAGCTAGATGTACCTTGTAGCTAGGTGTAGTAACCGCTTCGCCACCAAGCAGGACAAAAGTTTGTTTTCTAGAAACTTTCTTTTAAATTCCTCTTTTCAAAATCTCTCTAGTTTTCCTACAATTCTTCTTCAGATATATTTTTTAAATTAGTTACTTATTATCAATATATTTTTCTGTCTTTTCTCAGCTTTGGCAGATTTATATTTTGAACTTCTTTTTGCAAAACTTGCACACATACTCAAGTTTTCTTTATAAAGCAACAGCATCATCAAAGTGCTGCCCAACCTTTAAGACTCATTTTCGATTCATGTCTAAATTGCTGATTTATATTCAGGTTCAACTCTAAGTATTGCATCTGCTCCCTGCACATAAATAAATCTTCCATACTCTCATGATTTTCTGCTGCTTGTGTTTTTTTCATTAGAACACATGATTTAAGTTGATAAATACTCACTGAAATGTGTTTTTCAGTTGAAACCTTTGCTCAAATAACGCTTGTTAATTACAAAACCATAAAAGTGTATATGTATTTCAATGACTACAAAACTTATGTAAAACTGAGGTAATGCTACTACATTTATATGTTAAAAAACTAATGAAAGTTTTGCTGGTCATCTACTGAAAATTGAAAACTAAAACCAGTTTAATAAGTTTTGCCAAGGACTGTGAATTTAGTCAGGGCAAGGATACAGGAAGATATTATAATACTTTTGTGGCTTTATTTCGAAAGTAAATCAAAGAAAAATAATTCAATAAAATGAAAAAATATGAAGGAAAAATTATTATACTTAAAAGAGTTTAGCTAAAATGGTTTGATTTTGGAAAAGTTATTCATTGCTTAGAAGTCCTTAGTATTTTGAGCCGCCAATGAAAGTGTTAATAACAATTTTAAAAACTTTTGCAAAAGAAAATAAGTATGATGCTGGATTCATTTCAACACTTCAAAAAATTACTTTTTGATAGAGAATAAAGAATAAAGGGTAAACTTTTAACTATTAGAAAACACCAAAGTGAGAATAGTTCTTATTAGGACCAGAAATTTAGTTTGACACCCTTGCAGCAGAAGGAATTTAATTGTTGAATAATTCTTATTTATAAAGTGGGTTTTAATATCAACCATAAAACATATTCCCTTTTCTTTGTCGGATATGCATTTAAATTTTTTTCCATTTAATTTGTTTTCTATTAGCAGCTTTTCGAAAATTTCTTTAAGATGCGTAATTAGCAATGAGTCCTTTAATTTAACATCGACAAAAAGAGATGACATGGTTTTCTTTGTCTTGCAAAAATAATCAAACTCTTGTAAGCTTGTAATAGCATCTGTACAAGTGTTACCAATTTTAAAGTTTTTTTTAATTGAGTGACTAATCTGAAAGTTACCATCAAACCATTTATGACTAGCAACCTCATTGATATCAAATCTAACATGTTCCTTGTAAGCTAACATTTTTTCGATCAAATTAGCAAAGTGTCTTGTAACAGTTGAAGGACAGGTTATTTGAACTTCACCTTGTTTCTGAACAATCCATTGATAACCCTGGCACTGTTTAGGTACTTCTGATGTTGCCATCTCAAAAAATGTGATTCCCAGCGCCCAAATATCAGACTTTAAGGGGTCGGAGTTTTTTAGGATAATTTGAGGCGAAAAGTAACGCATCGTTCCTCTTTTCTCGGTACTACGACCTGTATACTTTATAGCTAAACCAAAATCACACAACTTTATTCTAAAATCTTTATCTAAAAGAAAGTTGTGGGGTTTGATATCACGGTGAACGATATTCTGATCATGTAAATACTTTATAGCACTAACCATCTCTCTTGTAAATGATTTTAACAAATTCATTTTTATGGGGAAATTTCGAGCAATGTAATCAAATAAATCTCCACGTTCATAAAGACTCATAAGTATATAAGCAGAATTGTAACTTGTATATGTATCATGAACCGCAGCTATATTTTCATTTTTTAAACTTTTTGCAAACTTTAATTCTCGTTGGACTTCTCTTTGCCTTTCTGAGTTATCTTTTACTTTTCTTATTTTTTTGACAGCATAAAATTTATCGGCTGATCCATCAAAAACGGAAGCAACGAACCCATAGCTTCCTTTACCAATTAGTTTTCCCATTTTTAATTTCCTAGCGTTAACTTGTTCTGGTGGTGTATCTCCAAAACGGGAAATATCTTCACTGAAAAAACTATTTTCAGAATTAGACGTTTCTTCTCCCTTCGTTGCCAAATCACTCATATTAAGTAGTAGAGGTTTCTTGCAGTTAATAGACAAGTTTATTCAATTGAAAAATATTACAATACCAACTAATTTATTAGAATTTTTCAGATAAGATGGCATCAAAGCTTGACTTATCTGTTTAAAATTTGTAAATAGTTTAGGTTAAACTGCACCAGCTTACATTGCTATATTTATCTTTATACTTATAATATAGGAAGAGTTAATTTTAATATTTTTATTATAAATTACAAAATAATGCTATACATCTAGCGATAGAATATAGGTTTACTTATACAATATCTGCCTAGTTGTTTTATTAACAGCTAAACCAAAAAATACATAAAACAGATAATTTTGTCAATGTAACTCATCAAACTTCAACAAATGTTTTTTAAAACTTTTCTAAACTCATAAGAATTAAAATTTGTTTTCTAAATAATAGTTATAAGATTCATTGATTCTATAAAATTCCACTTGGGCTTTTATCAGGATTACAGAACGTAAAGTTTACAAAAAAATTTCAAATATAGTTTTATAAAACTTAAGATATCTTTCTGATTCGTTAACTAACGTAATTGCTTTATATCGTAAAGCAAAAAAAAACCTCGATAATCAACAGATTATTTAAATAAATGTTTAGTACATTTCAAGCCTAAAACAAACTTTAGCAGTATAATTGTTACTTTAGCTGATTAAACTTAGTAAAAGTTTGTAAAATTTAATCTCTAAGTTTATAACAAACCATAAAGATTTTTCTGAATTTCTGTTCAAACTAAAACAAAATCTTGTCAAAAATCTTCACATAAAAACTCTCTGGCTAAAATCACTGAATTAAAATAAATGCAACTTTAACATTTTTCATTCTTATAGTTTGAAGTTTCAAAATTGTTATTGCTTATAAAAATATAATTATTTTATCTTTTTAAAATAAATGCAAATTTTATTTTCAAATATGATAGAAAACAGTATTGAAAGATATTTCTAAATGATTTTAAATAAACTATATTATATTTATTTTAATAAACACTGCAGCATAATTATTGCGCTACAAAAGTACCTATGAACTTTTTGAATTGGAAAGTTTTTTTTTCACAATTAAAGTTAAAACAAGAATTAAAACTTTTATGCATAATATGACATAGCAAACTTATTCTTACATGAGTTGTTTTTTAAACAACTGGTATCCAAGCATATATTTTTGATAATTTACCTATCTTGATTTTGAAATTACTTTTAAGATGAGTGCTTTATTAGTAGAAGACTACTTAAATCATTATGATCATTAAAGAAACTATTGATCTATAAAAAAAACTGTTTAATTTTAGTCCTGCTTGCTAAGATGTTACAAATGGAATTTTTGTTTATTCAGAGCATAACAAGTACATTTCAGCATACACTAATATGAAGAAAAATTTTGCATAAAAATTACAATTTTTATTTTACAATCTGCAAATACACTTTAAGTAAACATTTGAATTAGAAACGTTGGAGAAAATCAAACCGTGAAGAGCTTGCAAAATAAAAGTGTTTTGATATAAAAATTATAATAATTTCTTATTCACTAAAGTTAAAACTATTTTAATATTACATTATTATTAACAGATAATATTTAACAAGTTGGTTTTACGCTTTATCAATAAGATTCCAATTGATCTTGCATTATATTGCTAGGCTTTGCCTTTTTTATTTATTTTGTAAATTGACGTTTTATATGATATTAACTATTATATTATTGTAAATTTTGAGCATCTTAATTGAGAAAAAAAACTTGTAATTCAAAAATTCATTTGAAGTAGTTTTGTAAAGCTAGAGCTATTCTACAGTGTTTACTACAATAAATACAAAATACTTTCTTTAAATGCATTTAGAAATATCTTTCAATGCTGTATTCTACCTTATTTTAAAATAAATTTAAATTTATAAAATAATTATTTTTTTATAATCAACAACAATTTTGAAACTTCAAACTATAAGAATGAAACATGTTAAAGTTAGAATTACTTTAATTCAGTGATTTTTGCTAGAGAGGTTTTATTTAAGATTTTTGACATTTTTTATTTATTAATTCGAAGGAGGGTGCCTAAAGAAAGCACATCTCGGTAACACAGATTCTCACGAGTTTTTTTGTTTTTCTCTATAGTTTATAAATATGTCTCCATCTGGGGTCGAACCAGGTACTTCCTAGTTAGAAGGTAGGTGTAGTAACCGCTTCGCCACCAAGCAGGACATGATTTTGTTTTAGTTTGAACAGAAATTCAGGAAAATCCTTATGGTTTATTATAAACCTAGGATTTAAATTTTACAAACTTCTACTAAGTTTAATCAGCTAAAGTAACAATTATACTACTAAATTATGTTTTAAACTTGAAATGTACTAAACATTTATTTAAATAATCTGTTGATTATCAAAGTTTAATTCTGTTGTTTGCTTTATGATGTATAAGAATTAAGTTAGTTAACGAATCAGAAGAATGTATTAAGTCTTATAGAACTATTTTGGAATACGTTTTGAAAGGTCTACGTACTGTAATCCTGATAAAAGCCAAAGTAAAACTTACAAGCATTAATGAATTTTATAATTAATATTTAAAAAATCAAATTTTAATTCGTATGAGCTTAGACAAGTTTAAAGGAACAGCTGTTGAGGTTGGATGAGTTAAATTGTCAGAATTTCTGTTTTATGTATTTTTTTGGTTTAGCTGTTAATAAAACAAATAGGCAGATATTGTACAGGTAAACCTATATTCTATCGCTAGATGTATAGCATTATTTTATAATTTTTATTATAAATATCAATATAACTCTTGCTTTATTATAATAATAAAAGATAAATTACGCAAAAAATAGCTAAAAAGAAGGAGGTACAAAGGAAGGTTTGATAGATTCAGCAATGTAAGCTGGTGCAGTTTAACCTAAACTATTTACAAATTTTAAACAGATAAGTTAAGGTTTGATACCATCCTATCTGAAAAACTCCAATAACTTAGTATTGTAATATTTTTCAATTGAATAAACTTGTCTATTAACTGCAAGAAACTTCTACTACTTAATATGAGTGATTTGACAACGGATGAAGAAGAAGCGTCTTATTCTGAAAATAGTTTTTTCAGTGAAGATCTTTCCCGTTTTGGAGATACACCACCAGAAAAAGTTAACGCTAGGAAATTAAAAATGGGGAAACAAATTGGTACCGGAACCTTTGGGCTCATTACTTCCGCTTTTGATCGATCAGCCAACAAATTATATGCTGTGAAAAAAATGAGAAAAGTCAAACATAACACAAGATTTCAAAGAGCGACCAAACCAGAATTAAAGTTTGCAAAAAGTTTAAAACATGAAAATATAGCAACGGTTCATGATACTTATACGAGTTACAATTCTGCTTACATACTTATGAGTCTTTATGAACATGGAGATTTATTTGAATACATTGCTCAAAATTTCCCCATAAAAATGAATTTGTTAAAATCATTTACAAGAGAGATGGTTAGTGCTATAAAGTATTTACATGATCAGAATATCGCTCACCGTGATATCAAACCCCACAACTTCCTTTTAGATAAAGATTTTATTATTAAGTTGTGTGATTTTGGTTTAGCTGGAAAATGTACAGGTCGTAGTACTGAGCAAATGGGAACGATAGGTTACGTTTCGCCTCAAATTGTCCAAAAAAACTCCGACCCCTTAAAGTCTGATATTTGGGCGCTGGGAATCACTTTTTTTGAGATGGCAACATCAAAACCTCCAGAAGAATGCCTAGCTAATAAATGGCTTTCACATGAACAAGGTGAAGTTCAAATAACCTGTCCCTCAACTGTTACAAGACACTTCGCTAATTTGATCGAAAAGATGTTAGCTTACAAAGAACATGTTAGACTTGATATCAATGAGGTTGCTAGTCATAAATGGTTTGATGGTAACTTTCAGATTAGTCACTCAAGTAGACAAAACTCTGAAATTGGTCACACTCGTAGAGATGCTATTACAAGCTTAGAAGAGTTTGATTATTTTTGCAAGACAACTTCAGCAAAGTCATCTCTTATTGTCGATGTTGAAATAAAGAATTCAATGCTAATTACACTTATTAGTAATAAATTCAAAAATCAAATAATAGAAGAAAAATTACACGGACCAAAAGTTAAATGCATATATGATAAAGAAAAAGGAATATGTTTTATGGCTGATATTGCAACCCAGATTAAGAATGAGAATTTTTCAACAATCAAATTCCTTCTGCTGCAAGGGTGTCAAACTAAGTTTTTAGTGATACTTAGATCTTTTCTCGATGTGCTGTTTTCTTAGTAGTTCAAAGTTTACCCTTCATTCTTTATTCTCTGTTAAAAGTAATTTTTTGAAGTGTTGAAATAAAATAAGCATCACAATTATTATCTTTTGCAAAAGTTTTTACCACTTTTGATTGGCGGCTCAAAATACTGAGGACTTCTAAACGATGAAAATCGGTTAATAATTCTACAGACACTGAAAGAAAAAAACCTATGTTACCATTGAGTGAAATGTTACTTGTCCAATTATTATATTAATTTTCAATGACTTCCAAAAAAAAATAAAAAAGCAAAATTTATAAATTATTAAACGACTTTTAGAGTTATTGGTAGATTCATCTAAAGACATAAGTCACAACTTGGTTTTTTATTGTTACAATTCTTCATAGTAACTTGAGACTCCTGCATATTCATACTATTTTAACCAAACATTTAAGTATGATAATTTTTCCTACATATTTTTTCATTTCATTGAATTATTTTTCTTTGATTTACTTAAATTATTTAAAAAGAAAAATTCAACCTTAACTACAATTTACTTTATACAAAAGAATCTAAAATTTCTAAATTTATATTTTATAGAAGCTTTTTAAAATCTTCTATATGCTGTAATATGAACAGTTTTTGAAAGTACCAGTTAAGTTTTAGAATTTAGAAACTAATTAATAATATATCTAAAGTGTATTTTATATAGTGATACAAAATTTAAAACAAATTTTCTATAAAGCTTTGATAAGGTTCTATTTTAGGTTTTTAAAACTTTATCAATCTTTCTTTGTAATTTTTAGATAACAACTTTTGTTTGAATTTTTTAATTTACTAAATATTTTACTTGATTAGTCTGGGTTGATTGTTCAGAAAACTTATTTTTGTGAATATGCCGGCAGCCAGGACTCATACAATTAGATTAGTTACAAAGTCTATGCTTCAGCGCCTTCGTAAGTTAAGATTTTTAACCAGCAAAATTCTATTTGAAAAAGTTTCAAGTCATAGCTTATATTCTATTAAAACAAGTTCTTATTAGTTTCGATAAAGTTATTTTTACCAATTGATTTGTTTATTGTGTATTTATATTATATATACATTATACATTGAGGTTGGTGACTTAAAAAATCTTTCATGAAAGTAACAACTATGGTGGATACAAATAAAAGTGGCAAGACATTACGCTCAAATATAAGTAAAAATCCAGATAAACCAACTTCTTCAAAACCAGCTTGCAATGGCAATTGCCAATCCTGTAATAAAGTGCTCTGTTCTACAAATAAAGCACTCATCTTAAAATTAATTTCATATTCAAGAAAGGTATATTATCAAACAAAACATAAGCTTGGATAGCAGTTGTTTAAGAAATAACTCAAGTAAGAATAAGTTTGCTCTGTCATATTGTGCATAAAAAAATTTAACTTTTTGTATAGGTTGAATACAACTTTATATATGAACTTACTTAACAATTATGTACAAAATAATACAAGTTATGAAAACTTGAAAGCAAGTTATGAGAAAATTGAAAACTAAAACTAGTTTAGTAGGTTTTGCCAAGGACTATATATTTACAAATGTCAGGGCAGGGACACAGGAAGATATTATAATACTTTTGTCGCTTTATTTCGACAGTAAATTAAAGAAAAACAATTCAGTAAAATGAAAATTTATAAAAGAAAAATTATTATACCTAAATATTTGATTTAAATGTTATGAGTATGCAGGAGTATCAAGTTACATTAAGGAATTGTATTTATTTATTCATTTACTACATGGTTGCAGATAAAAACCAGAGTGTGGCTTATATCTTTAGATAAATTTACCAATAACTCTAAAAGTCTTTAAATAATTTACAAATTTTGCAAGTTTTTATTTTTATTGTTGGAAGTCATTGAAAATTAATATAATAATTTGAGAAATAACATTTTTTGTGATAATAGAGGTTTTACTCTTTTAGTGCCTGTGGAATTATCAACAGATTTCTCATTCTTTAGAAGTTTTTAGTATTTTTAGCCGAAGATCAAAAATGTTAATAACAGTGTTAAAAACGTTTGTAAAAGAAAATAAGTGCTGGTTTGATTTCAACACTTCAAAAAATTACTTTTGATAGAAAACAAAGAAGAAACGGTAAACTTTTAACTATTAGAAAACACCAAAGCGAGAATAGTTCTTATTAGGACCAGAAACTTAGTTTGACACCCTTGCAGCAGAAGGAATTTGATTGTTGAATAGTTCTTATTTATAAAGTGGGTCTTAATATCAACCATAAAACATATTCCTTTTTCTTTGTCGGATATACATTTAAATTTTTTTCCATTTAACTTGTTATCTATTAGCAGCTTTTTGAAAATATCTTTAAGATGCGTAACTAGCAATGAGTCCTTTAATTTAAAATCTACAAAAAGAGATGACATGGTTTTCTTTGTCTTGCAAAAATAATCAAACTCTTGTAAGCTTGTAATAGCATCTGTACAAGTGTTACCAATTTTAAAGTTTTTTTTAATTGAGTGACTAATCTGAAAGTTACCATCAAACCATTTATGACTAGCAACCTCATTGATATCAAATCTAACATGTTCCTTGTAAGCTAACATTTTTTCGATCAAATCAGCAAAGTGTTTTGTAACAGTTGTGGGACAGGTTATTTGAACTTCACCTTGTTTCTGAACAATCCATTGATAACTCTGGTACTGTTTTGGTACTTCTGATGTTGCCATCTCAAAAAAAGTGATTCCCAGCGCCCAAATATCAGACTTTAAGGGGTCGGAGTTTTCTTGAATAATTTGAGGCGAAAAGTAAGGTATTGTTCCTCTTGTCTCAGTACTACGACCTGTATACTTTATAGCTAAACCAAAATCACACAACTTTATTCTAAAATCTTTATCTAAAAGAAAGTTGTGGGGTTTGATATCACGGTGAACAATATTCTGATCATGTAAATACTTTATAGCACTAACCATCTCTTTTGTAAATGATTTTAACAAATTCATTTTTATGGGGAAATTTTGAGCAATGTAATCAAATAAATCTCCATGTTCATAAAGACTCATAAGTATGTAAGCAGAATTGTAACTCGTATATGTATCATGAACCGCAGCTATATTTTCATGTTTTAAACTTTTTGCAAACTTTAATTCTTGTTGGACTTCTCTTTGCTTTTCTGAGTTATCTTTTACTTTTCTTATTTTTTTGACAGCATAAAGTTTATCGGCTGATCCATCAAAAACGGAGGCAACGAACCCAAAGCCTCCTATACCAATTGTTTTTCCTACTTGTAATTTCCTAGCGCTAACTTGTTCTGGTGGTGTATCTCCAAAACGGGAAATATCTTCACTGAAAAAACTACTTTCAGAATAAGACGTTTCTTCTTCGTTCATTGTCAAAAAATTCATATCCAGTAGTAGAAGTTTTCTTGCAGTTACTAGACAAGTTTATTCAATTGAAAATTATTATAATACCAACTAAGTTATTAGAATTTTTCAGATAAGATGGCATCAAACCTTAACTTATCTGTTTAAAATTTGTAAATAGTTTAGGTTAAACTGCACCAGCTTACATTGCTGAATCTTTCAAACCTTCCTTTGTACCTCGTTTTTTGAGCTATCTTTTGCGTATCTTTTATTCTTATAATAAAGCTAGAATTAGTATTGATACTTTTAATATAAATTAATAATTATTGCTATACATCTACTGATAGAATAACGCTTTACTTGCACAACATCTTTCTAATTGCTTTATTACTGGTCGAAAATTATAAGATAGATAATCCTGTTGATTTAGCTCTTCAATTTTCGACAATTATTCTTAATAACTGCTCTAAGCTTATAAAAGTCCAGATTTATCTTCAGTTTTGTGAATTTTGTATTGACTATTTGTAAAAGTTACAAATTATATGATTCATATAAGTTTTGTCAAAGTTTTCTTTAATTTATAACTCAGTATTCTGTAAATAGAAAATAGTTCTCTAAATTCTAACTTTGATTATAAAACTGAAAACTAGGCATTCCTGAAAATGAACTATATATTGAAGAAAACAGGATAAGTAAACTTCCATTATAGCTCGGTAAATAATAAATATAGACATAGCTATCAACATATTTAGTTTATTTGTAACTCTAAACAGAATATGGTTGTCTAACATATAATAACTAGTTATAATAAAACTCAAATCTCAATGCAAGTACTGCCAAAAATGCCTTTAAATTCCTTTTTAAACTATAATAAAATCTTATTCAAAAGTTTTATATAAAACTCACTTTCAAGCTAGAATCATCTAAATCAAAAATAATTATTATATCTGGATTATTAGTTTATTCTTATAGTTTAAAAGTTTTGAAATTACATTTAGTTTGTAAAGATATTTTAATAGCCACAAATGCAAATTTATTTCTAGTAAATTATAATATAGTATTATAAAACAGTAATAAACATTTATAATTGTAATATTTTTTGAAAGTTTTTAAAAAGATTATTACTGTAAAACCAACATCAGTAATCCTATATTTTTAAAACTTAAAATAAATTTTGTTCATGAGATAGGTTTCCACTTCTTGTTTTAATAAAAATTTGAAACTTTATACCTTAATCAAACATTGGCTTGCAAATTGAAGTTATTTAAAATGCAAAAGCAAGCTAGTATACAAGCTCTTGAAGAAAGATAGATTAAAATAAAGATACTTTAGTAAGCAATAAGTAACAAAAATGTTGTATACAAATTTCACATTAAAACCTTACGTTAAGAACTAAAGGATATTGGTTTTAGTAAAGACAAATGAAATAACAATTTAATGTTATATAAGCTGCAGCAAAATAATTATTTATTGCATAATTAGCAAGTTTCAAATTTTCTAATATTTCTTAAATTACAAACAAAAGTATAGGAACCAGTCATTATTTTAGCGTTATATAAATCTTTTTCTTTAGAAATTTATTATATCTCTTGTTTCAGTTTATGCAAAATATCTAAAGCTTAAAAATACAATAATAGTTACTCATATTAAAGTCAACTAACAGATAGAAAGATATGGCTACTTTAATTAGCTTTGTTGCAATCCAAAACTGAATTAAATCATCAAAGAAAGGAAATTCAAATGAGAACTGTTTAGAAGAAGAAGACATTGTCTACTTTCTCCGAGAACTACAGAATAAATGATGATGATGATCCAGTTGTAGCCACTGCAATAGTATTTATTTAAACAGATCTTTCAACTTGCGAAATCTTTTCGAGAAGAAGCATATATTCTTTGTGTGCTGAAACAATAGTCTCTAGAAGTTAAAAATTTTCTTAACTTTAATTGAATCTTAGGCTGAATTTCCAATTTAATTCAACAATAAACAATTTAATTGATTTTTAACAATTAAATTTTTATTACAAACAGCTTCTAAATTAGGTAAAATAGTTTTTATTGGTTAGTTTTTAAAGATAATTCATATTATCATCAAGTTAGTATTACCAGCAATAAATCTTGATCACAATTGATAGTTATGTCTTTTCTGGATATACACATCAAATCTCGCTGCCAGGCAGGGTAAAAAAACAAGTTCTATAAATAATCAACCAAGACCAATAATTAAAATATTTATTAAATTTAAGTTGAGCTTTTGTAAAAATTGATATGAGCTATAAACATGTTTTGCTTTACAAAACTAATTTCATGTTTGTTTTACTAAAGTTAATGCAAAGTTGTTGCTAGTTAAGAATCTAAATTAACCAAGGTGCTGAAGTACAGAGTTTGTAATTAATTTAATTGTATCAGTCTTCGATGTAACTGAAACTCCTGGTTACTTTTAGTCATTTAGATCAATATTTGTATCTTAGAAAATATATATTGGCTGTAGATTTTTTAGATAAAAATATTTGAAAATTGAGATGCAAAGTTTAGTTTTAAAAAAAGGTGTGCTTTACGTGGGTTGTGAACAACGGTTGCATGTTTATAAGCACGATTTCTTACATTATTGTGGCGCAAATGCGACAGATAGTACATAAAAGTTGAAAGTAAAGTACATTTTAAAGTATACTTGATTTTATGAATAATTAGTAACAGGCAAACCTTGTATAAATAATTTAAACTAAAACTTTCTGAGACAATGTTTAAAACTATGGTATTTAATATTAAGTTTTCTGCATACCAATCTGGTAAATGTTGCCTGAACAGATTCATACATACTTTAAAATGGTATAAGCAAGACATAAACAAATTTAATCAACTATATTAGTTAATACAAGCTTGTTAATTTCAAAATATATTTTTGTGTAAATAAGAATTTTCGACACTTAGCATACTGATGCAAAATAAATTAGGCAATAATTAAAATCCTTTTTTGCTTGAAAAGTTCAGTTGAGTTAAATTTACCCAAATCTGTGAAACATTAACTTTCTCTGCAGTCTTTTTTCTGCAATTAGCGAAGAATTTCTAATCAAAATCATCTTTTAATGCATAAAATTAATTAAATATTCGAGCTTAGAAATTCTTCACTTCTTCTACTACAAAACGTAGATTAAAGGTCTGATCATACTTCATCTTTGTATGAGACAGTATAAGCTCGATATGTGGGAAGTACAAGTCGTTTGTTTTCTAGAAACAGTCTTATAATATCATCTGTTAAATTTCTTTCTAATTTCCCTACCAATTCTTCTTCAGGTTTGTTTTTATAAATTAGTTACTTATTATCAATATGTTTTTTTGTCTTTTCTCAGTTTTGGCAGATTTATATTTTGAACTTCTTTTTACTTTACACCCACACTTACCCCAGTTTTCTTTCTAAAGCAACATCATCATCGTATGAAATATGTAATACAAAAACCAGTTTAGTAGGTCTCGCCAAGGACTGTAAATTTTCAAATGTCAGAGCAAGGATACAGGAAGATATTATAATACTTTTGTCGCTTTATTTCGAAAGTAAATCAAAGCAAAATGAATCAGTAAAATGAAAAAAAAGACTTTAAAAAAGAATTTAGCCAAAATGGTTTCATTTTGGAAGAGTTAATCAATTTCTAGTAGTCCTTAATATTTTGAGCCGCCATTGAAACTGTTAAAACCATTTGCAAGAGAAAATAAGTGTGATGGTGGTTTCATTTCAACACTTCAAAAAAATACTTTTGATAGAGAACAAAGAATAAACCGTAAACTTTTAACTATTAGGAATCACCAAAGTGAGAATAGTTCTTATTAGGACCAGAAACTTAGTTTGACACCCTTGCAGCAGAAGGAATTTGATTGTTGAATAATTCTTATTTATAAAGTGGGTTTTAATATCAGCCATAAAACATATTTCTTTTTCTTTGTCAATTACACATTTAAAGTTTTTTCCATTTAACTTGTTATCTATTAGCTGTTTTTCGAAAATTTCTTTAAGATGTATAATTAGCAATGAGTCTTTTAATTTAACATCGACAAAAAGAGATGATTTGGTTTTCTTTGTCTTGCAAAAATCATCAAACTCTTGTAAGCTTGTAATAGCATCTCTACGAGTATGACCAACCATTTTAGAGGTTTTTTTACTTGAGTGACTAATCTCAAAGTTACCATCAAACCATTTATGACTAGCAACCTCATTGATATCAAATCTAACATCTTCTTTGTAAGCTAACATTTTATCTATCAAATTAGCAAAGTGTCTTCTAACAGTTGAAGGACACGTTATTTGATCTTCACCTTGTTTCTGAAAAAGCCATTTATAACCTTGGCACTGTTTTGGTACTTCTGATGTTGCCATTTCAAAAAAAGTGATTCCCAGCGCCCAAATATCAGACTTTAAGGGGTTTGAACGTCTTTCGATAACTTGAGGTGAGAAATAACGCATCGTTCCTATTCGCTCCGAACTACGACCTGTATACTTTATAGCTAAACCAAAATCACACAGCTTTATTTTAAAATCTTTATCTAAAAGGAAATTGCGAGCTTTGATATCACGGTGAACGATATTCTGATCATGTAAATACTTTATAGCACTAACCATCTCTCTTGTAAATGATTTTAACAAATTCATTTTTATGGGGAAATTTCGAGCAATGTAATCAAATAAATCTCCACGTTCATAAAGACTCATAAGTATGTAAGCAGAATTGTAACTTGTATAAGTATCATGAACCGTAGCTATATTTTCATGTTTTAAACTTTTTGCAAACTTTAATTCTTGTTGGATCACTTTATAGTATGTTGAGTTATCTTTTACTTTTCTCATTTTTTTGACAGCATATAATTTATCGGCTGATCGATCAAAAGCTGAAGCAACGAACCCATACCCGCCTTTACCAATTGTTTTTCCTACTTTCAATTTCCTAGCGCTAACTTGTTCTGGTGGTGTATCTCCAAAACGGGAAATATCTTCACTGAAAAAACTATTTTCAGAATAAGACGTTTCTTCTTCGTTCGTTGTCAAATCACTCATATTAAGTAGTAGAAGTTTCTTGCAGTTACTAGACAAGTTTAATCAATTGAAAATTATTACAATACCAACTAAGTTATTAGAATTTTTCAGATAAGATGGCATCAAACCTTAACTTATCTGTTTAAAATTTGTAAATAGTTTAGATTAAACTGCACCAGCTTACATTGCTGAATCTATCAAACCATCTTTTGTACCTCCTTCTTTTTAGCTATTTTTTGCGTATATTTATCTTTTATTCTTATAATAAAGTAACAGTTAATATTGATACATCTAGCGATAGAAAAAAGCTTTACCTGTACAATATCTGCCTATTTGTTTTTTTAACAGCTAAAAAATACATAAAACATGTAATTTTGTCAATTTAACTGATCTAACTTCAACAAATTTTCTTTAAACATTGTCTAAATTCATAAAAATTAAAATTTGTTTTTTAAATATTAGTTATAAAATTCATTGATTCTATAAAATTACACTTAGGTTTTTATCAGGATTACAAAACGTAGATTTTCTAAAAAGATTTCTAAAATAGTTCGCTTTAAACTTAATACATTCTTCTGATTCGTTAACTAACTTAATTCTTATACATCATAAGAAAAACAGTAAAAATAGTCTTCTGTAATCAACAGATTATGTAATTAAAATGTTAAGTACATTTAAAGCCTAAAACAAACTTTAGTAGTATAATTGTTACTTTAGCTGATTAAACTTAGTAAAAGTTTGTAAAATTTAATCTTTAGGTTTATAATAAACCGTTAAGTTTTTCTGAATTTCTGTTCAAACTAAAACAAAATCTTCTCAAAAATCTTCACATAAAAACTTGCTAGCTACAATCACTAAATTAAAATATTCTAACTTTAACATTTTTCGCTCTTATAGTTTGAAATTTCAAAATTGTAATTTCTTATAAAAGTATAATTATTTCATCTTAGTAAAATAAATGTAAATTTTATTTTCAAATAAGGTAGAATACAGTCTTAAAGATATTTCTAAATGGTTTTAACGAAACTATTTTGTCTTTATTTTAATAAACACTGCAGCAAATAATAATTCTTTATTATTTTGTAATTACTGTAGTAATCACTGTAGGTTAACTATTGCGATACAAAAGTACCTATGAAATTTTTGAATTACAAGTTTTCTTTTTCACAATTTAATAACTCCTCTAAATTTAAAACAATATAATACTTAATATCATATTTTAAAGTCAATTTAAAAAGTAAATAAAAAAGTCAAAGTCGAGTAATATAATGCAAGATCAATTTGAAATCTTATAGATAAAGCACAAAACCATTTTGTAGAATATTATCTGTTAATAATAATATGATAATAAAATTGTTATAACTTCTATGAATAAGAAATTGTTATATTTTTAATATCGAAACACTTTTATATTGTAAGCTCTTCACGTTTTATTTTCTGCAATATTTATAATTTTATTGCTTACTTAAGATGTGTTTCCAGAATTTAAAATATAAATTGTAATTTGTTATCAAAAGTTTTCTTTATAACAGTGTGTGCTGAATAGTTCTTGTTATGCTCTGAATAAACAAAAAAATGCATTTTGTAATATCTTAGCAAGCAAGACTGAAATTAAAAAGTTTTTTATACATAAATAGTGTCTTCAACGATCATAAAGCTTTATGTAGTCTTCTACTAATAAAGCACTCATCTTAAAAGTAATTTCTAATTCAAAATAAGTAAATTATCAAACAAAATATAAGCTTGGATACCAGTTGTTTAGAAAACAACTCAAGTAAGAATAAGTTTGCTCTGTCATATTGTGCATAAAAACATTTAACTTTTTGTATAGGTTGAATATAACTTTATAGGAAGTGATTTGTATATTATATATATATATAATATATTATGGTTGGTGACACTGAAAAGCTTGTATGAAAACTATTGTAGAGCCAAATAAAAGTGGCAAAACTTTAAGTTCAAATGTAAGCAAAAATCCTGATAAACCGACTTCATCAAAACAGGATTGCAATTACCAATCCTGTAACAAAATTTACTCCGGTGAAGATTCGGCAATAGAATGCTTTCAATGTCTCTCCTGCTTTCATCTCACCTGTAGTGATGTGAGCATGAAAGTTTATGACATATTTGATAACAACCAGATGAAGTAAATGGGATTTAAATGGTTCTACATTAGATGTAGAACCATGGACACAACAGCTTCCTAATCTAACTCTAATCAAAACCTATTATCCGACATCAGCAAATCTATATCCACTCAATTAGCCAAATTTATATCGGAAATTGGCAACGATGTTGCCAAGATCAACAACAAACTTCTAGTTTGTCTAAATCAATGGACGAACTGGATGCCTCTACAAAAAAATTAGTCACATGGGCCTCAGTGGTCGGTGATCCCGGTTCCGATAAAAATGCTAGTATGGTGCAGCTTGCCAAAAAGGTCACCGACACGCACAAAAATCTCACTTTAGACCGTGAGGACAGAGAAAACAATATCATCATCTTTAATGTCTCTGAGACTGATAAACATGATGACAGTAAGTTTTTTAATCAAATGTGCTCTCAAAGCCTTGATTTTGTGGACGTTCCAAAGGTATCAATGACTAGACTCGGAGCAAAAAGCTCAGATCATCAACGATCGTTGAAAGTGTCCTTTCAGGAAAGTTGGAACAAACGCAAGTTGTTTGCCAAGCTGTATAAGCTAAGGCTTGATAAAAAATTCGAGCGCATTAGAGTATCACTATGACATGTGTGAAGATGATCGCTTAGAAAATAAGCGTCTCCTAAAAGAGGCGTATAACCGAAATCAGAAGGAACAACCAACTGATTTCAAATACAAAGTTCGAGGTCCACCTTGATAATTGTCAAGATTTTTTTCAAAAAACGGAAGTGGTAAATAACCACTGGACCCACATCTTCTTTTTTCAAACTCTCTCCGCACACAATTGTTACTACCCAAGATATCAATTTACAGAAGCCCATCATTAAATCTCACAAGCGTCAAAAAGATAATTCTTGTATCACATTAGGTATGTTCTTCAACGCACGGTCAATTATTAACAAAATTTTTCAATTGAAACTCTTTTGCATTCCCAAGATTTCACTATTTTCTTATTACTGAAACTTGGTTGAAACCCTTTTATCCTGATTCTTTTCTGGTTGACGGTAATCTTTTTTGTGTTTTGCGTTGTGACAGACTGTGTGATGGAGGCGGCGGTGTTTGCGTAATTTACAAAACATCGCTTGCACCAAAGATCTCTAGAATTCAGAACGATCCTATTAATTGTCCAGGGTTTGAGATTATCACTTTTGATTTTCATTACTCAAAGTCCAAATTTTCTCGTTTTATATGTACCTATCTACCACCCTCTAAAATTACTGATGAGGTTACTCTTAAGGCTTTATTGAAGGTTCTGAAGAGTGTTGTGTTTCCTGAGTTATATATTTTGGGGGATTTTAATTTTAATAAAATTGATTGGAATAACCCAAATTTAGCATTTAGTGGAAAATCGTTCAACTCGGATAGCGATAATACTAATTCAGCCTTTCTAAGTCATGCCTTTGTAAGCTTCCTCATGGCCAATAATCGATCTCAGATGGTTACTTTTCTGACCCAAGTTAGTGGTAATACTTTGGATCTTCTTATCACATCAAAACCTGAGAACATTATCTACGTTGATCAAAAAGAACCTTTTGCTCTGACATGCGATCACAACATGATTGAATTCAAGCTCCATTAAACTTTTTTTATGAACGTTAAAACTTCAAGCAAATGGAATTTTTACGGTGGAAATTATACAGGCATTGACAAGTTTCTATCAGATGTTGACTGCATTTCTGTTTTCAAGTCTTCCGAAGACATCAATACTATTTACTCAAGGTTTACTAAGATCGTTAAAGAGTCAATCTAAAAAAACATAACTTTTTATACAGCCAACAAAAAACCACATTTGCCCAAAAATTTAAGGAATTTACAACATTTAAAAAACCTCTTATACAAACAAACTAAAACAGACCCTTCCATCAAATCTCTGTACAAAGATCTTTGTATAGTTTACAAAAAATATATTTCTATTTAGGAAGAGAAAGTGTAGTTTTATCTTCACCTTGCAAGAAAATGTTTTTTTGGTTTCATAAATCGCAAGCATAAGGCGAGATCTCAAATACCTCCCTTACTTGATAACAGCGACCAGCTTGTGATGGAACTAGAAAATAAAGCTGAGTTGCTAAATAATTAATTTAATAGCATTTTTTATAACCGATGATAGCATAACTCCTTCTCTATCCTACTCCGACATTCTTACAAATGTCTCTGAGTTGGTAGATCTTAACATAACGGTCGATATGGTATCTAAGGCTATTTCTTCTTTAAAATCATCAGTTTCCAACACCCCAGATCAGATCCCAGCTTTGTTTTTAAGAAAAACTACTTCCTCTTTATCACTACCTCTATCACTTTTCTTTAACATCACTCTGAGGCGAGGAAGAGTTCCACAAATTTGGAAAAAACTGTTATTACTTCAATTCATAAAAAGGGTCCCAGAAACACCGCACTTAACTACAGACCAGTTTCGCTGACTTCAGCTATCTGCAGAACTCAAAAGCATATCATTCACAATAATATGACCAGTCATTTGATGGAGCATCATCTAATATCTGATATCCAGCATAGCTTTGTGAAACGGAAATCTTCTCTGACTCAACATCTCACTTTGAAAGTAACGCTCCCTGTGACATCATATACCTCGATTTTTCTAAAGCGTTTGATTCTATCCCACAAACTAAGCTCGTTATTGTATTGAAAAACTTAAAAATCAACGGCTTCATCTTACAGTGGATTGAAGATTAATTATCAGGTAGAACCCAACAAACTCGTGCGGAAAGATCTTTATCTACTCCCAGTCAAATCACTAGTGGTGTTTCCGAGCAAATTTTTTCTCATACCGCACAATTAGTATATGGAACCAGCTGCCATCAAACATTGTCATGTCAAAGTCGCCTGCGTTGTTCAAAAAGAAGTTGAACCGTTATAATATGGCCAACATTGTCATTTCTAAACTGTGATTTTCCCCCTTTTTATATTATTAACATTCTATGTAATTCTTCACTTTTATATACTTTAAGTGCTATCGAAATACCATGTGGTACATCTTTTACTTTCTATATTTTTGGCTAAATAGATGATGTTATTTGTGAGAATGTGTGTTAGCGAGAGCTACTCTCTTCAGGTACAAACAAAATTATACAAGTTATGAAAGCTTGAAAGCAAGTTATGAGAAAATTGAAGACTAAAACTAGTTTAGTAGGTTTTGCCAAAGAATATAAGTTTACAAATGTAAGGGCAGGGACACAGGAAGATATTATAATACTTTTGTCGCTTTATTTCGACAGTAAATTAAAGAAAAATAATTCAATAAAATGAAAATTTATAAAAGAAAAATTATTATACCTAAATATTTGGTTTGAATGGTATGAATATGCAGGAGTATCAAGTTACATTAAGGAATTGTATTTATTTATTCATTTACTACATGGCTGCAGAAAAAAACCAGAGTGTGGCTTATATCTTTAGATAAATTTACCAATAACTCTAAAAGTCTTTAAATAATTTACAAATTTTGCAAGTTTTTATTTTTATTGTTGTAAGTCATTGAAAATTAATATAATAATTTGACAAATAACATTTTCTGTGATAACAGAGGTTTTATTCTTTCAGTGTCTGTGGAATTATCAACTGAATTCTCATTCTTTAGAAGTTTTTAGTATTTTGAGTCGCCAATCACAAATGTTAATAACAATGTTACAAATGTTTGTAAAAAAAATGTGATACTGGTTTCATTTCAACACTTCAAAAAAATACTTTTTGATAGAAAATAAAGAATAAAAGTTAAACTTTTAACTATTAGAAAACACCAAAGTGAGAATAGTTCTTATTAGGACCAGAAACTTAGTTTGACACCCTTGCAGCAGAAGGAATTTGATTGTTGAATAATTCTTATTTATAAAGTGGGTTTTAATATCAACCATAAAACATATTCCTTTTTCTTTGTCAGAAATGCATTTGAATTTTTTACCATTTAATTTGTTTTCTATTAGCTGTTTTACGAAAATATCTTTAAGATGCGTAATTAGCAATGAGTCCTTTAATTTAACATCGACAAAAAGAGATGACTTGGTTTTCTTTGTCTTGCAAAAATAATCAAACTCTTGTAAGCTTGTAATAGCATCTGTACAAGTGTGACCAATTTTAAAATTTTTTTTACTTGAGTTACTAATCTGAAAGTTACCATCAAACCATTTATGACTAGCAACCTCATTGATATCAAATCTATCATCTTCTTTGTAAGCTAACATTTTATCGATCAAATTAGCAAAGTGTCTTGTAACAGTTGAAGGACAGGTTATTTGAACTTCACCTTGCTTCTGAAGAAGCCACTTATAACCTTGGCATTCTTCTGGAGGTTCTGATGTTGCCATCTCAAAAAAAGTGATTCCCAGCGCCCAAATATCAGACTTTAAGGGGTCGGAGTTTTCTTGGATAATTTGAGGCGATAAATAAGCTAAGGTCCCTCTTTGCTCAGAGTTATGACCTGTATACTTTATAGCTAAACCAAAATCACACAACTTTATTCTAAAATCGTTATCTAAAAGAAAGTTGTGGGGTTTGATATCACGGTGAACGATATTCTGATCATGTAAATACTTTATAGCACTAACCATCTCTCTTGTAAATGATTTTAACAAATTCATTTTTATGGGGAAACTTCGAGCAATGTAATCAAATAAATCTCCATGTTCATAAAGACTCATAAGTATGTAAGCAGAATTGTAACTTGTATATGTATCATGAACCGTAGCTATATTTTCATGTTTTAAACTTTTTGCAAACTTTAATTCTCGTTGGACTTCTCTCTGCCTTTCTGAGTTATCGTTTACGTTTCTTATTTTTTTCACAGCATAAAATTTATCGGCTAATCCTTCAAAAACGGAAGCAACGAACCCATACCCTCCTTTACCGATTAGTTTCCCCATCTTTAATTTCCTAGCGTTAACTTGTTCAGGTGGTGTATCTCCAAAACGGGAAATATCTTCACTGAAAAAATTATTTTCAGAATAAGACGTTTCTTCTTCGTTCGTTGTCAAAACACTCATATTAAGTAGTGTAAGTTTCTTACAGTTAATAGACAAGTTTAATCAATTGAAAATTCTTACAATACCAACTAAGTTATTAGAATTTTTCAGATAAGATGGCATCAAACCTTAACTTATCTGTTTAAAATTTGTAAATAGTTAAGGTTAAACTGCACCAGCTTACATTGCTGAGTTTATCAAACCTTCCTTTGTACCTCCTTCCTTTGTACCTCCTTCTTTTTAGCTATTTTTTGCGTATATTTATCTTTTATTCTTATAATAAAGCAAGAATTAATTTTGATGATTTTGATAAAATTTATAAAACAATGCTATATATCTACTGATAGAATAAAGCTTTACTTGCTTTCTTGCTTTACATCTTCCTATTTGCTTTATTAATAGCTAAATTCGAAAATTATAAGATAGATAATCCTGTTGATTTAACTCCTCAAATTTCAATAATTGTTCTTAAAAACTGCTCTAAACTCATAAAAGTCCAAATTTATCTTCAGTTTTAGGAATTTCTTATAATGTATTCGCTCAAAGTTACAAGTTAATTGTTCATATATTTTTTGTCAAAGTTTTATTTACTTTACAACTCTTAGATTTTTCTAAATATAAAAAAAGTTCTATAAATTCTAACTTTGAATATAAAACTGAAAAATAGGCATTCCTGAAAATGATCTATATATTGAAGAAAACAGGATAAGTAAACTTCCATTATAGCTCGGTAAATAATAAATATAGACATAGCTATCAACATATTTAGTTTATTTGTAACTCTAAACAAAATATGGTTGTCTAACATATAATAACTAGTTATAATAAAACTCAAATCTCAATGCAAGTACTGCCAAAAATGCCTTTAAATTCCTTTTTAAACTATAATAAAATCTTATTCAAAATATTTATATAAAACTCACTTTCAAGCTAGAATCATCAAAATGGAAAATAATTATTATATCTGGATTATTAGTTTATTCTTATAGTTTAAAAGTTTTGAAATTTCAGTTAGTTTGTAAAGATGTTTTAATAGCGATAAATGCAAAGTTATTTCTAGTAAATTAGAATATAGCTTTATAAGTAGTAGTAAACATTTAGAATTGTAATATCTTCTGAAATTAAAAAAAAAGATTATTACTGTAAAACCAACATCAGTAATCCTATATTTTTAAAACTTAAAATAAATTTTGTTCATGAGATAGGTTTCCACTTCTTGTTTTAATAAAAGTTTGAAACTATATACCTTAATCAAACATTGGCTTGCAAATTGAAGTTGTTTAAAATGCAAAATCAAGCTAGTATACAAGCTCTTGAAGATAAATAAATAAAATAAAGATACTTCAGTGAGCAATAAGTAACAAAAATATTTTATACAAATTTCAAATTAAAACCTTACGTTAAGAACTTAAGGATATTGGTTTTAGTAAACACAAATGAAATAACAATCTATGTTATATAAGCTGCAGCAAAATAACCATATATTGCATAAATAACATGTTAAAAAATTTTCTAAACTTTCTTAAATTACATACAGAAGTATAGGAACCAGTCATTATTTTAATGTTATAAAGTATAAATCTTTTTCTTTAGAAATATTTTATATCTCTTGTTTCAGTTTATGCAAAATATTTATAATTTAAAAATACAATAATAGTTACTCATATTAAAGTCAACTAACAGATAGAAAGATATGGCTACTTTAATTAGCTTTGTTGCAATCCAAAACTGAATTAAATCATGAAAGAAACGAAATTCAAATGAGAACTGTTTAGAAGAAGAAGACATTGTCTACTTTCTCCGAGAACTACAGAATAAATGATGATGATCCAGTTGTAGCCACTGCGATAGTATTTATTTAAACAGATCTTTCAACTTACAAAATCTTTTCAAGAAGAAGCGTATATTCTTTGTGTGCTGAAACAATAGTCTCTAGAAGTTAAAAATTTTCTTAACTTTAATTGAATCTTAGGCTGAATTTCCAATTTAATTCAACAATAAACAATTTAATTGATTTTTAACAATTAAATTTTTATTACAAACAGCTTCTAAATTAGGTAAAATAGTTTTTATTGGTTAGTTTTTAAGGATAATTCATATTATCATCAAGTTAGTATTACCAGCAATAAATCTTGATCACAATTGATAGTTTTGTCTTTCCTGGATATACACTAAATCTCGATGTCAGACAGGCTCAAAAAAACAAGTTCTCTAAATAATCAACCAAGACCAATAATTAAAATATTTATTATACTTAAGTTGAGCTTTTGTAAAAATTGATATGAACTATAAACATGTTTTAAATGGGGATAAGTACAAGTCGTTTTTTTTTATTATATATATAAATGCGAAGGAGGGTGTCTAAAGAGAGCACATCTCACTAACACACATTCTCACAAGTTTTTTATGGTTTTTCTCAGGAGTTTTACATGTCTCCCCCTGGGGTCGAACTCAGTACTACCTAGCTAGATGTACCTTGTAGCTAGGTGTAGTAACCGCTTCGCCACCAAGCAGGACAAAAGTTTGTTTTCTAGAAACTTTCTTTTAAATTCCTCTTTTCAAAATCTCTCTAATTTTCCTACAATTCTTCTTCAGATATATTTTTTAAATTAGTTACTTATTATCAATATATTTTTCTGTCTTTTCTCAATTTTGGCAGATTTATATTTTGAACTTCTTTTTGCACAACTTGCACACATACTCAAGTTTTCTTTATAAAGCAACAGCATCATCAAAGTGCTGCCCAAGCTTTAAAGATCATTTTCGATTCATGTCTAAATTGATGATTCATATTCAGGTTCAACTCTAAGTATTGCATCTGCTCCCTGCACATAAATAAATCTTCCATACTCTCATGATTTTCTGTTGCTTGTGTTTTTTTCATTAGAACACATGATTCAAGTTGATAAACACTCACTGAAATGTGTTTTTTCAGTTGAAACCTTTGCTCAAATAACGCTTGTTAATTACAAAACCATAAAAGTGTATATGTATTTCAATGACTACAAAACTTATGTAAAACTGACGTAATGCTACTACATTTATATGTTAAAAAACTAATGAAAGTTTTGCTGGTCATCTACTGAAAATTGAAAACTAAAACCAGTTTAATAAGTTTTGCCAAGGACTGTGAATTTACAAAGGTCAGGGCAAGGATACCGGAAGATATTATAATACTTTTGTGGCTTTATTTCGAAGGTAAATCAAAGAAAAATAATTCCTTAAAATGAAAAAATATGAAGGAAAAATTATTATACTTAAATGTTTTTGTTAACTTGAAATGGTTTCATTTTGGAAGAGTATCAAGTTATTCATTGCTTAGAAGTCCTTAGTATTTTGAGCCGCCAATCAAAAGTGCTAAAAACTTTTGCAAAAGAAAATAAGTATGATGCTGGTTTTATTTCAACACTTCAAAATAATTATTTTCTATAGAAAATAAAGAATAAAGGGTAAACTTTTAACTATTAGGAAACACCAAAGTGAGAATAGTTTTTATAAAGACCAGAAATTTAGTTTGACACCCTTGCAGCAGAAGAAACTTGATTGTTGAATAATTCTTATTTATAAAGTGGGTCTTAATATCAGCCAGAAAACATATTTCTTTTTCTTTATCAGTTATCCGTTTAAACTTTTTTCCATTTAATTTGTTATCTATTAGCTCTTTTTCAAAAATTTCTTTAAGTCGTATAATTAGCAATGAGTCTTTTAATTTAAAATCGACAAAAAGAGATGTCTTGGTTTTCTTTGTCTTGCAAAAATAATCAAACTCTTGTAAGCTTGTAATAGCATCTCTACGAGTATGACCAACCATTTTAGAGGTTTTTTTACTTGAGTGACTAATCTCAAAGTTACCATCAAACCATTTATGACTAGCAACCTCATTGATATCAAATCTAACATCTTCCTTGTAAGCTAACATTTTATCTATCAAATTAGCAAAGTGTCTTGTAACAGTTGAAGGACAGGTTATTTGAACTTCACCCTGTTTCTGAACAATCCATTTATAACCTTGGCACTGTTTAGGAATTTCTGATGTTGCCATCTCAAAAAAAGTGATTCCCAGCGCCCAAATATCAGACTTTAAGGCGTTTGAACGTCGTTGGATAATTTGAGGTGAAAAATAACCTATCGTTCCTATTTGCTCAGAACTACGACCTGTATATTTTATAGCTAAACCAAAATCACACAACTTTATTCTAAAATCTTTATCTAAAAGGAAGTTGTGGGGTTTGATATTACGGTGAACAATATTCTGATCATGTAAATACTTTATAGCACTAACCATCTCTCTTGTAAATGATTTTAACAAATTCATTTTTATGGGGAAATTTTGAGCAATGTAATCAAATAAATCTCCATGTTCATAAAGACTCATAAGTATGTAAGCAGAATTGTAACTCGTATAAGTATCATGAACTGTAGCTATATTTTCATGTTTTAAACTTCTTGCAAACCTTAATTCTTGTTGGATCATTTTTTGGTATCTTGAGTTATTTTTGACTTTTCTCATTTTTTTCACAGCATATAATTTGTTGGCTGATCGATCAAAAGCGGAAGTAATGAGCCCATAGTCTCCTTTATTAATTAGTTTTCCCATTTTTAATTTCCTAGTGTTAACTTTTTCTGGTGGTGTATCTCCAAAACGGGAAAGATCTTCACTGAAAAAACTATTTTCAGAATAAGACGCTTCTTCTTCGTTCGTTGTCAAATCACTCATATTAAGTAGCAGAAGTTTCTTGCAGTTACTAGACAAGTTTAATCAATTGAAAAATATTACAATACCAACTAAGTTATTAGAATTTTTCAGATAAGATGGCATCAAACCTTAACTTATCTGTTTAAAATTTGTAAATAGTTTAGGTTAAACTGCACCAGCTTACATTGCTGAATCTATCTAACCATCTTTTGTACCTCCTTCTTTTTAGCTAATTTTTGCGTATATTTATCTTTTATTCTCATAATTAAGTAACAGTTATATTGATACATCTAGCAATAGAAAAAAGCCTTACCTGTACAATATCTGCCTATTTGTTTTATTAACAGCTAAACCAAAAAAATACATGAAACAGAACTTCTATCAATTTGAACTCAATATACTTCAACAAATGTTTTTTAAAACTTTTCTAAAAACATAAGATTTAAAATTTGGTTTTTAAATATTAGTTAAAAGATTCATTGATTCTTTAAAATTCCACGTAGGATTTTATCAGGATTACAGAACGTAGATTTTATAAAAAAAAAATTCGAAAAAGTTCTGTTTAAACTTAATACAATCTTCTGATTCGTCAAATAACTTAATTCTTATACATCATAAGGCATACATGAGAAATAATCTTCTGTAATCAACAGATTATTTAAGAAAATGCTAAAGACATTTAAAGCCTCAAATAAAATTTAGTAGTATAAATGTTACTTTAGCTGACTAAGCTTATTATAAATTAGTAAAATTAAATTTATAGGTTTAAAATAAACTATTAAGATTTTCCTGAATTTCTGTTCAAACTAAAACAAAATCTCTTAAAAAGTCTTCACATAAAACCTCGTTAGCTAAAATCACTAAATTAAAATAAATGCAACTTTAACATTGTTTGCTCTTATAGTTTGAAGTTTCAAAATTGTTATTGCTTATAAAAATATAATTATTTTATCTTTTTAAAATAAATGCAAATTTTATTTTCAAATACGATAGAATACAGTATTGAAAGGTATTTCCTAATGGTTTTAAATAAACTGTATTATATTTATTTTAATAAACACTGCAGCATAACTATTGCGATACAAAAGTACCTATGAACTTTTTGAATTACAAGTTTTCTTTTTCACAATTTAATAACTCCTCTAAATTTAAAACAATATAATACTTAATATCATATTTTAAAGTCAATTTAAAAAGTAAATAAAAAAGTCAAAGTCGAGTAATATAATGCAAGATCAATTTGAAATCTTATAGATAAAGCACAAAACCATTTTGTAGAATATTATCTGTTAATAATAACATGATAATAAAATTGTTATAACTTCTATGAATAAGAAATTGTTATATTTTTATAATCGAAACAATTTTATGATGTAAGCTCTTCACTGTTTTATTTTCTGTAATATTTCCAATTTTATTGTTTACTAATGATGTGTTTACAGATTGTAAAATAAAAATTGTAATTTGTATCCAAAAGTTATCTTTAATTTAATTTTTGCTGAAATGTGCTTGTTATGCTCTGAATAACCAATAAACAAAATCCATTTTGTAACATCTTAGCAAGCAAAACTGAAATTAAAAAGTTTTCTTATAGACCAACAGTGTCTTCAATGATCATAAAGATTTAAGTAGTCTTCTACTAATAAAGCATTCATCTTAAAAGTAATTTCAAATTCAAGATAGGTAAATTATAAAACAAAATATAAGCTTTGATACCAGTTGTTTAGAAAACAACTCAAGTAAGAATAAGTTTGCTCTGTCATATTGTGCATAAAAAGATTTAACGATTTTTATAGGTTGAATGCAACTTTATTTATGTACTAACTTAATATATATTTACAAAATAATACAAGTTATGAAAACAAATGTTATAAGATATATAATACAATCCAACTAACGTATTTTTTTTTACTTTTTGGTAAAACTAGCTAGAAATGTGTAGAGGCAACTGAAGCTTTGAAATTAAGATTGGAATTTAGTGTGGACAGAAATCTAAACAAAAGTTGATTTATTTAGCTTAAGGTTCTGGTAAAACTTTTCAAGAATATAATTTCTTTTAAGTTGTTGAATATGCAAACTATTTTAATAAGCCATATTTGTATCGTGTAGTTGCTTTACAGAGAAAAAGTCTTTTTTATGATTTTTTATTTATTAACTAGTGTTATAGAAGTTTTATAATAAAATTCATAATTTTTTGTGTGAAACTTACGAGCTATTTTCAACGTAAGAACTTTTAGTAAATATTTGCAGCAATCAAATGCTATATCGTCTTATAAGACAAAGTATGTATATAAAAAGATTTAATTCTGTTTATAGATTTGGGTATTATATTGTTTGTTTCATTTGTGAAATAAAAATATGACTTGTTATTTGATGTAAGATGCATGAATAGACCATTTCATTTGGTCTATTTTATGTGGCAATCACTATTCATTTTTGATTCATAATTTGAATAATGGTATAAATTAAATATTATTAACTCCTTTTATCTTACTGCGTAATAAGAAGCTTCATTCAAAATTCTAGAAAAGTTCATATTTTTTACTTTGTCTCCATTTACTGAATAAAAGTAAGTATTCACTAAAAATCTATTAGCTTGATTGAAATAAGACTTGAAATAGATAATTTAAAACAAGTAATAATTTAAATGAGAAATAATTAAAGAAAATTAAATAAATATCTTAAAAATAGCTACTTCTATCCTCTTATTTTTTACTATATATTTATCATTAGGAAACTTATTACTTAATATGAACACTGTAATGCTCAATGAGGAAATTTTAGTTGAAAATTTCAAATCTGAAAATAATTTTTTGAGCAAAAATTTGACTTGTTTTGGAGTAATATCATCAGAAATTGATGTAAAAAGACTAAAAATTGGCAAAATAATTGGATCAGGAACTTCTGGTGTCGTTGCTGCCGCTTATGATCCATCCAGTAAAAAAATATATGCTGTAAAGAAAATAAATAAAAAAGAAAATCATTCTGATAAAGATGTAGTCAGAAAAGAACTGGAATTTGCGAGAAGTTTGAAACACGAAAATATTCCTAAAGTTTATGATACATATACAAGTGTCAATTCTGGTTATATAATAATGAAGCTTTGTGTAAATGGATGTCTATTTGACTACATCAAAAATAATTTTCCTTTTAAAAAGAGTCAGCTAAAGTACTTTACGAGGCAAATGGTCAGTGCTGTTAAGTATTTACACGACCACAAAATTGCTCATCAGGATATCAAGTCTCGTAACTTTCTTCTAGATGAAAATTTGATGATTAAATTGTGTGATTTTGGTTTGACAGAAAAATATTCAGATGACAGCAGTGAACAAATAGAAAAACTGAAGAACTATTCGACTGAAAGAGTTTTAAACCCTATAAAAATTGATATCTGGGAACTGGGAATAACTTTTTTCGAAATGGCAACATCAGATATTCCAAATAAATGTCATATTTTTAGGAGTTTGGTAAATTCTGAGGGAAAATTTCAAATAACTTGCCCTAAAATGGTTCTAAAAAGTCTTTCAGATTTGATCGAAAACATGCTAGTTTTTGACGAAGATAAACGACTTGACATCAATGGAGTCGATAATCATATATGGTTTGCTGATGATTTAAAGACATACTACAAAATTACAGGAAAAACTGAACTATTTGGCCTGATTGCTACTGATGCTATTTCAACCTTACAAGAGTTTGATTATTTTTGTGAAAGAAACAAAAATAAATCATCTGTGTTTTTCGTAATGAAAGCAAAAATTCCATTGCTGATTCAACTTCTTCAAGAAGTGTTTAAAGATCAGCAGATAAATTATGAATTGAAGGGTATGAAGTTTAAATGTACAACAACAGTTAAATGTCCTTTGTTCTTCTCTATTGATATAAAATCTAATCTTTATCAAAAGAGTAAATCTACAATCAAATTTCTCAAATTAAAAGGATCTCAAGTGGAATTTTTGGTTTTACTTCGAAAGATTGTTAACTGTTTTTATTTGTGAGAATAATTTCCTTTATTCTTTACATTCAGTCAAAATAGAACTGTAAGACTTGGATTGATAAAATTTCTATTATATTTGTTTTCATTTGTTGTAAGTCTTACCAGGCATTGTTATCAAGTATTTTGATTTGTGGTAAAGGTATTAAAAACTTACAAAGTTGTTTCTAGTTGATGAGTTAGATCAAAATACAATTAAGTACTGCTGCTTTAAATTATTCAAAAAATTTATCTTAAAATATTTTCAATCTGTTAAAATGTCTAATTTTATACAATTTTTACGCAAGTTGAAATTATAATTAAGGAAATATTTTTAAGCAATTTCTATAAAAGTTTTGTTTTACTTTTTAAGTTTAATATCTAAAGGAAATTCATAAATTAATTAAAAATTCTTTAATTTCAACTTAGAACAGTTTTTACTTTAATTGATAAAACTATAACTTTATAAAATACCAGAAGTTATGAAAACGACAAAAAATGTTAAACAGCAATCAAGATATAGTAAACTGTTTAACTTCTTGATGGCAAGTGAAGAAGATTAAAGGAGGACTTGAGGTAGAATATTTTAATTTAGACAGAATTATCTTTTTTAATTGATGTAAGATGAAAAACCAACAACTTTTTTAAACCTATTTTACAAAAGTTCTGGAATTACAATAACTTATCAAGAGAGATTTATTTTATTATAAAACGCGAACAACGCAATCGATATGACGAAGAACTTTTTCAACAGATTATGTATAACACCCGCTCGTCTACGTCTTCTACATTGACATTTACCTACGTAGTAAAATTATCTTCTGCTATATAGTTCGTATATATCACAGTGCACAAGTTGATAACAAATTAAAAGTTTATATTTGTGTAAGATACAAACATATTTTTAAGACTTTTTAGTAATAATTACTTTAAAGAGAAATATGTAGTAAATGATAATTTGGAATAATTTGACAAATATTTTCTTTAGAAATCAACATGATGATTTACGGATTTACACAAATATCTTTGATTTGATAATTTTTTAGGAACCCTAATATACCAAAAAATAAAACTGTAAAGTTCTAAAATATATCATCGTCAGCATTTCTAGGAGCAAAATAAGACTTGATTTATAGTTACACCAAATCTATTATGTCAATTTTTAGCAATTTTTATCCAGGTGGATTTACTTTTCTAATTTAAACATGATAAAAACAAGTATTCTAAGATTTAACCTAATTTGATATATTTTTGGAGGTTGAATTCAGTTATAATTTTTTTTTTAATTTTTTAATTTTTAGATTACACTTCCAAAAAGTATAAAAGTCTGTTAAAAGTCAATTTCATTCACTATTAACCCAACTCAACACTGCAACAAACATTATTGATTTCATTTATAGAGATTATTGAAATATTATAAGATATTTTTCTAAGTAACATAAGTTTTCATTCCTGTTTTTAACTGGAAAAATTTAAACTAAGTCTATACTGCTTTCTAAAGTCTTTAACTAACAATTTTAAAAAATGTCAAGTCCTGATACTTCATTTGTTTCAGCAGTTCTTAGAAAAATAAAACTAAATTTTGATAGCAAATTAAAAATAGAGAAAACTCCTAAAAAATTATTTGGTAACAGTACTTTCAAAATTTTTTGAAAAATAGATTGTAAAACTTATTTCTTAATCACATACGCCTATTTCTCAAAGCTTACAATGTTTGGTTAGCATCAAAAAACTTGTACCTAACTAAAGTGGTAACGATTTAGGAACAATCTTCAATCCACCTTCTGTTGGTCTACCTTCTCTAAAGTCAATCGTTTTAAGATCTTTATTTTTATCAATAAAATATTATTGACTTTTGCCATTACTTCTGCAATAGTGTTTTCTTTCAACTAATAATTCGATCAATTGAATATCAAACGTTAAAAATCATCAAACACTTTACTTTTTCACTTTTCTTAATTTAGTAACAAAAACATAAATTATTTGATTTTTTCTAAAAAAATAACTAAACTCTTCTTAGTTTGGAACAGCATCAGTGGCAATCAGAACAAATAATTTATTTTTTCTAGTAAATTTGTAATCTATTTCATTTGACTACCAAACCATATATGATTAGCAACTTGATTGATATCAAATCTCTTTTCTTCATAATAAGACAGCATGTTTTCGATCAAATCCGAAAAATCTTTTGGAACTAATTTAGGGCAAATTATTTTGAATTCATTTTCCAATTTATCCATAAAAATCTTTTTACAAATTTTGATTTCAGCTGGGATCTTAAATGTCGCCATCTCAAAAAAAGTGATTCCTAAAGCCCAGATATCAGACTTTAAGGGATCTGAATCTCCCAAAGCAAGTTGAGGTGAAAAATAGTTTAATGTTCCATTTTTGTGAGTACTACGACCTGTATACTTTTCTGTCAAACCAAAATCACACAATTTAATCATCAAATTTTCATCTAGAAGAAAGTTACGAGACTTGATATCTTGATGAGCAATTTTGTGGTCATGTAAATACTTAACAGCACTGACCATATCTCTTGTAAATGACTTCAGTAAACTCATTTTGAATGGAAAGTTATTTTTGATGTAGTCAAATAGATTTCCATTTGCACAAAGGTCCATAATAATATAACCAGAATTGTCACTTGTATATGTATCATAAACTTTAGGAATATTCTCGTGTTTCAAGCTTCTTGAAATTTCTAGTTCTTTTATGATTGATTCTTTAAATGCTGAGTCACTTAATCTGTTTATTATTTTCTTAACAGCATAAACCTTTTCATTGGATGGATCATAAGCAGTAAAAACGATACCAGAAGCTCCTGAACCAATTATTTTGACAGTCTTTAAGTTTCTTACATTAATGTCTTCTGATGGTGTTCCTATACGGGAGAAACCTTCGCTGAATAAACTATTTTCAGACTTTTCAATTGGACATTTCGTTTTTTCATGTAAAGTATTCATATCTAGTATTTTCAGGATTCTTATTGACAAATTTAGAATAAAAACTTATCATGATAAAAGTAAACTATTTTAAATGTAATTAGCTAATTTTCTTTAAATATGTTTTTATGATGTGAATTATATTTCAAACTGCTAGTTAGAGATCTTTATAAGAATTGGTTTACTTCAGAACAACTAATTCTATTTTAAGTTTGATTTTAGTTTAGAAAAGCGTCGACCAGAAATAAACGTTTTAGTCTTTTAGAATTACAAATAAAATCTTTTAATTTACTGCTAGAGAAGTAAATAATAATTGCTCTTAGCTTTAAATACTTTATTGCTAATCGTATGGTGTCATCAATTTCTATATTTTATTATTTATATTCAATAAAAGCAAATATAATGTGATAGCTAAAATCAAAGGGCTAAAAATAAGAAAAGCTTATATTTGTACATCTGAAATAATACTTAAGCTTTATTTGGTAAACTTGTTAAGTCTAGCATTATTTTTGTTTAGATTATAATTGGCTAACGCATTAGGTTAATGAACGACTGATTTGATGGATTTAGCTTTTCAAATTACTAAAAATATTTTACAAACTAATCTAAACCGTCAAAGACGAAATTTTCGGTTTTTAGGTCGATATTGCACATAATAAATCAGGTCAACTCAACAGGTTTTAACGTCCTAACCTCAGCACGTTTCTATAATAGTATTTACACAAACTATTTTTTGAGAAATTCCAAAAAGAATTTGGATGCTTATAACTGTTATACTGAATTTTAAAATCTTTAATAAAACAAAAGCAAATACACTACAGTAGTACTTGGATTTATTGTTAGTCAAATAAACAAATTTTACTCTAAGATTTCTCCATTTAAAAAGAAATGATTGTTTGCAAACATCTATACTGAATTAACCCTAAAGTTGATCAAATAGATTATAATTTAAATGTTTAAATTATTAATATATCTGTTGAACTTTCTTAAAAATCTCTCTAATATAAAAAATAACTTCTTATCAAGTGTTATTTTGTTTCAACTTTTGTGGCCAGTAGCCATCAAAGTAGAATACTTGATAGTATCGACCTTTCTTTTACTTTTATAGTTCTTGTTTCATAATTTGTATAAATCTTTTATAGCATGTTTAGTTAATCAAATTCAATTTTTTTTGTTTATGTTTACTTAAATATAGTATCGTAATCGACTTAAAACAAGGTTAAATGAATTAATTGTGAAATAAATTCATTTTTCAATAATTCATCACAGTAATGTTCAAGTGAGTTATTTTTTTATAATTTTTTCCAGCAATTACAACAGATAGTAAAGATTATTAACAATATTTTTTAAAAAATTATTAAAATATAGTTTCGTTTGATAAAACTAATCTTTTTATTTTTTATTTAAGACTAGTACTTTTGATTGCTATTATTGTTGAATTAGATAAATATCTTTTCTAGATATGATTTTCAAAAGAAAAAAATTATATATACTTTTTAAGGCAAGTGATTTTTCTAAATTACTTATATTGTACAAATGCAAGATTAACATTTCTTTGCTACTAGTAATTGTTAACATCAACATTTGTGGCAAAGTTCTTCGACTCTAGCTTTGTTCGATAAGAAAATTCAAAATTCGAAAGATTAAACTGATCATTTTTATATAGTTTTTGTGCTCTATGCGGACTTAAAGATTACAAATGACTGTTCCTACTGTAAGACAAACACAAGCTAGAATGTTTAAAGTTGTAAAGCGTTTTATTTTACCTTTGTCTTTAAACGAAACGTTTAAAGAACTTTCAACTCTTTTTTTAACAAATACACATAAAAAAAAGATTTTTTTCAATCAGATTTATTAAGCTAACAGGTGTATTGCTACATCTATAATGATAACCTTTTCTGGTTGTTTTTGGTAAAAAATGAATAATCTTTCCTTTGAAGTTATAATTCTGAAAATCTTGATTGAAAAAGATGGATTTCTTGTTTCTACTTATCTTAATTGCTGCTAAAAACTAAATGTACAACATTACAATTATGTTAATTTTATTTGTGTGTTTACACCTCTAGTGTTTTAGTTGTAACTTCATTATACTTGACACTATTTAAAATATACTAAATCTAATGAATTAAAAAAGTTGAAATTGACAAATCAAATTAGTAACTGTTGAGCTGAAACTATTATTTGAATTTTGTATCATTAAAGAAGTAGTATATTAACTTTATTATTTTATTTTCTTACATTAAAGTATTTGTTTTAAAACTGTAAAATTAAAACAATTAAAAAAAGCTGTACACAGTCATAGAAGAAATCACTTGATTTTGAGTTAATCAAACTCACAACACTGACAAAGGAAATACTTTCATAAGTTATATTTCATTTGGAAATTTCACTGGAGTTGTAAATATAACTCATGTAAGCAATATGTGTTTTAATAGCAATTAAACTTTTATTTCTTGCACTATTTGTAATATAGAAACTAAATTTGTACGGCTTAAAAATCAATTAATTTCCAGAGTCAAATAGATAAGCTTGTTTTGTTTCAACAGATCTTAGGCAAATCATTCAAACAAAAACAAAAAGAGGGAAATTTATTAATTATTAGGATAAACTATTTTTAATCATTTGAAACAACCGATTTCAAAATATTTTTAAGTAGTATAAAAAAGTCATTTTGAGATCCTGTTTTCTTGATAAAATTAATTGTAGAATTATTCTTATTCATTTTAGACTTAGTAATTTCAGCAATAAACGATGATTGACTTGTATTATTACTTTTACAATGAAATTTTGTTCCAGTTACTTTATGGTTTAATTGCTGATTTTTATCAGCTAAATACTCAATTTTGTTTTTAACTAGCTGATATGTTATCTGCTGATTTTCAAATACATCTTTCAGTAGTAAGGTCAATAATCCTTCTTTAAATTTAACAGCAAAACACACAGATGATTTGCTTTTGTCTGTCTCACAAAAATAGTCAAACTCTTGTAAGCTTGAAATAGCATCAGTGACAATCAGACCAACTAGTTTAGCTTTTTCTGTAACTTCACAGTTTGTATTTAGTTGACCATCAAACCATATATGACTAGCAACCTCATTGATATCAATTCGATCATTTTCGTTGTAAGCTAACATTTTTTTGATCAAATCAGCAAAGTCCCATGTAACACTTGAAGGACAGGTTATTTGAAATTGTCTTTCTGAATTATAAAGCATTTTTGAAAACTTGCATTCGTCTGGAATATCTGATGTTGCCATCTCAAAAAAAGTGATTCCTAATGCCCAGATATCAGACTTTAAGGGATCTGAATCACCAAAAGCTAGCTGAGGTGAGAGGTAATCAACTGTCCCATCTTTACTGTTGCTACGACCTGTATACTTTTCCATAAAACCAAAATCACACAATTTAATCATCAAATTTTCATCTAGAAGAAAGTTACGAGACTTGATATCTTGATGAGCAATTTTGTGGTCATGTAAATACTTAACAGCACTGACCATATCTCTTGTAAATGACTTCAGTAAACTCATTTTAAGTGGAAAGTTTTCTTCAATGTAGTCAAATAGGTTTCCAAATGTACAAAGGTCCATAATAATATAACCAGAATTGTCACTTGTATATGTATCATAAACTTTAGCAATATTCTCGTGTTTCAAACTTCTTGCAAATTCTAGTTCTTTTATTATTGATTCTTTAAACTCTGGGTCATTTATTCTATTTATTATTTTCTTAACAGCATAGAATTTTTCACTGGATGGATCATAAGCGGCAACAACTACACCAAACGCTCCCAAGCCAATTATTTTCCCAATTACTAATTCCTTAAGATTAATTTCTTCGGATGATGCCTCTCCAATAAGAGATATCCCCTCGCTGAATAAACTATTTTCTGAATCATAGTTTTCAACTGAACTACTGTTTGTTTCACTAACAGTACTCATATCAAGTATACTAGTAGTTTATAGATATAAGTTTTCTATAAAATCGAAGGATAATTATTAACATTGATCAAATTAATAAATTAATTACAAAACATTAATAATATTAACTATTAGTATTAAATAATTATGTTATAATATTAATATAATATATAATATTATAATTATCAAAATATTTGTAAAGATATTTACTTTTGAGTTGTCTGCTTTAAATTATTATTTCATTTAGATTTAGAATTCTGTAAGAAAAGGCTATAAACTGCTTGATTTTGATTCTAACATACACTAGGATATGTTCTGCTAAGCTTAAAATTCTTGGTCATAAATTAAAATGTTAACTTCGTACTACGCTACAAGACAATCATATAGTGATCGCTAAATACTAGTCTTTAGACTTCTGTAACTTATATTTTGTAAGTTCTTATATATTTTATTACTCGCATTTGATTAGAAAAATCAAAGCGAATACATGAAGTAAAGATATTTACTGAAAAAAAAGATATTTATGTACAATTCAAATCATACAAGCCCTGATTTAGATTGTCTGTTTATTACCTGTACCACATGGTACTTAATGATTTCTAATATTTACTAATATTTTATCCGAATCTTTTGGAGATTTTCAACCCAATCTACCAACTGATTACTTTTGTTCTAATTTCATCCAATATTTTTCAACAGAATCTTATTAACTTTTTTGGCTTTTAACTGGTATGCTGTTTTAAAAAATATTTTACCTGAATCAAATAGTATTGAAATTCTCTGAACAGTTATCATAAGGATGTCTAAAATAATTTTTCTCACATTGAACGCTTAGAAAAGATTGTCAACAAACATCTGAACTACTTGAATACAATATAAAGTTCAATTAAGTAAAATGTTTTATAAAAGTCTCTTTAACCTATTAATAAGACTCTATTAAATACTCACTTTCGTTTATTGAAATAAGAATAAGAATTACTTTGATATCCGTTAACTTTTATAGTTTTCTAGTTTCATAATTTTTATTATTTTGTTAAAACAAGTTTATTTAAGGTAAGTAAAAACTGTTATTAGAATTTACTTAAAATTACTTTCAGGTGGCTACTAATTATGGTGTAAAATATAATCTTTACCAAATAGTTTTTATTTCGCAAATAAGTAATCAAATCTTTCTCAATTTTGTGTTGCAGTAATATTACAGACTAGGAATAAGAATCAATACTTCAAATGATTACTTTAAAAACAGGTTTGCTTAACATAGATAGTCTTCTGTTGATTAATTTAAGGCTAATATAAGACTTTTGATTGATGAAACTTCAAGTATACTAGCATAAAACATATTTTGTAAAGATTATTTATTCCACTTTAATAAATTTAAGTGATGTAATTAATTTAAATGGTTTAGTCCAAAGTTTACGTAAAAATATTGACTTTTTTCACTCACTAATATTAATATTTTTTCTGGCTTGTTTAATTAAAAACAAACACTCAAAAGTCGAGAATCATTTTTAAAGTTTTTGTTTATTACATAAATTGAGAATTTAACAGATTAGCTTGTAAATGGAAGTCTTCATAAAACTGTAAGCCAAATACAATATAGAATATAAAAGTTAAAGATAAACTCTACAATCAGATTTTGAATATAAACTTTATTGTTGAATTACTTTCTTATTACAGTTTTAACTTTAAAAATGCTAAATATAATTTCTAAATTTTTTTGTGTGTTAAAACAAAATTACAGCTTATTAACTTCCTTAACTCCAACATTTATCTGGATTTATAGATATAAATATACAGCTAATGATGCAAAACACTTACAAGTACACATTATTATAAATATTTAGTCTAAAATATGATAAGAAACCCGCCACAGCTAGAAGTATTCCAGCAGCATGTAGGAGTCAGTGATAAGGATTCATTACAAAAATATTTTTATTTGGCTTTATTATTAGAATTGTTTAATTATTACTTTTGAGAATGTGTGCTTGCGAGATACACTCCCTTTCATGTTAAGTGTAATAAATAAATAAATTAATTAAATAACACAAATAACTTTGTATCATATTCAATTTCTTACAATTTATTTTTGATAAAAATATGTACAATCTATAATGTAAAGCTGACAAAAATTTTGAAACTAAAATCAAGTTGAAAACAAACTTAATTATTATTATTAATTAAGTTTTAAGAAATGAAATAATGTTTACAATATAGAATTTAACTCTAGATATTTTACGCTGAAGTATTAGTTTATTAACTCACTAAATAATTGTTTTTGAGTCATACATCTTGTGTGAACATTGTATTGAGAGAAGTATGCGCCGGACCACCTCTTTTTTAGGTCCACTGTTCGATGACACGTCCCAGTGACTTAGAACAGTGACGTCAAGGTCAACAAAATGTAGGTTTTTTATCTTGGGCCACTCCTATAGCCCTTTTCAATCCGGAAGTGATCCACAAAGCGGTGTCAAAGAAGATTTTAGTTGAGAAAGATACTTTCTGCACTTGCTAGCTTGTGGTGTAGTGTGCGATATCTTCAGTGGTATTCATATCCACACGTGCAGAGCAAAATAGATTAACAACCAATCGACCTAACCACTCGTGTATCTAGTCGCTAAAAATAATTATCTTATTATTTATCTTTCGTGATGTTTAAAGCATTTGCTTATTTTGTGGTTTATCCACGTTTCAGAGTAATTTTAATTTCGTACTAGAGGTTATAAATAAATCTAAGAAATCTTCTTTATATCAATCAAAAAAGTCCTTTTTTACAAAAAATTAAAAATATTTGTGTTATTTAACCTATTTTGCAAATGAGATGATATGATTGTAAATTAAAGTTAAGAATAGTTGATGAGCTGAGATAAAAACTTTAAAAGATTAAATTTAAACTTTATATTTTATTTTTGAACAATTCTATTAATGAACATTTTTTTTATATTTAATTTCATCTCAGTATTTTAAATTATCATTTCTCCAACCTTTTATCAAATTCATATTTTCTTTTTTTTATAATAATTTTACTTCAAACTTTTTATGATTGTCCTAAAGTTTGAATTATTCGATTTTTCAGCATCAAATTTCTTATTTGAACTATCCATAAAATCAAATTTAAGCTTAGACAATTTTGTCTCCCCAAAACACGCTCTTAAATATGACTCTGACGACTTTATTGTTAAATAAAATCTTTCTTAGGGCAATGTTGTTAAAATATTTCAAGGTTTAGCAAACATAAGCCAAGTTGGTATCGATATGTCTATCTGCTTTTCATTTTATACAGCAAACTAGTTTAAATAAAAATTTATAAAAAGTAAAAATAGTAGAAATGAATAGTTTATTTGAAATCAGTGTTGGTATATATGATCATAACAGTTTAGTTTTTAAATTTAAACTTTAAAACTTGTTATTTTTCTTAAAGATTTTGTTTTTACACTCAATTCTTATTTTTATTAAAAATTTTGTTGTTAAGTTCAATCTTTATGGTTCTCCTTTAAGTTGTTTTGACTCAAAACTGTGTAACTTAAGTAATAAAGTCACCGAAAGCCTAAAACTAAGAAAATAAGTTTTTGTATAAAAGTCATCAGCTATAAATAATCCTTTTTTCTAAGTTAGATCGAAGTTTGCAGGAGTTACTTTTGTGCTTTTTTTCTTTGTGTAGCCGAGCATGACGACATATGAAAGTCGAAAACGTCAAGCTCAGGCTATTCCAAAGATATCTAATGTGCACGAGAAGTGAAGTCGCAAATGATGCAACTAATTTCAAGTTCTGAAAATGTTGATGCTTTAGTGAAAGATAGAAATTTGTTTTTGTAATATTTGTCTCTTATGAATTTATTAAGTAAGATGTAGACTTTAGGTAATTGAAAAAAGTCAATTAATTAAAAAATATATTTTTTACATTTGAAAGAAGAAAAATAAGTTACTAATATTTAAAAATTTTTATTTTTATCGGTTATTTTTTATCCTATTTCAACTTCAAGTTACTTTTGATGAAGCACTTAACGGATTTTCCAATAAATTGTATTTTTGATTTTCTCTACTGACATTAGGAGAAATTCTTTTAAGCCTGGAGGTCATTTTACGTAAAAGAGGAAGTTCGTCGAAAATACATTAATTTTCAATTTACGAGTAAGACTTTTTAAAGGAGTCTTAAGTAACTTTCTAATAACAAGCTTTTTACAATAAAAGAATTTGAACGAATTACTTAAAAGATAAAAATGAATTTATTTAAAATGAAAGCTTGTTAATAGAAATTTATTTGAAATCTTTTATAACTCTATCTACCATAAATAAATACATGATAGCCTCATGTTTATATGTTAATAATAAAAATATTGATTAGTACTTAAAAAATATATTTTTTTGATTTTACATAAATAGTACTAGTCTGGTATCATATACCTAACTAATTTAATTACTATAACAAAAGACTTTTCAATCAAATAAAGCACTTAAAGCTGTTAAGAGGTTTATTTTAAATTTATATGGATAACATTCTGTTGTATTCTATTTGAATTATGTTTCGGAAAATCATCAACATTTTAATTTATAGTGAGTAATCGTACAATCAAATTTAAATAATCAAATAGACTTAATAAGCTTTTTTAGGACTTTTTAATTCATAGATAAAATCATTCTAATGTTTAGATTTAGTTAACGAGCTTTACTGTTATTTAAGCAACTTAGAATTATTTTAAATTTTGAACTTTGTTGATACTTTTAAACATTGAAAACAATGGAGCCTGCGAAGTATTTGAATATTGAGGACATTGGACAGATATCATTAGATAGCATAATAGAAAATGGAAGTTATGGTCCAATCTATAAATCGGTTGAAAAAGAAAAGAACAATGTAGTAGCGATTAAAGTATTTGGGTTGAGAACTAAATATGAACTTGAAAATATTAAGGAAGAATCTCACAAAATTGCATTAGATTTAAAACATCCCAATATTTTAAACTATTTTTCTTATACGAAAGTAAATCATCTTTCATATCTGATAATGGAGTATGCAGAAGAAGGTAGCTTATTCATTAAAGTTTTAGATATAAAACGAATAGATACTTGTTTAGCAAAACGTTGGTTTGAACAAGTCATTAAAGGTATCAGATACATCCACCACAAAGGCATTATACATCGTTCAATAGATTACTCAAATGTTTTGATTTGTAAAGATAATGTAGCTAAGCTTTCTGATTTCAAATTTGCAACTTTTAATTATGACAAATTTGGGAATGAAAACGTTTATGATTACTCATATGGAACTGTAACCTTTTTAGCACCAGAAGCTTATAATCAAAAGAAACATAAAGGAATTCCAGTGGATATTTGGTCTGCTGGAATATTACTGATGGTCATGTTGTTTGGTTTTGAACCTTGGGACTGTCCTCTTGAGGAATGCATAAACTTTCGTCAATGGAAGGATGGTCATTACTGTTCTTTCACAAAAGAGATTCAAGACTTAAATGCGATGGATTTATTAAAGAAACTTCTAAACGTTAGACCTTCAGCTCGACCAAGTGCTGATAAAATACTTGAACATTCTTTTTTTACAAGTCACTCATGCTGACAACATTATCTCTGTACAAAATTTTATTTCAACATTTTTTTACTGAAAAAGACGATGATTTACACAAAATGAATAAACCGGCGATATTGCTATGACAACCATGTCATATATTGCAAAACTCTTCTGTGATTCATTCAATCTTAATATTATCGATAGACAAAAGCATTTTATGAGTTTTTTTGAAACTTTTAAATTGATTTCTTTTTAAATTTAATTCAGTTTCTTACTTTCATACATAATTTAAAAGTTTAAAAGACAAATTTGGTCCATAAAAATTGTATTCTGATGCAACCCTTAGCTTGCGTTTACCGCAGATTTAACAATTGTCCCATCAAAACAAGTTATTTGAATTACCACTGGAACGACGCTACTGCATTATATTTGTCTGTAATTGTGTTAAGATAGTCAGATGGTAGTTTTCATGCTTATCTGTTATTATACTTTTAAGCATCTTAGTAAAAAGTTCCATAATAACTCAGACAATAAAGTCTTTGTCTATTGTCAGACTACTTTTTAATACAGAATCATGTGGATCAGAAAGTAATTTAAAAGGTTATTGAATAGGTTTACACATTGTAAGAAACTTGCGCTCGTTAGTATAAGAACTTTAGACTTAGTGGTCGATAAACAAGCGTTTTGGAATATATTACCCAAACTCTATAAAAAATCAAAATTCTTTTTGATTTTATTTAAAAATAATTCTAACCAAAACAACTTATGCATTTATCAAAATATTTTTTACGAAAAGAACTTATTCAGTTAAATCAAAAAAGTTATTTTTTATATTTTACTTAAAAAACTTAATTTTATCAAATATGATCCAGTTTGAATTTTTTATTTGATTTTAATTAGATAGTATGATAAAAATCGAATAGTTTTTTCCAAAATGTAATTTAATTTGAAGCAAATGACAATTAAATAGGTTGAGTAACAAATTGAAGTATTAGATAAAAGTTAAAAATCAACTTATATCGTTTTCAACAGCCACATTGCTGAACGTTAAAAACATTGAAGTTTTATTCACCGTTCTCCTCTAAGCGCAACACCTCTTCATTTGAAAATTTTTAACTCGATCAAGACTTAGTGTTTGGAGATGAAAGAGAATTAAACATCAAGTCAACCAAACTTTGTTCTGCTACTTCTATTTAACTTGATCTGGGGTTTGAACCAACTTTTTGTCATTCAAGCAAAAGTTCTTATTGCGCAACTAGAGAATCAGGTCATAAGAAAATAGAACCAATTTGATGTTTTAGTGGAAGACTTATAAAAGACGATATAATTTTCACTTATCAACAATCATAAGTACATGATAATTATTGTATATTTTGAAATCCTTATATCAATTTATTTAAAAGAGTTTTATTTAGATTTTGTTGTAAGGTTAAAGACAAATTCAAACTATAAATAGATGTATAATCACTAAAGACACCGCTTAAATTTACAAACTTAATTAGAATTTGCTAAATATTTTTGAGTCAAATTACAACTGAACTAATTGTATATGTACATTATGAAATGAAAACTCAATTTTTTCAATACAATTTGAATTCTACTGGGTAATGGTCAGATACATCAGCAGTCTGTAAAATAAAATAAATTTTGTCTTTAAATGATGTCTTCTTCAGTTGTATACTGAAATGATGAAGAGCTTAGCAAGGCTCATAATTACTTGAACAACAAGAACTTAACAAATGTTAACTGGATTTTAATATTTATGAGTTCACTGAATATAAAAAGTCTTTTAGCATTGATAGTATTTATTTAAAGTAGATAAAAAAAATTAAATGAAATAATGAGAGATTAATTCGATTACTTGTTCGTAGGACAATCCATACTCTAAATCAAATCTGAACACTTGTGCTTGTCGAGAGTTTTCAATTACTTTATCTCCAGTAACAACAATCCTTAAGATTACAGAGTTAAAAATCTTTTATTGAAATAGAATAATAACTGAATATATATTAAAAGATTATAAATAAACTTTTTATTATTATTTTACCTATCATAAGCGCAATCAGTCGAAGAAACAGTTGTATCGGCATCATTGCCAAGCAACCACTTAAATCGATCATCAGTCCATAAATTTATATCGTCCCAACACGATTTACAAACATAGTTACAATCGGCATTGAAATCTCCGGCTAAAATAGACTCCTGTGTTTACAATTGATTCTTATAACATGTATCTTTATTTGTGTCTTCTTTAAGTTACGTACATCTCCGTAAATTCTTTGAACTATGTCATAGACTTCAACCATTGCGCTAATTTCATTGTCAGCATCATCTGGCTTTGAATGCAAACTAATGTACGTGAAATCACGTGGTCCATCTTAAAATAAAAAAAAAATATTCAATGATAGCTACCAAACTTAAAAAAAGTCAAAATTCAAAAAAATTACTGAAGTTTCCATCTAATCTACGAAACTGAACAGTAAATGGCTCTCTTTCAAAAGTGTCTCTTGTATCAGGGTATTGATAGGTAGATATAACTGAAACTTTATCTGTTCTAGAAGATATTGAAATGTATTGAAAAGGCATTTGAAAAAAACAATTTTTAAACATATGTTACTACCTGTATATATATCCATATTGTTCTTTGTTGCTTGTACGTCCAGTTCTCATGCTAACTACATAATTATAATTGTGAGAAGACATTTTGTTAACTTCATCCACTAGTTCTGGAAGTGACTCTTGGGAAGAGTCTCGAATTTCTTGAATCATTACAATGTCATAACGATTTACTATCTGAAGTAACATCAAAATAATACTTGAAACACTCAGAATAATTAAGAAATGTACAAAAGTGTTTCCAAATTTTATTATAAAATTCTAGAATTTTTTTAATTGAATTACTTTTGTTAAGATATCGACAACTTCAGGCTTGTCCATTTTCGACCTTCCAAATATTTGTATATTGAAAGCTCCAATAAGAAGTGAATCAGCTGTAGCCAAACTCCAGACAGTACAAAAAAGTAATAAGAGACATATATTAACTTTCATCTTATAATCTTTTGTTTCTACAAACAAAAAGGTCTTCAAACTATCTATAAGTATCACTTTTTAGTTTAAAATAGTAGTTAAAAAATAGAACACAAGAGTACTTAAGCAAATGATGACTTTCTGTGTGAAACACACGAAAAGTAACATAGAATTAATAAATGATGACGATTAAGAAAATTTCTTATTTAGTTTTTTTTAGTTAGCAAAAATTCAGAATTTAATTTTTTTATGCAAAGATAAAACTTTTATTTACTCAATTGTCACCAGTATGATTTTCAAACACGACCGATGCTGCATTTTTAGCTGGCTCGATGACAATTACTTTGATTTAAATTTTTGGCAGCATTTGTTCAAATTTTAAGTAAAAGTAGGAAATTTTAAATAAACACTTGCTGAGATTGGTACTTAAATGTAAAAAACTTTATGACTAAAACTACCAATCTAAAGAAACTGAACTTACAAAAATTTTTGTGCTTCTTTGTAGAAAAGGTTTAGGATTCGAACTTACGTCAATCGTAACAGATATTCTCCTAAAAAATGCAATAAAAAGAAATTTTAACTTTTATAAAAATAGCTATAAAAGCAATTATATTATGCTACTAAAGTAATGTTAGTTTTACAGCTGTAACAGTTTTTGTAAAAAATAATTAAAGAAGCCCTATTAAGCTGATGTTAGTCTAATAATTATGTTTCTGTAAATATAGTTTTATAGTATTTACTTGTTCTAAAACGAATAAATGACAGCTGCTGTCTTCATAATCTATAAAACAGCTTATCATAAAGTAAATATTTTACTGTATGAGCAAACTAGTTAAATTATTGAAGTACTCGATACAAACTCAATTTTCTGAGGGTTTTGATAATAAACTTTTAAACATCATAACCAGTTAACTAGACTCGATATTTTGTTTGATATATGGTTGTACGTTTGTTTACAAAAGATGACTCAGAAATATATTTATATTTCTACTTTACACGTATACTTTGCAATGTCAATAATCCAAATTTAAAAAACATTTTAATAAAGTTTTATATATATCATAAGTCAAATGATTCTAAAATGTTGACGACATGACACTCTAAGCTATAAAAAGGTTTGAACATAAGCGAAGGTGCTGTCAGACAATAACAAAATTAAATTTTTGTAGCAGGTGTGTTTACACGAGTGTTGAATTCTACAATATGATCTGTTTCAAACTTGTCTAGTCATGAAAGTTTACGTTTCAAAAAGTTTGTTGACTTCTTACTAGATGAGTCATTAAGATGGGTTGTATAGTAAACTTGCAAATATCCTTGAGATTTCCTTACTCCAAGCATCTAGTAAAATTTTTCAACTACTAATCATTAGATAATGTTTCAACTATACATTTGTCAATTAAAGCCCTTCAGATGAAATGTTTACCAGAAATTACAATCTAATTAGATTTGATCAACTACGAAATTTCAGATTGTACCAAAATGTTCATATCTTTTAATCTACAATATACTTTTACAACTTTCTCAGTCTTATATAAAATTAACACTATTCAGAAATCAATTGATAAATATACTTAATATAGAAGTAAAAAACACTGATACAAGAAATGATGATCAATATAAAAAAATAACAAGAAAAACGGCCGTGAGTCTTATATTTAAACAGCTGAATCTTACATCAATTGAATCCATAAATAAAGTTCAAAATATTAAGTTCAACAAAACATAGTAACAGAAGCAAAAGTTGCAAGATTTAGTTGATAAAAAACAAACATCAAATGAAATAAAAAAGATAAGGAACTATCTTCCACAGTTAGAAGATGGCTTCTTGTTATCTAACCCATTGATGATCTTGTCATCATCTTTTACATCAACTAAATTGATGATTCTTTCATGAGGTAGATTAGATCGATGCGGAAAGAAAAAATGATCCAAGTTATAATTGACGAGATTCGTAACTGATGAAGTATAGATATCAGCGATTCGGCAAAGACGAGATGAAAAGAAGGAAGGAGCTAGGTGAGAACGGAAGATGGAACCAAAGTAAGGATTAAAGATATCTTTGACTCGGACTTTGATACTTTCTCGTTCATGTAGCCAATCCGTAATTAATTGCTGGCTTTCAGCATCTCGATAAATCTGCAACAATTTGTACAAGTTAACAATACTAGTTCACACAAATCATAATAAATAAGATTGCAATGTGATTCTGCCGATGAAGACAAAGAATAAAAAGCTAATCGCCTCTCACCTGCATCCTTTCCAGCAATTGCTCGAGTGCCTGTAACCACATAATTGAATCGTGATACATTTTCGAGTTAATGCCATCAATTTCATTAATTAATTCAGGAATAACAGCTCCAGTTCGCCATCCGTAATAAAAAGTCACGTCAGCAAGATCATTGTATATTTGATCACCAAAGTACAATACTTCATTGTGATGCCAGCCGGATATTGACATTAATTCACTGATACTTCCTTCACAGTAAACTCCATGCTGTTGAAAGGAGTTAATTCGTTCCCAAGATACCTCAGGAGATATATGAGGAGTGATGACTTGTCTGAAAGGTCGTTTACCTTTGTGAAAAAATGAAGGTTTTCTTGCATTTACTATGATCAAGTCAAAAGCATCTCTCCAGTCTGAACCAGCAATAAACTTCATACCTCTATCAACAAACTCAAACCCACTGTTTGTAATCAGAAATAAAGTCTTTTGGGATGATTTAAGATGATTAATTAAATCTTTAAGACTATCTTTCACCAAATATTTTTCAATATTTAATGAAACTTCTTCAAACAATTGACCACTAACATGAACATGTCTGACAGACTGTTGGACATTTGCAAAAAGTATCTTTGGATCATAAACCATTTTTTTATGATCGAAATAATCTACAACATTGGCAAGTAACATCATTTCAGGAATGGAAAAAACATCCATCAATTGCTTAAGAAGTTCACTACCCTCAGAAAAAGACTGATCTAAAATATGCTTGGGAATATGACGCCTCCCTTCAAATAACTGGAGTACCTGCCAATATATAAATATATAATAATAATATATCATCTGGCAAAAAAAAATCTGATTATCAAAGTTAGAAGTCATAAGAAAGTAAAATATCTAAAAGTATAAAAAATGAATGAAGATTTTTGTTAAAGTGGTTTACCTCTTCAACTTCAAGTTGTTGTAGTCCACGATAAACTGACCCTTGTTGTATAATGTGGAAAGCATCAACTTTCATCATTAAACTTCTATTAACATCATAATGAAGACCACGTATGCAAAAGTTGGGTTGGAAAGGTAAATGTAAAAGTTCTGAAGGAAAATGAAAATGGTCCACTAAATTTTGAAGTGCATTTTTATATATGAATAATTGCATCTCATCTTCATATGGAGCTAATGTATAATCATAATCAAACCCATAAACATTAATTTCACGTAAATTAATTTGGTTAATTGCAAATATATCATTTTGATTGATATTAAAATGTTGTTTATGATTTGATGATATCAATTGCTTCAGTTTATTATAACGGCTCTGTAAAAATTCTTGATTTGAATTGTATCCAGATTGAAAACGAATAGAAGAAGATTGAAATATATTAAAACTATTCAAATTTGTGGCCACAATTTTATGTAGGAAGTTTTTCTTAAGTAGCATACTTAAAAAATAGAATCCAGCTAAAAATAAAAAGTTCTTAGATCATGAAATAATTTTATAAACTAATATTCATAACTATGAGAATATTTAAAACTTGAATATAAAATATCATATTTTAAACATAACAAATTAAAATTAAAACTAATTTATTTCACTATGTCTTTTTACACATTACTGAAACTGCAAAAAATAGAATTAATCAGTTAATCTATTACAAAAAATTAAAACTGAATTGATGTTTATTTTTAAACATTGATTAAAAGTAGTAATATGATATGTCAAAACTGAATAGTATAAACTAATAACAAACCACATTATAAACATAAAGTTTTATAGTCAAATATTAAGATTACATGAGAAAAAGTTTATAAAAGAGGACTAATAATACAAAATTAAAATAATTACAACTAAAGGAAGTCACTATAAGGTTATAAACTCTAGATAGTACAAAACTTAATTATAATTATTTGTGAAATAAAACAATGATGAATCTTGTTGGCAAAAATATTTGTAATATAAAACACAGCTTACTCATCAATACATCTTAACCAAGTAATTTCATAGTGATATAAGCAACTTAGAATAATAGACTAAATTGTTTAATCTTTATGTAGAAAACATGGCATAAGCTTTATCTTATAAAATTTGCTTAATCTTCTGTCTTATCAATTCTATCAAAAAGGTTTATTCAAATTGTTTTATTTAAATGCATATGATTGCAGATGTGTAAATAATATGAAGTTTTTAGTAAAATAAAAGTATAAAATATCAGAGTAATGCAATTTTTTTTTATAATTACACAAATAAATAGCTTTTTGTATTAACAAGTTATCCAAATAAATTGACCTTTGTTTTGAGGAAAGACTTACAAATTTATTTAAAAACAAAAAAGCATTTTGTAAACTTTCAGTGTTACTAATTAAAAAAATAGACTTTAGTTATAAATATAATATAGCTTAAAAATAGTTTGTAAGAAGTTAATTCTGTGATAAATGTTTCATTAAAGGTATCAAACAACTGATACTTAAATATTTAACTACAATTGATTTCCGTTAACCAGCAGCTTGCATATATTTTTGATTTAACTCATACAAGAAAACCTTTTATAAATCAACGATTAATATATGCTCAGAAATTTTATTTAATTCCTTTAATAAGCTGTGAAAACAGGCAGCTAAAACCAAAATTTTTAAAGTAATGAATAGTATATAAAAAATTTTCAAAGTTCTACTATATGAAATAAAAAGACATGTATTTTTTATCAAACCAGAAAAACAAACAATTTCTTATAATTCATGATTAATAAACAAATAATTGTTTCATAGTGCTGAAAGGGGTAAGTTATCTCAATAGTTTATTTTGTGAGCCGGGTACCTTTTTGGGTACTTTATCCAGTGTTTTAATTAAATTAACCTACAGTATTTTGCCTACAACCATAGGGCATAATTGATAAAATAAAAATCGTTGTCATGAACGTGTTTAGTCTCTTGATGGTATTCTAAGGATGTTAAGTAGCAATCACAGATTGAATTTTGTTTTAATTTTTTAAAGGCATAAATTCTTTATAGAAAGTTGGTTTAGAGAAAGTTGAGCATAGGACCTGAAAAAGGATGTGCTTCAAAAATATATCAGAAAAGTAGAAATAAACATAAGGAAAATAAGGATTATACCTAGCTAAATAAAATATTTTTATTTACAGTAGTTCGAGGTTTAAAGATAGAGCATAATATGCATATATAATATGAGACGATGAGAAGTACGTTCAAACATATACACTAAAAAAGTGGTAGGAGGAAGTATAAGAAGTAGAATTACTGTTTAATGACCTAATAAGCTCTTGTGCAAATAGCACACAGAGCTGTATTTTTACAGGGATGTGATAAATTAGTCTGCTGAGTGACAGTGAAATCCTTATTTTCTTTGAACTTTATATTTTACTTATACTTTAGATCGTAAAATAGTACTGATCGTTTTTTCATTCAACACAATCTTCTTAAAGTTGGGACACCTGAGAGTGTTGTATATATATCTATACTCATTCAATAACGATTTTACAGGGTATTTTTTAAGCACTTTTGTTTCTGCGGCTGAATGAGAGTTTGTAATGCAATTTTGGGTAAATGCCTTTTTTCTATCTCGAAAGCGCGACCGACCGAACAAAGTCTGCTTAACAGTGTGTTTTTAATGTTGAGTAACTTAACTTTAATAAAGAAAAAGTTCCTGATGTGGGCGATGCTTTTGAGGTAATGTTGATGAAAAATATCCCAAAGTCGTAAGTGGCTTGTATAAAGTTATGGATTGTATAAGACTGAAGACTCAATTCTGTAAGACTGTGGTAAAAAATAGCTCTTTATAGGCCAATTTTTCAATGATTTTCATTTGGTAGTAACTCCAAATTCATTTTTAGAGTTAAGTAAGAGTTAACTAAGTGTTTGCTATTGACAATCTGTTGTCTACTTCTCTATCAATGGTAGTATCATGTCACTCCTGTCTTTTTAAAGTTTATTTAAATTTTAAAGAGTCTTGTGGCCTCAAAGAAGCAAGATTTTAATACTTTCAAGAACAGGAAGAATGTTCACCTATGTCAGATTTTGAAGCTGTTTTTAATAAATAAACCAAAACCATTAAAAATTTGAGCAATGCTAGCTTGGTTTCATCGATTTTACATTATAAGTTATCTTATATATACATTTTTGTTTAAATCACAAGAAATACTGGGCTGTCGTAGGTAATATGCCTCTAAATAAGTTGAAACCTTTCATTGAAATTTGCCACAGTTTTTGCTGACAGCAATAACATATTGTTGTCTTGTTTTAGAAAGTTATATTTACGAAGTAATAAGTAAATAGACGATCTTTCAACAATTTAAGAGTTATAAGTCCAAATCAATATCACTTTCTTTTTTAACTACCACCGTAAAAAAAATTAAAAAAAATTGTTTTTAAATAAGTTTCTGATAGTTTTTTTACTAAATTCGTTTTTGGTATGTAAATAATTACTTAAATTTATTCTGTTGGTGCATAAGGGCTATTTTACTGTGTGATATTATACAGGGTACATTTGTTCGCAACTTTAAGATGGTCACCTATTCGATTCGCTTTAACGATCAATAATTTTACTGTTGTCATTATATCTTTAGACTTTTATCTTCATAAGTTTCCTTAGAGACTCATTTCTTTGTGTTTGTTTTAATGACTGGTTGTTATGCAAGGTTTCGTAATGTTGCTTTGGTTTGTCATTATCGTCTTGATTTTTTTGTTCTGTATATTCTTACTGTTGTGCATAAGTTGGTCATTTTTATGAATAATATATTTTTTAAATTATAGTATTTCAGTATTTTAAATAATTTTTTTTTAACTTTTTATGTTTAATTTTTTTTATAACAGAATAATCTTGTTGTATCTCCTCAAACATTTTAAAATTACTTTTTGAAAGAAAAGGATTGTAAAATGCTGCCCAGTATTTTAAATTATATACTTATTTTTAAATAGAACCTGCTATTTTTTTCAACCCATTTGGCATCCTCAATTTAATAAAAAAGTCATTTACCCAAAATAAATTTAGTTACAGTATACTTCTGTCACTATTTTTGTTTCTGATGGAAAATCTATTCACTTGACTATATTTTTGTTTTAAAATAATAATAGAAAAGAAATTGTATATAAAAAGAAGTTTTGTTTCTAGCTTTATAATAATTTTCAATTATTGGTCATTGATATTCTTGTCATTTATTATCCTAAGTATAAGTATTTTTAAACTGCAGTTAGTAGTTATTTTTTATATATTTATTTTGGTTAGTTAGTGAGATAAATTTTTGAAACAATAAACTTCAAATTTGCTTGATAGAGTGATTGACTTTAATTAAAACCTGTATAGTTGCATTTAAGATAAAATTCTATCTTTGTCATCTCCATATAAGCCATAAGCTTAGAAAATAATATGTTTATGATTGTTTGGTGAAAGTAAAACTAAACAAGAATTAGAAGTGTTAACTTTCTAAATAAATATTGCTATTTTCTTTTAATTTTATGTTCATATAAGTATTATATCTATTTAAATACTTTTAAATTACCAAGCCTTCATAAGATTCTTTATTATTTAAAGCCTTTGGGCTGTTTATTTTGTAATAGATTTTATTTATAACAGTTTGCAATGTATTTATAAAGTTATATTTAAGAAACTAATTTTTGATAAGTTTTCTTTTTGAATTGTTGTTAAACAGAACATGTTTATTCTATGTGATCTATGTGTAGTTCTTTTTTTGTTATAAGGTTTAAACTTTTATATATTGTTATTTTTATGAATAATACTTCTTAGATTATAAATTATTTTTTGGTTAAAGGATAATTTATTTTTTTGGTTTTGATTATGAAAATTGTTAACTTATATAGACAATTTAATCTTTTTGTATGTAAATTTGTATTTAATATTTAGTGGAGTGATATATTACTACTTTAATTTAAAATGTTTTTCATCTTGGTTACTTTTTTTAATCAGAACAAGCTTTTATATTAAATAATATGATTCTTTAAACAGAATTAAAATTACTTATGATATTTATAAATAATATATTTAAAGCATACTTTTTAAAATAAAATGTGATTATTCTTTTCACTTATTTTTATATAATTTGAATAAAATCTTTGTGTTTATAAAATTCCTAACCATGAAAATAAAGTAATAATGAAAGTTGTATAAAATTTTTTATGCTTTTTAGGTTTTATTTCAAGTTTATTTTGGCTAATTTCTAAAAATAAAATGGCATGTAGTATAGCTGTCAAACGTCACCATGAATTTGAACCATATTCTCCTGAACAAGCTATTAAAGAAGATAATTTGATTGTACCACCATCGAAAAAGATGAGGCCATGTAACTTCCAACCTCGCCTTGTTGGGCCTTCCCTCAATGTTAACTTTGATAAAATGTCGTTGGCATCCTCATCTAAGAAATTCTGGAGTGGCATCTCTTCATCTGAACCATCTTTAACTCCAACCAAATTTGCTTCGCTTCCACCTCAGCCTGATTTTAAGAGTGCTCGTAAACCTTTTGAAGAAGCCTCTAAAAAATGTAAACGTACCTACAGCCAGATTGCTGATTTAGTTTACCAAGAGTTTGAATGGTTGAAGCGTCGAAAGCATCGTCATGAAGAAGACGATGTTGGGACTTCTGAAGAAACTATTCTAAACCAACTTGCTTCTTCTCCAATTAAAACTGAAACAACTGATGCAGAACCCTCTTCAAATGGAAGTGAAAGTCCTGTTTTGAAGAAAGAAACTGTTAATATTACCCTTAAACAAGTGTGCATGATTTGTGATCGTATGCTAAAAGCACAAGAGGAAAATTTGTGTAATGAATTTGAACAAAAGCTTGTTGAAAAATTGTCTGAACAGTATTGTTCTTATGTCAAGTTTACTCAAGACCAATTGCAATCCAATAATGATCATTCTGAAAGTTATATTTCTTAGATGCATCCAAGATCTAATTTATGAGAAAGGCAATTAGTGTGAGTATTCATTTTGTATTGCTAAAACATCTTTATGGATCTAATCTCATGGAATGTTGAGTAAACTGATATTTAATTTCCTCTGTTACTTTTGGTTATGGAAAAGTTGGATAAAATTTGGACTTTTCATCTAATTTTTGTCTCACTTATATACCACCATTTCTTTTCATTTGATATAGTGCCTTGTCAAAAAGTTATGGCATTAACGGATCGCAATTCCAATTGAAATACTTGCTTTCATCATCATCTCATACTTTTAAGCAGGTGGCAAGATTCAAAATGACAGAAATTTTAAGTTGCTTATCCTACACAAACTCTTTTTTATACAAATTTTCACATACGTTTATTAAGGAAGATTGTGTTGTAGTCTATTACTTTCATTCTTAATTTAATTTTCATACTTTCGATATGAAACAGTTTTATGTTTAAAAATATAAGCTGATTAAATATTTTTTGACAATCTGACGTACATCCGAATTTCTTTGTAGCCCCATGATAACGCATACTTTAATAAATAAAATATCACCAACAGCAGATTGATGTATTCTTAATTTTATTTTAACTTACTCATCTGCCTTATGAGTTAGAAGCAATTTGGTTGAAGATAATCTTGCTTAGTATGAAAAGACCTTTTTACTATGTTCTTCACTGCTGCTATCTTCTTCATCTTTTTCATGAACTTGTAAAAACTTGGCTCACAAATGTAAATGCTTTATTCAGACAAATATCTGCTTGATAAAAATTGAACAAAACTAAAAAGAATTATTTTCATTTATAACAGCTGTGCATATTCATATCTTTTATAAGTGAACATTACTTTCAAAAAATTTTCTTTTTAATTGATCCAAATTTGTTTAGTTGTAAAATTACCACTTTTATCTACTAAACTTGATAACCTTAAACATTTTTTAGGATCTTAGTATATATTATTAGGTACTTTATCTAACTTGACCAAAGATATGTTATTAGGTAATCATTCTTCAAACTAAAAATGTGTTTAACATGATAGCCTTTTTTTATAATGGTTAGATTTGTGTTGCATTGATATGGTAAATATATCTGTGCATTCATTTCCCTTATTTTTCGTTATATAATAGATTATCCTCAAGGTAATTTCCCTTTCAGAATTAATTTTAGGTCTATTTGAAAAGTTTATGTCTAAAACTGGTGGTAATAAATATGTATTAAGCTGTGTAAGTTTTAATCCATGTTCTTTTGACTATTGTTTTTTTTTGGATGATTTAAGTTTTGGCTATTTGATTATGTCCACCTTTATAAAACTGTGTTTGTAGAGATATAATCAAGATACACTATTCTATTGTGTATCTAAGAAATGTATTCAATTCAGTTTTGTGTTAGCTTAACTATCATGTATAATAACTTTGATGAGTAATTTGTACGCTATACTTTTTAGCTTGTATTTCATGTCTCTTCGAATACATCTTTTTTATTGCAATGTAAATAATGTAAACATGTCTGTGGTTGAAAAAAAATTTCTTTTGTGTTGTTCATTTAGAAAAGTTGAATGAAAATGTATTTGTGAACCTGTTTATGGGATTTTCTTTGTTTAGTGGTATCAGTATGGAAATAATCTTTTGCAATTTTTATTATTTTTCTGCCAGAAATGAAAACTTTAGGAACATCTTTGTAATTCGATTTATTGATTATTATGAGTTTGTATCAATCAATTGTAACAGACTTTAGTGATGTTGTGCAAATTACTCCCAGTATGGAATTGTATTTGAAACCAATAGCTAAAATACATATCAGTGTATCGCTACCTAAACTAAAGGTAAGCTCTTGGTTTTAGTCGATTGATTATAACTAAGAAAAATGAGGTTAAAAGTTTCAAGTAAATTTGGTCATCCTCAAATTTCTACTATACTTCAAATGATTAGTATCTCCAATGCAACAGTTAGCAAATCTTCATATTAGAAAATTTCTAAAAGTTTATATTAGTTGTTCTTAGAAAGTTAAATTTCTTTCATGAATTTTGTTCAATTTCTTAAAAAATTTTTTGTCAGTCTTAAGAACTTTTTATTTACAGATAGTAAAACTTGAAACTGTATATCATTACAGGTTGCTGGTCAAACTATTTCTAATTGGGATTTGCAACAAAAACTTAAGGCTCTTTGCGAACCTTTAGTGTTAAAAAACTTTACAGTTTCAAAAAGCACAATGGAATATATCAGGTCAATTCTGAAAATGAACAATTTTTTTAAGAACTGTACCAATAGCTAAATTCATCTAATAGTATTTAACTTTTATATGTTATCTTCGTTAGTTTAAAATAAATTATAAGAAATAATGTTATATGTAATAAAAGGTATGTTTATTTTTAGTTTTGTTTACTTAAATTTTAATAATTATCTGTCAATAACTGAAAATATATATTTTCAGGTTTGAAAGTGAAGTGAATACTAAATCTTCCATTAAATCTTTTATCTCTGCTTTGAATTATCGATCTTTAAAGCTTGTAAATTTTCCAGAAACTCTTCGAGTAATTCAAATTTTAATTTATTAGATAGTAATTAACTTTTGTATGACTAACATCTTAATGTGTATGTACTAAACTAAAATACAAACAAAATATATAAAAATAGAAATGAATTAAAAACATTTGAAAAAAAGCAACTGCTTTATCATAAAATTATCTAAAAGTAAAAAATGAAAAACACAAAACTAGTTTTGATTGCAGGTGACTTGTAGTGAAGCAAAAACCAACTTTCCCACCAGGCAAGATTGGGATGATTATTTTGGTGATTCAGAGATCTTCGATGAGACCCGTCCAGGTGAACGTCCTGATACTGTTCACATGAGCGGTGTCCCTTGCAAATTCTTTGCTGACCCTGTCAGTAAAATAAGTTGAGTTTTGAAGTAAATGTAAAATTGTGGATTTTTTGGCAGCAAACACAACTTGTAAATCCAGCGAAGGTTGAAGAATTGTTTCAATCTTTTGGAAAGATTCGTAATATCGATATTCCGATTCTAGATCCATACAGATCTGATTTACAGGTTCGAAATCATGTTCAGCTGTCTGTGTGAAAACTTTAATCATCTACTGCTGATCAAATGTCAAAGTTGGTTTGTTGTTAGGAGGCGAATAAGAAGAGCTTCAAGCCTTTTTCCTACGACTCGCAACTGTTCTTTGAAATGTTTATTCAATTTGACAATTACAAAGGATTTGCTGCTTGCATGAAAGCTTTTCGAGGAATGAAGTTGTTGATGAAAGAGAATGGAGAAAACGCCATTGCTGCTAATATTAAGGTACTCCTCATCTGATTGTCAATTGAATATCAAGTAGTTGGTTTGAAGGTCGATTTTGATCGGACCAAGCATCTCTCGGACCAATCTATCGAAAGTCGGCAGTTAGAAAAAGACAAAATCGAAAAACTTCAAAAATTACGAGAAGAAGCGAAACGAAAAGAGCGAGAAGAGGCAGAGCAGAAGAGACTTTTCGATCTGTGATTATTGAAATGATATCTCGATGATGTCATCATCTGTGTCTTTACAGACGTCGTAAGCAAGAAGAAGAGCGGGAGGAAGAGATGAGACGTCAGCGGCGTGAAGAGAGAAGAAAGCGAAAAAAGAAAGAGAAGAAAGCAAAGCTGGAGGAGCAAAGAGCTATTCTTCGAATCGCGAAAGAAGAAAGGCGTTTGTTGGTTGCCAGTCGACGCCTAGAAGCCATTAGGCTAATCACTCATCTAAGCCAGCGTCTTCAGGTTAGTTGCTGGTTTGTTGGCAACTGGTTGAAAGTTGATTAATATGTAGAAAGAAATTGAAGAAGAAAAGAAGAAGAAGAAGAGGCAGGAGTTGGATCAGAAGAAGAGAATTGATGAAAGTTGTGATCGTGAGAAGAGGATCAGGGTGAGTTAGTGACAGTAAAAAGACACGGATGATGATGTTGATCTCTAGGAGCACCTCAAATACAAAGAGCATGAAGTAAAAAGTCGAATCTTGAAGAGAAAGCTGGTTGAGGAGTACAAACATCGTGATCGGAACAAGAATCATCTGAAGTCTGCTTCATCGCGTCATTCAGATCGTGATGGGAGAACACGAAGATGATGACGTCATCATTATCTCTTCTACACTTACAATCATAAGAAGAAAATTAAGATTAGGATTTTAGTAATTGATGTTCAATTTTATGTCCTTGAAACTTTTTTAGTCAAATTTTTGTCAGAATTTCAGATTTTTAAACTTTTATTCTGTGGTAAAATACAAGGAATTGAATGAATGGTTTAGGTGGTTTGTAGGAAGTTTAGATTTTCAACAGACACATCATCCAACAAGATCGCTTTTATCATTTGATCTTCGCAAAATCTCCTAGATTTTAGTGTAGTAAAAATTGAAATAATATATTGGAGGGTTTGTCTAGAGATAAATCATTTTAGGAAAAATTCTATCAACTAACAATAAATGATATCTTTTACTAAATGTCGCGTTTATGATAGAAGATATTGACATCTTACAAAAGTTGTAGAATGAATTATATATTTGATGAACTAAGAGCTTTTTAAATTCATAGAAATAGTTTGCTCAATATCGGACTTCTTTATATTTTCATGTTTAGATTTACGAGACGTTCTTATACGATTTAAAATTAAATTAATACGTATAATAATATATTTAAAATTAAATTAATATATATGATATATATTAATTTAATTAATAATAATTGAATTAATTAAATTTAATACGATTTATAAGATTTTGCCAAATCTAGTTAAGATTGATATTAAAGAATTGTCAAAATATTTGTTTTGATCTTATAACAAGATGTGTCTATTGAGTTACTTCATGAATCTAGTAAGTCAAAGTTTAATCAACTCAAGCTCTCTCTTGGTGAAGACCTTTACTTAATCAAAGAAAATTGTCCTCTGATGTTAGCAGATCTTGTAGCTGAAAATCTTAAGGACTCTTCTGCTTTATAAAGTGTACCCTAAACCACTCTTCTAAAGCTTTTAACTAAATCATCAAATTGTTAGATATTAAAGTATTAAAATTATTTATTAGTAAGTTCTATAGTCATTATATTTTACAAGATGTTCAACTTACATCTAGATAAAAGCTATCAACTAGTCGGGAATAACCTAATGTTTAAGTAAAGCCATCTAAGCTAATTAGTTTGCTCTAAATAAACTTAGAAAATAGTTTGAGTAGATTTTAAGATTAAGGCTGAAACTAACTAATCACAAATATTATTTACTTAACTAATTTGTAGAATTCAAGATCTTAAAATGTTTTGAAGACAATCAAAAAGATATTGCGCTGCTTTCTAAGAAGACAATTGAAGTAGATTTTTGATAGCTATATGTATTGTTTCTTGGTATCTAGACCAGTATAAGCTGCTTATAAGTTAATGTTGGTTTGATATTTGTAAGTTTAGGGAGTAGACAAACCAAATAGCTATAAAGATGTTCATGAATTTCGTAAAATGTAAATAAAATAGATTTAAAAGTTTTCTCAGTATAGTTTATTCTAACAATTTAAAAATACCAAATAAGCTACTTTAAAATTACAAGAACCGACTCTTGAAAAAACCAAAAGATTTATTCTGAAACTTTTTTTAAGAAGACAAATTTGACACTTCAAACCTGCGAGTTAATAACAAAAATGTCCCAGAATTTTACAAGAACTCATCATGACGTTGATTCGAATACTTTCAGTAATGTTAAAGAAGTCAAATTAAGCAGAATGCAGTTGGCATTCATTCAACCATTTTACTAAAAAGTTGTTCACACTTGTGTGTCAAGCTAAACATAAAAATAATTTTATAAGCATTTGCTATCAAATCAGAAAAGGCAGAACATTAATCACCTCACCTATACGATGCTTGTTTAAAAAGTTACATTCAAACCTTTGATAGTCCATCTGTATTGTGTAGCGGTTACCTTGTTCGCCTATCAAGTGGAGGTTCCAGGTTTAATCCCAAGTGGACATTTATTTGCAATAAGGAAAAGTCCATAACAACCCAGGTAGAAGGGCCATGTGAGTCTGGTTATTGACAACACTTCTAAAAGATGCAAAAAATCGAAGTTAAAGCTGGAGTTGGAGCCTCGTATGCAGTTCGTAATTGTACTTAGTGTCGTTCTGGCAGCTCCTGCGACGCCAGCCAGGCGTAGTTGCATCAGTCCTTTTGTTCTGCTGCATAACCTTGTTGACGTGGAGAGTGGAATCCTGCTACATGGGCCACAACTGGATCTAGATAATTACTGCCCTCGCACTTATGTATGGTCGTTCTCGGTCGAAGCAGGCCAAAAAAAACCTTTGATACGTTCTAAAAGATCTTTTAGTTTGAGTGCTAGATAGGATTGAAAAATATTTTCTATTGTAATCAGAAAGTTGTATGTTTAATGACAAAGCTTTGCGCTTAAAAAATCTTTTATAAAAACTATTTTTGTGTAGATTTAAAGTTCTTTGAAGCATCAACCATTACAGAGTGGTACAGAAAAATTAGAAATTTTGATAAAGCTTGTCAGTTTGATTTTTATATATAATCAGTTGAATTTCCTTTTAAGATGTCTTAGTGCTTATCTGTTGTTGATTTATTACTTTTAAACATACGCAAGTTTGTTGCTTGTATGCCTACTTAACAGCCTCTGATTATATAAGAATCAGTTTTGTAATGCCTTTGACGACAACACCTTTGAACACCTTTTATTATCAAAAGACAAGAAATTGCAAATTACTTCAAAGACTGCTCTATCAAAATTTGATATTCAAAACTGTATTTTATTATTAAGAAATGTGATCTAGATTAAAATCGACTCATATGGTCATAAATAAGTGCGAAATGGAAGTTTTGGTTGCTACATTTGAAACTTATTTATATGAAAACACTTTGTCAGTTCTTTAACCACCTTATAGTACATTTGATGAAAGCGACAAGGAAATTGGAAATTACCTTTTTAAACTATTTAATTTGATATAATATTATTCTTAAGTTTTTGGTAACAATAATTTAGCTATTTACGAATCTATTATATTAGCCTATTCTGCTAAAAATTGATATAAAAAAAAAAGAATTTTTCCAAACTTAACAAAAATTCTGATAGTTTTCGATAACTAAATAACAGAAATATTTATAAAATCTTTTTAACTTTTAATGATTAAAATCAAAACTAAATGACAAGGTGACAATTTTAAAACTAATTCTAGAAAGACGATAAAATTTGAAACCGGTTTTATATGAAAGCGGTTCGATTCATCAATCGAATGATATTGACGTCATTTACTAGTTTCTAAGGAATTAATAGAAGCTACCGAGTTTAATGAGAGCAACTTAAACGCTTTTATGACTGTTCATCGCTTACCAAAGCATTTGAAGCTAACATTAGCATATTTAATAACGTCATGTCACCTGTTAAAAACTGTAAATTTAGTAAATAACCTTTTGTAGTATCGGCAAGTGTTATTTCAATTATAAGCACAATTGGTTCAATAGCCATGAAAGTACCTTTGATGAGAAATTACTTTAATACCTACTGTGTACGTTTTACTTTCGTTTCTGGAAAAGATTTGAACAGTCTCTCTTATACGTCGTAGCATTTTAAATTTGACAATATATTTAATCTAAGATTGTAATTTTATTGATTTTAAAAGTTTTGTTGTCTGAAACCTGGTCTTCAAAAATGTATAGTATATATTTTATTTCTTTGATAAAGCTGTTTCAGAAAATAATTTAATATTTGCCACAAAAGGAGTCACTTGAGTTTTCATTTTTTCTGTAATGATCACACAATTGTGCAACTGATTTCAATTCGAATTTTGTTCATATTTTTACGAATCTATTAAAATATCACAAAAAAATTGATTATCTGATTTCATTCATAAAAAAATTTACGAAAGAACTATTGACTTGACTACTTTATTTTTTTAAGAATATTGCTTATATAAATATTTCACGACGTTTGTGACTCATTTAGAATTTTGCTGACTCAAACTTTTTTAAACTGAAACTGATGAAGACTTTGTTCTGTGTTTAATGAGCAACTACTTAAACACTTATTGTGTATTTGCTTTGTAAAGTCTGCAAATTATTCTATTATCTTAAACTTTATAAAACTTTAATCATCTCAGGCTTTTTATTTAACTTACGAAATAAATTTCACTTTAATGTTTTTCATTTTTTTAAACTTTTAACATCTAAAGCTTTTTATAGATTCAATATTGTAGCAATTACTTTATGGTCTAAATAAAAAGTCTTTATACTAAATAAAACAATGGCTGTATAAGGAAGTAGAAAACATAAAGTAGAATTTATTCATGTTTACAGTGTGAATACTAAATATTGTTAAGTTCTGAATCTAAAGAAAACTTTTATGCAAAACTAATAGGCTTATAGGACTTTGTAAATCATAATTCATTTTTATTTTAAATTTTATGCGAAATCCGTTAAATTTAAACACCATGTAAAAATACTGTAGTTTCAGCATGGCAATTAGATATAACACATTATTACTTCATTAAGTTTGAAGTAAAGTTGAGTTGTAATTTGAACAAAATCTTTAAGCATAAAACCTCTAAGGTTGTCCTTCTACAAAATCTGTATTTAGGTTCATAATTTTAGACATGAAATTTAGATTTAGTAAGTAAAATTTCAGCCATAATTTTGAAAAATTTTTCTAATCTTAATTGATTATTGATGATTAATGTTATTTATTTTTGAAATAAGTTAATTATCTAAAACAAGTAAGTTTTGTTCAAAATGCTAAAAAGAAAACTTCGTGTACAAGTGAAATACTAAATGACGGGGATAATTTGCTGAGCAAATTTTAAAATGAGATCTTAAAAGAGAGAAAAACATGTCACATCACAACAAAGCAGTTTTCAATTCCCAAAACGACCTTTTTATATTTTTCTAACTTTACAAGCCTTTTTCAAAAATTCTTATTTTAAATATAGGTTTATAAACTAAATATTCCAATTTAAAGTTGTTAAAATAAAAATATTTATAAAATTTAATATTTACAAAATTTAAATATTTCTAAATTGTCGTGAAATTATTTTAATGCGATTTAAAAATTAATTTTGTTTAAGGAGTTTATGAACAAAACTAATTTGTGATTACAACTACTGTTTTATAAAAAATGTCAAACAGTGTTTGGTAGTTTTTTAAGTAAAACTTTTCTAAAAGATGAAAACTCAACGAGTTTGACTTACTGGCTTTTAAGCAACTATTCAAGTTTGATCAAAAATTTCAAAAGAGATAAACGCACAAACAGCTGCTGACATTGTTGAACGCTTTACAGTATTTAAATAATTTACATCTAATTATATAATGACCCTTAATTTTTTTTATTTATAAACTTTTAGGAATTCCAAAGCTTTTTTTAAAACTCTTTTTAAAGCTGGAGATACTTCAAAGCTGCTAACATAGTCGTTAAAACGCTTCTATTTATGTTTTATCTAAGAATAAACTTTTCATATTTGCCAGACAAGTAATTTACTATGATTGGTAACATTAAATGACTTTGTAATGACAACTTTTAAAACATGAATTTGTTAATAAACATTATTAACTTATCAAGGCGTTCGAAAGCTGTAAAAAGGCATTTAAAATGAAAAGGATACTTTAAAAAATCAAGCAAGAAATTGTTACAGCATTTTTTTAAAAAGCATGACAATAATTTACTATTACTTTTTAAGTACTTATTTTGCAAAATTTTTTAAAGATAATTTTTACAGGTTTAAACTCTAAACTATTTTTTAAAATAGGTTTATTGACGATTTAAATTATTTATGTCTTAAAATATTTTATAAAATATTTATGATACTCTCATCAGAAAAAACGCTATAAGATTTCTTTTAACACATGACATATTAAATCGCTTTTCAACAGCTTTTCATTTCAATTTTTTTAAGTTTAGCAGTCCTGAAAACTTGGGTTTTTCCCTCTAGTAATAAAAATTTCAGTCGATTTATAAAACTAATGATAACATTACTGGACAGTATCTAGAGCTGTCAGCCTCACTTGTGTGATCAGAGTTTATTTAGTGACATCAGCTAACCTTTAGCTTGGAAGATAATCATTTAATGACACAGTAAGTTACAACACAATATTACAAGTTAAATTCTTCATCTACAGCTACTAGAAAATGAGATTTTTGAAAGAAAACTAAAACTTTCACGTTAGTAAAACGCTGTAACATCCTGTTTTAAATAAATAATAAGTGGGCCTTTTATGCAACTCAAATTGTTTCTCAAAACTGTTTGAACTTGAACTTAAACAAATTTGATGTCAACAAAAATTCAACCATCAAAATAAATACAGAAAAACAAAACTTAACGGAACTTATTTAGCATTTTAATGAGATTATTAATAAAGTTGTTAATTATACAGACTTGATTGAAGAAGATTTGTTTAAGAACATAAAACAAATGAAAGTGTTACAAGTGCCTGTTTCAAGGAGAACCTCTCCCCAAGGTCTCGACATTTACTCTCCACAAAAAATATTAAAAAAGGCAGAATATAGCAAAAGTTTTGGAACTCACTGAAGGTATATTTGATCTTTTTTCAGATTACAGCGCATTTAGTAATGTAAATCAAATAGACATACATGCAAATTCAAAAACGTTATTTGTGATTCAGTTTGCTAACCTTTGAACAATTTTCTTACTGAAGTTATTATATATTGTAGAAATGGCAGAATATCAGAAACAAAGCTTGAATACATTATGAAAGAAAAACAAAATAATGAAATAGAAGGAATGGTACTTGATTCTTTAAAAGTATCTAGTTGATTGTGTGTTATATTTTGAAAAAAAAAGCTTGTTTGTCTCAAACTTGTCCTTGTAAATTAAACTTCATCAACCTCATTTTCTGTTGAGCTGCTGTAACATAAACATTCATTCCATCAATATGACGTTGCCATCCACTACTATAAGGACCCGTCATTAACATTGAGCTCTTTATTGGACCATTTGATCTTCTTCTCTGCCATAGAATCAAACCAAGTACAATAATAATGAGAACAGCAACAGTAATAGTAGCAGCAACAATTGCTGTGATGTTAACATCTTCTGATGAAGCTCTTGCAACTGAGCAATCAAGCCAGTCGGCTCTGAAAGAGTTAGGTCCTTCAACGACAGTAGAAAGCTGATTATCAAAAGTGTAGTACTCTGTTCCCTTCACGAAATATGTAAATCGGTCTTTTGAATCTGAAATAAATTTTTATATAAGTTTTAGAAACTTAAACAATTAAATTTGATGCTAGAATAAAAACTTTTGAATTGCTTCCTTAATGATGAAGCTATCTTTAAATATCAACATTACTTTTCATCTTTTTTACTTCTTTAACTAAGACAAAGTTTGATCGATAAGTTCGATAAGAGAAAATTGAGAAGTTGCTATCGTTCTTAATGATTGATTGAATACTATAGTTTGAGAAATAATACAAAACCAAAAGTTTGAAATTATAACCATAAACAGTTTAATTAAAATGTTTAATCAAGCAACCAGTTTCATATCAAATGCGGATGTATTTGCTTAAGATTAAGATCCTTAAATCTCTTATATCTACCTTATCAAGAATATATTTTGGAACCATACTTAATTATTTCCTATCTTACTCTGTAAGAATAAGTCACTTAGTCACTTTTTCCAATTTGAAATTATATTTTAAAAGCTTAAAATCGAAAGGTTAGCTACTGAAAATAGAAATGAAACTTACACTATACTATACCTCAAATACACAAAAAACTTTTATGATAACAATTTAACATGTTGACAGACTTACTTCGATTATTATCAGAAAAGGCAGCATGGAAATCACTAGGAACATTGTTAAATTTAGTTTGACGGTGCTGTGGGTAATCATTATCAACTCTTAAGCGGCCACTTGTACTAAGTTGCCAAAACCAGTCACCTGAGATTATCATCAATGTTACAAAATGTTAGCTGAAACATCGTATTCTTACCTCTAAACAAATAAGTTTTTTTCGTATTTTTCCACCAAAAAGCTGCATTGATGTCATTATTTTTCAGTCCTAAGTCACTTAAATGTTTTGGTCCTCTTTCCAATGTAGTGGCATCATATTCATAATATTTCTGATCTAATTTAAATAATCTTTGTTTTAATTTGAGATAGAAATATTTGCGTCATGTAATCCTAACTTTATTGCGCCAAACTATCATCTGCTGTTAATTAATTGAGATTTTACAATTTTCACAGAACTGTTAATTTAATTACTTATAATAAAGCAGCAGACTTGTCTGCAAGAAACAATTTTTTTATATTTTACTAACCCTGGAAAAATCGGATTCTATTAGTTTCTTGATCTTCATAAACAGCAGAAACTCTTCCTTTAATTTCTCCCCAAAACAAAGAGATCTCGTAAGGTCCAACGAACCGATTCAGTCTCTTTTCTTTTCTCCAGAAATATTTACCGCTGCAAAAACGAAGATCGTGTTTTGACTTGGAGAATGATAAACAACTTTCTTATTTTTGTTTTTATCTAACAAAAGTTGCTATTCATAATTTTTCTTACAAACTAGTCATGTTTACAAGCTAAGTATTCACCTGAAAACGTAAAGCTCACCACGAATGTAAGCAATTGCATCATATGCAGGCAATTCACACAATTGAGGAAAAGGTGTTTTAGTAGTGGTTGTCGGTTTTCTTCTGGGAGGCAACGTTGATGTTCTATGAATTATTAAATGCAGTTTTTAATATCAAATCGTTTTTTTGATTTCATGCTTGAGAAAGCGATTTCCCAGTTAGAAACCATCGAAGTAAAAATAAGATTAAAGTATCTGTTCTATTATAGAAATTAAAAAAAAAATAGATGAAATCAAATGAAATTTAAATGACTTTTTAAGAGAGCAAATAAAAAAGCTGTTAAAAAACATTTACCTTCTTGGTGGGTATCTTGTTGGTCTGGTTGTAGTGGTTCTCTTTTCAGTACGAGGTGGTTTTGGGTAGTTGATTTTGGGTTTTTTCCCTGAAAAAACATAATTTAAAAAATATCTAAGACTAGATTGGTTTGATAGGCAACTGAAAAACTAATTTTAAAAAGTAATAAACGAGTCTTACTATAAATGCTTTGTATTCCTGAAATATCATCTTCACTGATATCAAAATTAGTCAAGTTGTGATACCTGTAAATCGGGGCCATTATTGCCCTGACATCGTTTGAATGTCCAAGTCCAAGGGCATGCCCAAGCTCATGAACAGCAACAAGGAATAAATCATTGCCCACTGAAAATGTACGACAGATTGATAGCGTAATGACGTTCATAAAGTAGTTCAATTAATTATTTCCTGAATGCACTAAAATGGTTTTTTTTTTAACTGGCAGCTGTTCAATTGGCTTTAATGATTGAGAAAGAAGCTGGAACTAAAAGATATTTCAAAACCCACAAATTACGGAAGTTTTTGTAATACCCCAGTGTGGAAGAGTACATTCTAATCATTATTCCAAAAATAATATTTTTATAAATAAATAATTTTTGTCTCACCATCTGACTTTGCATTATAAACCCAGTTTTCAGAGCTATCAAAATGTGTATCGCCTCCTAGATCTTCTGAAGGATAAAATGCGTGGGCTAAATACCCTCCCGGTCCATCGAATGCAGAGCCGTCACCATGCTCACCAGGAACAAATTTTATTTCAATATCAGCCTCTTTTTTTCCAGTTTTTTCTGTGAATTGGAGATCTACATGTCGACTCCAAATACCAAAAGCTCTTCTTATAGCTTCAAATGAAGCCGCTTGCGTCAATTTTGGTGTATGATTTAAAATTCTGTGAAGAAAATTGAATTACACAATGTAGAAGTCACATGTAATTACCATGAACTAAAATGGCTTTTTTAAAATAAAAGTTTCTAAAGCTAACGATTTTCAAACATAATGTTTATTCTTTTTGTAGATAAAAAAATAAACTTTTTAATTGTTTTTTAATTTTCAAAGCAAATTAATTATAGAACAAATAAGTGTTTGTAATTTTTAGTTTATGCTTTCTGGATATATTTGTAAAATGACATATGGTAACCTTACAACAATTTCCATAAATTATTCAAGATTCATTTCTGTTGCTACGACAGCACTTAAGCTGACGTCATCGACACTTAGGTCAAGGTAACATTGGATCCACTTCTTATTCACAATCTCATTAAGTAAACTCTAGCCGAGTTTTTAGCTTAAACATCTTTGAAGTAACTTTATTTGTAAACACGAGAAACCGAAAGTTAGTTTTACACCTGGTTTGTTACTATAGTAATTATTTGCAGACTAAAATCGATTTTTTGAAACATCATTTGAAATGGAAGTTGGAGATTTTTCAAACTTATTTACCAAACATCATTGATGTGATAGATGTAGACAAAACTTAAAACTTCCTTGAGCTCAGATTAGTTATAACTTTTGAAAATAAAATAGATCTTGATGAAAATTACTTTGAAATATAAAGATCTAAACAAGACCAATTGACGCATACATGATGTACATATGTAAATGATTGACCAACATGTATTAGTATGTAACCTGTCTTCTAGATAAGCATCATTCTCAGCAGAAGAATTAAAATGAAAGCTAAAACTTGCTCAACTGAAAACTGACGTCATCAAACAGAAACTAAAATTCTCTTTACTGTCATAAAAAATGAATGAAAATGAGTAAGTTGGTGTATGTTTGTTACAGTAGTTAACTGAGTTGAATGATTACCTGTATGTGATATTGCGTTTACCCCAAAATCCTTTAGTTGTGTACCGTTTGCTTCTTTTATGATTTCCCTTTTCCTAAATCAAATAAATGAGAAGTTAATCCAAAAGTAAACTTTTCAAACAGCGTATTTCAAACCTTATCGGGATTACCGCATCGCGACATATTCATAGTTCGGATCGTTTCTTCATCTAAGATACCAGTCTGTGGAATCCCCAAGAAAGCTTGCATTGACATAAGGGAGCCTTTCCAGTTAACCAAAGCTGCTGGTTCTCCATCTTTAGCTGTAGGATGTTCTACGTACCCATATCTTTCTAGATATTTCTGTAAAAGTAGTAATTTGTTCTGTTGAAGTTGGTTTGTTATGAAAACAATCAGTTAGTTTTCTATCTCTTTTTCTCCTTCCTCTCAAACAGCTTTAGTTAAATTGAAAAAAACTTGATTTTTCTAGTTTTAAAATCACAGCACCATGAACAATTTTTCTCTTTTGGGGTTTCATTATAAAACTTTTGATGAATAAGAAATTGAAAAAAGATGACAAGCTAACCGAATATTTCATTGGAGAAAATACCTACTAAGTATTTTGGCTGTCTACTTTCATTCTACTACAACTAAATTAATTTTAATTTAATGAAATTTGATAAAACAACATAAATTTTCTTATAACTTAAGAATAAATCATCTTATACAAAAATTAAACTAAATTTTAGAATAAAGTTTTCAAAATGTATAGAGTTACACACTTTTTACTTTCATCTGTATTCATTTAATTTAGATTGATTTTACTATAAGTAAAAAGACTGAAACCACTTAAGCACAGTATCAACCTCTACATTCAGCTAATAAACTTACATGAGCAAAATTTGAAGGATTGAATTCTGCTGCTTCAGTGTTCTGACAAAATAGAATTTGGCCAAAAATAACAACAAAAGTTGCTATGAAAAAATAACTGCCGTTCATTTATTTTAGTTATTGCTAATCAATTGTACAATTAAACTGAAACTCTTATAACATGAAGTTTTATCTGTAAAATTTATTGTGACATTAAAATTAGTAACTACAAAACAGTTCACTGCATTTCTAAAAGATAAAAAAAAAGCAAATAAAATAATAACTTCTTTTATGAAAAAACATTTTTGTAAACACTTAGCAGAGAAATTTAAAAGATAAACCTTTGAAGCATTGTAAATGAATGGTTTTATCTTCACTTAATAAAGCAGTAAGAAAAGGCTTCCTTTACTTTGAGACTTTTTCTTTTAGCTGTCTCGTTTCAATTCAAGCTTTGCAAGAATTATTTTTGCTCTGAAGTATCAATACCGGAAGCTTAAGTATCATAAAATGTTTACGTCACGATTAACTTAAATTTTCAACCTACAACCAGTAGAGAAAACTACATAAAACAAATAATGAAGTTTATGAATATAACTTCATATTTATAGTAAAAGAAATTAAAAAATAGAAATTTAAAAATTGTTTTTAAATATCTGTGAGCTCACAGAAAAATTCATATGATTATCTGTTTGCTGCAAAAAATAAACTGTATTTGTTCTTAATATTTCTATCAATCAATGGGTTTTCTCATAACGGGTTACTATAATGTCATCATTAATAATGATGACGTATTACTTCCGTAATTTACTACTAATGTTAATGACAAGAAACAACAAATGTCATCATCACTATGATAGTGATGACTAACTTCCGGTTACACTTCAATGGTCGTCCAACTAAAATAATTCAACTCTTTCCGGTTTCTTTATTCAATTTAAACTGGACAGAATGATAAATTATTTGATTAAAATTTAACTGCAATCTCACAATTGAAGTAAAAATAACTTCAATAAATTTCCATATATAGAAGATGATATCATATCAAATGATTTCAACAAACCTAAAAAAGCGTTAATTTTAAGAGAAAGGTTCTAGAAATTATTAAATATGTGTGTCATATATATATTCAATTTACTATAAATCATTTAAACTGTTGCAAGATAAAATAAACAGTAAGATAGTAGTTTAAAAATGAATTTTAGTAACAATTCTTCCAATATAGTATTTGTAATTAAAAAGACAGTTTAAAGTTTTTGACGCATTAGTTCGACTGCTAAATCATATATTATTGATTTCCTTCATTTTATGAACAACATTGTTTCTAAAATATAGATAAATTCCTTCTGAAAATAAACTTATTTTTTAAGTACATGAAATTTAACTGTGCCATTTATATTTTGTTTATCTTATCTTATTTGTAAATGGAACAAACAGTTATTTACAAATATAAAATGTTTCATAATTCAAAGCAACAACTTTTGAAAATTTCCGAAACTGACGGTTTCGTTTATAATTTAAAACTTTAACTAAAAATAAAGAACTTATATTTAAAGAGATTTTCTTCAGATTTCAATCGAATACATCCACAAATAATTCTATCATTCAATCCTTTCCTAGTTTATAAAAAGACTTTTGACTCAGTGTGTCATCAAGGACTTTCTATACTAAGTCTGTAAGGAAATCATCAAATAATTTAATTTCTCTTCTAATCACAAAAATGATCTATTTAAAAAAAAAGTTTTGATCACCAACATTTGTCAATAAAATTCAACAGATAGCTTAATTTGATACATTAACTTAACAATTAATACGCCTAAACTAGCTACATATGTAAGAATCTGGTTTTCTAGAAATACTTTGTAAATTACTTTTTAATGTACCTATATATATATATACAATATATATATGGTTTGATGATTAATCACGTACAAAAAACTTTTTTTTATAAATTCAAAATTTTGTTTAATCCCAAAAATCTTTATTTGTATACTATAACAATGAAATATAAGATAATGCTTTTTTAGCAAGCCATAAAAATAGAAAAAATTCAAAGCAATGCTCATAACACTAAAAAAACTTTTTACAACGTCAGTAAAACATCAGTTGAAAGTAAAACTATTTTACTTTAATTAAAAAGTTGTTAATATTCATAGGCTGTAACTTATATTAATTTTTACTTCAATACTTCTAACATTAAAAATTAATTTTTCTTCAATTCCTTTTCTAAACGAGCTGTTAAACTAATATTATTAGAGTTTAATAGGTTTTGATTCAACTTTTTCTTTCAATAATAGTTTTACTCTTTTAAACTTAAATGAATACCATAAAAGATTATTGGATATATATTGAAAATAAAGATTTAACAGCTCTATTAAACTCTTAAATAAGTTTAGAGAGTTATAAAAACAAATTGAATCACTTTATAATATTAAAACTTATGATTTAAAAATAAAAATTGTTAGAAAAAAATGTCTATGTTTAAATAAGCTGTATTCATTATTATAAATATTATTAAGAAATAAAATTCTATCCATTATTAAGACTAGACTTTATTCTAAATATACTTTTGCTTATTTCAAAATTAAAATTTAAAAGCAACCTTATTAGTCGAAAACTAGATTTACAAAATGATCAGTGTAATGAAAATAGCTAAACAAGTACAAATAATCTCCAAACAAAATCCTGCCTGAAACATACAAATATCTAAAAAACTTTTATTGCTTTTTGTGAGTGTAAATAAAATAATTAAAAAATTAAGTTAAGGGAATAGATGAGATTACGAGATACCACACATACAGAAAAAGCAGTCTACAAAAGCCAGTAGTTTATTGATTTTTGTAATGTATCAGCTTTGGAAATATTTCAAATAAGTTAAAAATTTCAAAATTCCAAATCCAACATGTTTACGTTGAAATAAAAAAGTAGAGTTCTGGTTTAACGTACCTTAAAAAGTGCTAAAAATTAAAAATCATTTAATTGTTTTTAGAAGTTGTTTGATACCAAACATTTTAGATCTAGAAAACTTCATAACATTCTAATAAACCAAAAGTTATTATACTTTACTGATGACAGATTTCAGAAAAAAAAACTTTGAAAAGACTAAATGCTATTAATATTGCAAACTTACTAAATTACCTTATAAGGAGTTATAATGTAATTGACTACACATAAGTAAAAACTTAATGAAAAAAACTGATTACTTAACTAATTTTGAAAATTGAAAGAAATTTGTGTAAAATATATTAAAACAAAACATTGGAGTAAACAATAACAAACATTGTGTACAAAAGTACTTTTTAATATTTTATATAAAAGTTGGCAGTTGTCGCATTTATAATTTATTTAATTGTTAAATTTAGAATTTGTCCAAAATTAGATAAATAGTTTCCAAGAGTTATCAAATTTGTCTTAAATCGATTTTAGGAGAACTTTATTTATTGAAAAACTCTGAATCAACAAAGCTGATGACTCCCATTGAGCGACTCACGTTGATAATCACCTGGGAAACTACATTCAAAAATTTTTAGAGTCATCTATAATTTTCATTTAATCTTCAATTGTAGCACCAAAACATTATACTACTAAATTTCGGTTGATATTACTGCCTGTCAAAATATTAATAGCCTATTAATGATGCTTTTACTCAAAATATATGATCAAGTAGTACTGAATACCGATTATTGAAGCACAACTGACGCCTACATTCTCATGATTGATAGAATTGAAAAAAAATTGGTTTTCTAAATTGATAAAATTCAAACTAATATATCTTTCAATTTCTTGGGATATTATTCTTATGTTTAAAAAAATATATATTTTATCATTTTCTTGGAATAATTAAAAGTCAAAGCTAAAAAAGGTTTTCATAGTATCTTGCAAGGAATATATTCAAACTGAAAAATTAAAGTTGACCAAAAATATCATATATGATTTTTTAAAATTTGTTACTAAATTTAGAAAAGTATATTCTGCAGATTTTACTAAACTTTAATCTTGAATATTAATTAAAGTAATTTCATAAGAAATCTAAAAAATCGGTAGTTGAGTTTGTAAAACTAAACTTCTTTTTTTAAATTTAAAGCTCAAAGCTATCTAAATAAGAAGATAATTAGCCAATTAGCCAAATATTGTTAATTTATTGGTTTACAGCAACTGAATTGTTAGCCAGATACAAGATCATGTCTTCTTATAATTTTCAATAAAGTTGTAAGACTTTTAATCTAAGACATTAGAGAAAGTACTTGAGATGTTGAATGATCTTTAAGAGGAATGTAGTTGCTAGCATTAGAATTATAAAAAATGAAAATATTACATTCAGATAGTGATAGTCTAAAGTAGTTGATAAACAGCATTTTCAAACTAATTTGTTGTGGTAGGTTAATGTAAACTATTATAGTTAAATAATGTAAGAACTGTTAGTCTTTTGCTAAAGCAACACGAAACCTGTTTACGGTTTACAAGCTGACAGATTCAAAGCTTTGATTGACGTCAAAAGTTTGCAATAATGAGCCATATGTGAGGAGAAAATAAGAAAAAGTGTTAAAAATAAAAGGTCTTTGAAAACAAAGCAGTTGAACTTCAATTTAGGAAGTTTATATTTTGCTCTAAATTAGCAGAAAAGATTGAAAATAATATTTTTATAAGAAACACAGTTTATCAACTTTATATACAAGGTTATGAGCTCTAATAGAAATAACTGCTTTTTGAACATGAAAATTATTTTGATGATCTAATTTTGGTAACTACATTTAACAGCTCTGAAATTTTAAGTCACTTTTAATCAGCAGACTTTTAATTAAGAAATTACTAAAATGTAATTTCACTACAAGTATGATAACAAGTTTAAATGTCTCATCAACAAACAATTTGCTTGTAGTTTTTTACAATGACATAACCTCAATTTATTTCAAATTACAAGAGAAACTTTGATAACCTGTATCATGTGTAACCAATCAATGATTAATGATATTTTTAGTAAATATTGATGAGGTGTTTTTAGAATTTATTGTTTCGGGCTAAAACTGCAGACCTTAAAAATAATGCTAACAAATAACAAGCTTCTGATTTATCGTTTGATATGCAAACACCTTCAAGTTGTTTTTAGACCATGTCATAAACTAGTGTCTATGTATTCTTAGTACAATTTTAATTTTCTTAGAACATCGAGTTTAGTTATTTTGTCTAGACACTTTTGTAACTAAATACTTTTGTCTAAATGGTCTAACGGAATTTTCTAACCTCATAAAGTGAAACTAATACCTAATTAAATATTAAAATAACTTGAAGAATAACTTGAACATACTTTTCTTAGAGGCAGTGTTTAATTTAGATGAAGTGTTTTTTAGTTTTAATCAAGTTTAATAATTTTATGGTTATGTAATGAGATTCAATATATGATGGTTTCAAATCAGAATTTCCACAAATAAAACACAGAAGTTATACTCTAACATTAGTACTGCTTAGTTCATATTACAAATAACTTTATAAAATAAAAGGTAGTAATTGGAAAACCAAGTTAACTCTAAAAGAAAAGTAAATGGATCCACACTAAAAGATTGATACTAGGTTCCTTCATGATTTGTTTTGTTTGAAACAAACGATTTTATATAATTTGTAATTAAAATACGTTTAGGAAAATTTAACAAATTTTTAAATGAATTTCTATTCCAGACAAATGATAAATATTCTATAAAAAAAGATTGTTTGTAAAGATTTCTAAATATTGAAAAAGTTTTTATTTTTTGAGTTATACTTAGAACATTTATCAAAATTTTTAAAGAAACTTTTAATAAGCCTTTCTTTAATATTTACAAAATGTAAATATTCTAAAAATATTAACTTTTAAAAATACTTTCAAAATTTTTGAATTCAAATTTAAATCAGTACACTATCTAAACATTTACTAAGTTTAGTTTTATTGTTTTTGATACTTTCAATAAAAACTTTTCCATTTAAACTTCAACATTCTAATAGTTGTAAATTATTGTTTTCTTATTTTTCAAGTAATTGAATAAACATCTTTGGATTTAAACACATCAAACATTTTGTTGAGAAAACACTTCTTGTGAGAAAATTTCTTTGAAAATATATGACTTTAAATCTGTCACAAGAATTTGTTTGTAAAAAAATATTATTTTTAAGCTAAAAATAAGATTTGTAGAAATTTGAACGAGGGACTTATACACAAATTGAAAATGACTCATTTGTTTTTATTTATAATTTAAAAGAAAATTTTAGAGTCAGTTGTATAAAATTGTAGAAGAATCTTAAAGTATCTTGCTCAATCTTCAACAAATAAAATCTGAGATATTAAGTCAACTTAAATGACATTTTAATTGATGACACAAATATGATATCTGATGTTAATATTCGAACAAAATTCTTTTCATCAATAAATTATTTTTGCAAGAACAATTTTCAGTGATCTTTTTCAAGATGCAATCAATCTCGACCGTTCGTGACTGCATTTATGCAATAATTCCAATATTATCTCTGTAAAAGCTCCAAGGTTATAGGCAAATTTGAGATTCGAAAATTGTTATTCCTGGAAATTCTAAATTTTAAGATCATACTTGAATAGAACTGGAAAGTTCTCTTAGCTTTTTTTAGTCGCTAAAGAAAAAATTAAACATCTGCTGAAGAGCTTTGCTTGGCCTTGCTTCTTAGAGGTAATTTTTAGATACTTCTCGAGTGAAGATGTACAGTTAATTAGCATCACAAATTGTAAAAAAAGAGATCCTTAGAATTTATAATCGATATTATAGATCCTTAGAAGTGAAAATGTTAAAAAAATGATTAAAAGTTTGTTCCGAATAAAGATAATATCCTGAAAAGTGATCTAGATAACAAGTTTACGTCATCACTGAAAACTTTTATTGAATGTGACCGATGGCCTAATGCTGAGAAAAAAGTTAGTAGTAAAAGTGACATCATCAAATTTGTGAATATAATTAGTGACGTCATTGTCAAGTGTCATCTGTCTAAAATATTTTTATTTTATTCCTATAAAGGTTTTCTTATTCCTAATTTTTAACAAATTTATACATTAAGGAAGTCTAGGCTTGATTTAGATTAATTTCTGCTTCTGGCGTCTTCCAAAGTTAAATACTTTGAACAGAGCCAAAAATTTAATTTTATGATTCACTCTTGTGTAAAGTTTTAAAGAAAAGATTTTAGATTCCGTAGGATTAGTCTCTTCTTGAAAATGTTGATTTGTGTGAAAATTTAAGTACAAAATAGTTTAAAAAAATAATTTTTAAAAAAAGTGTTGTTGGCCAAAGTTGGATAAGTAAATCATAATATTAAATAGATGTTAAAACATTATTATCTCAAGTTTTTCAAAAATAGTCAAAATTTTGATACAAATTTTTCACAAAAAGTAAAACGTTTAACAACATTTTTTATCATTTATTACAAACTATTAATATACTAAATTTTTACAAAGTATTTTGTATTTAGTATTGATCTTAAACTTTTTTATGATAAATTTACCTTTTATATTTTTCAATTCATGTGTTTAAAAGATAATAAAGCAGAAGCTTTAATAACTAACTATATAAAAAAAGTTTGAATGTTTTAATCGTCTTAAAGTAAATGTTATTTTCAATTTACAGTTTAAATAATTAAATTATGTTTCTGTATTTAAAAGAACAAAAGCAAAAATATTCAAGCTATTTTATTTTTGACAAAAATATTTTTCAATTTTCCAATAAGTAAATTTTCACGTTTAATTTCATTATTAAATTTCTTAATGAAAAAATATTTAAAAGTAACACTGTCAAAGTAAGTGCTTTACGCCGTCTACCGGAAATTAGTACCAAAAACATATTAATAATAAGAATATATAAAGAAAACTAATATTTTTGAAAATATTGTATCAGTTATTACTAGTTCCGATCATGTCATCGAAATCGCTTAATAGACTCATTAATAATAATTAATTTAATTAAGTTAGTCGGGAAATTAATATTATTTAAACCACTAGATAAGTAAGTTTAATCTTCTACAAAGTCTATCAAATAAAAAGTAAAGTACGCAACAGTTGTATCTCTTATGAAAACTATTTTATACTAGGGTCACGTTTTAGCAGTAACTAGTAGGAAATGAAATAAGCAAACAATATTTTCAAACTTTAATTATTTTCAGCTGATATTATTTCAAATTTTCCGCATATTTTTTGCTTTGTTTGACCTTTTAATAAAATATCTTTAATAAGCTTTTTTCTATTTCTTGAAATTAAATGTTTGTGTTGCATAGTTTTAAATTATTTATCTTGCAGTTGTCATTTCTATTATTTGCAGCAAAGTAGAAAATTATCCAATTTATTGCTCTAAAATCTGTTAAAACTTGATACCAAAATTCATTTAAACTTAATTATATTTACAGCAAAACAACAATTTTATATATTCTAGTCTTAATCAAACAAAATAATTTTTATAATCTAATGACGGTTTATTGTTATTGTTTACTATTAAACTTGAAAATAATTTGGAGCTTTCTGAACTAATATCCAATATCATTGCTTTAAATCTAAACATTTTTTGATGCCAAAACATATTTAATTAGCTTTTCTTACCTTTTTATCAAACAAATCATTTTGAGATCTGTTGATTTAGCAAATGAATCTCACAAACCTTAATCATGTATAATTCATGTTCTCTTTATATAATCTAATTTGAGAGCAAATTAATTCTCAATTTTACATGCAAAGATTGTGTAAATTTTACAGAAAGTTTATTATGATGGCAATTAAAGTGAGTTTACCTTAATTTTACTTTTAATGTCATTTTAGTAGTAATGACTTATACAATTATATAAAAGCTAAATTTTCATGATAAATTAAAATGGCAGTAAGAGGTTTATGTATATTTTATAACACTAATATAATTTCATTTAAAGTTTTGATCTTTAAAATCAATAAGATCTTAAGAATAAATACCAAAAAAAAGCTTGAAATGCTGCATGAAGAACAATTTTCATCAGAATTAGTTGAGCTAATTTAGGCTTGGAAAATTGTAAGCCAACAATTTGAATAAAGTTTAAAAAACTTTGATACAAACTTCTAAGTACTTCCTGTTTTTGTGCAAGTTACGTAAAAAGCATGGGAAAATAAACAAAATAAATTTCACGTATTAAGTGGATTATTCTACAACTAATTCTAACAAATTTCTATCAAAACTGTTCAGTATTTTTCAGAAACGTATAACATTAGTAGAATGCAATTATACTTTGATATTATCGACCAATAACAAAATTTTATTGTTATAAAATTGTTATAACTTCAACTTAGAGTTGTGGTACAAAATTATGAAGATTTTATTAAAGATATAATTGTTTCAATAATTGTACAAGTTTGAAAACATTTTTGTAAATCATAAATAAAGATGTCTTAAAGCAATTACAAAATATTTCAAATTATTTAAAGTAGAAAAATAACAATAATAATATCTTCTTTTAAATTGAACTTTAATTTGAACTATTTATACTTTAAGATAAAAACTTTAAAATTAAATTAAAATTTATTTAAAATCAGTTTAAAATAAAATAAGATTTTTTTTTTAGATAATTATTTGGAAAATTATGAAGTAAAATCAGAAATACTTTAAAAGTTTTTGAAATTCAATACGCTCATTACGCAAATAATAATATTAAAACAAAAAACTTTAACTTCGCTGAATTTAAAGTGGTTTCTTCTTCAAAAAATTGTCAAACATTCGAAAAGCTTTCTTCGGTGCCCATTGTGGAACCATGTGACCAGCACCCTAAAGAAAAATAGTTTTAAAATATCATAAATACTACCAACTACTTTAAAGTTACCACAAAAATATCAATCACTTTTTAATTTCAAACTTAATCGAGTGTTTTAGCAAAAAATTACCCGAATGGTCGTGTAAACCAAAGTTGCAGTAGATTTGATCGATTTGTAAGTTTTAGTAAACCCAGCAACTTGACTTTCTAAATACCAAGGTGTTCGCGAACGAAGTAGTTTTAGAGAAGGTATTTTATCGACAAAATATTCGTCACAAATGAAGTTGCAGACCATGTCAGTGTCACCATTGTATATGAGAATATACAGATCGCTTTGTAAGATATCTTCATAGACACTAAGCATATCAGAGTATACTTCAACATACTTTGCTCTAACCTTTTCACTGTGAAACGTTCAAAAATATTTAACTAAATCGAAACATACGTATTCATCAAGAGATTTGGTTTTGAAAACCAGTAAATCTGGTTTAAAGTTTATTAAAAATGCATTTTGGTAGATTTACATTGATTGTAAAAATATGTTGGCAGACAAAACCAAGCTTGAAAAGTTTTCTTACAGAGAAATCTGATATTTGAAAAGTCCTATTTCATGTAAAAGTGGTTTAAAATAACTTCTAGAAAAAAAATCAAATGTTGATTGTAAAAAAATCAACAAATTGTTAACATCATCTCTTCAAATACTTTAGAACATTGTCTTAAATTGCTCTTCAAGTCTTATTAATTCATCCTACATTCTACAACTGAGTTTATTTCTTCAGAAACATGTAATTATGGTATGATCCACACACAAAATACATAACATTTTGAAGTGCTAAATGAGTCAATTTTTTCAAAAAATACATCAACAAAAAACAACCACAAAAATTTGATGCTTAAAATTAACCTGCAAACACTCCACTCCCCCAGATGGTTAGGAATATGAAGCGCACCACGTACATCTAGTCTGTTTAACCAAGATGTACTTGCCGTAGAGTTAATACAATTTGGACTGTCGCCAACAAGCTTTAAAAAAGAGTTTTAGAAAAATTACAAATTTTTTATTGATAAGAAATACTTTTAACTAACCTTATGTTGCTTCGGTAAATTTTTAGCAAGTTGAGAAATTGTTTTATTTGGGAATATCTTCTTCATGTCAAAAACATAACGTTTTAAACTCCCTTCTAAAGTACTTTCATTATAACAATCTTGATAAAGAGCATACGCATTTAAACCACTGTCATAAACATAAGCTAAGGCTTTCTGTACCTGCAAATAAAATGTTAAAATATTTCAAATATAAATCTTTTCAACCCTTAAATTGAATCATAAATTTGATGATGTTGAACTACTGATGTTGAACTGAGGTACTCGTGACCTTTTATTATTTCTTTAAACTGTTTTGTGTTCGTTGTAGGAGCTGCATAATTGATTATTTGCAGCCACGCGTTAAATTAAAATTTATTTATTAAAATTTCAAGGAAATTTAAGTAATGAGCACTTCAAGTTGATACAATAGAACAGGATTAGTGTCTGCTGGAAAAAGAGAGTTGAAAGGAATTGAAAGTAATCGTAGAAATGCTGAGATGATCAAAGAAGTATTCATCTATTTATTACACTAAGCACGAAGGAAGGTGCCTGGAAAGAGCACCTCTAGCTAACACACATTCGTAAAAATATTAACACCAAAAAAATGAACAGATGGAAAAATAAAAAAAATAGATGAAAGACATGGCAGTTCAGGAGACCTCGTACAATATAACAGTGGATGAATACTAGGGAAAGAGAAAATGAATCACAGCTTAGAAATGACAACTGTAGCAAATGGTTGAACTTCAACTTGAGCAGCACAAGAAATTCTGACTTGACAATATCTGATGGCAGTTGGTTCCACGTATTAATCGCTCAATAGTTGAAAAAATTTGCTCAAAATATAAGAGAGATGAAGACGAGTTAAAGATTAGGTTAGATCAACCAACAAAAAGCTTTTGGTGAAAGCTGAAGATCTAAAAGTGGTTCCAAAGAAGCCCAATATGGTTCCAATTGATTTCAACTTTCTCAAAGCAGCTGAGTTATAAAATTTAACCGATTGAAATGGTCCTAAAAGTGTTTAAAACCAATTATGTTACCAAAACAGCCCGCAAACGCGCACACCCAAGCAAGAAGAACTCAAAAGTCCCCTTGACGCGAGAAAAACGTCCCAACTTCGCAGTCAAACAAAAGTCGACTTGCCTGTGTACCAACGACGCTACCTCAAATGGACTTCAACGAAACTTGTTCTGGTTGTTAGGAGCAAAATAGAGAAGCAATCTAATAAAGGTCCATCAAATCAGTCAACTTTAATCAGTGTGATCAATATTGCGTCGCGGAAAAACAAATGATGGTTGAAAGCGAAAACTGAACCTCTTATCTTTTACAATTTCCAAAGTCTTCACTAAGCTGGAGCAGAAAAGAGAGAAGAGTACAATCACAAAATGAAGCAAGCAAAAACTCCTTCAAGTAGAAATTTCAAAAGAAACAAGTAAAGAAGTAATTGCGCAAGGTATTGGTGATCACTAAATGTAAACCGCTGAAATTGCAAAAGTCTAACAGTTCCAAAAACATCAAAATCTTCCACTCGTTTAAGTGATCATCATATGATCTTTTATATTTTAAAAGCTCTTGCTTTCTACTTTGTTGTTTAAGATCTATTGTTCAAGATCATGAAAAAACATTTGATCTTACTTTTTCGTTGCACCTTATATTGTTTTCAGCCAAAAAGTCACATTTATCAATAGCAGCTACTCCATTGCAGCAGAATTTAATAAGAGGATTCCAAAGTCTAAATCAAACAAATGAATCTTATTTCTGAGTTGATAATTAGTTTATTATCAATTGATAAAATATTAACTTAAATTTCATTGATTAATTTTGAAGCTTTTATATTATAGTTAAAAGATTTTGTAGCAAAAATTAAAGTGATAAGAAAACTCACTCAATTCCAAATAGACCATGATAATAAGCAAAGAATATAACTGAATTAGTATTTAACAAGTTACTAGTAACTCCATTACCAATTGCCATTCCCTGTTAGTAGATTAAAAATTTGTCTACAGTTTGCACTAAAAATTATTCAATTATTCAACACTAAAATTTAAGATTTCAAAAATTTATTAATTTTTAAATGGAGTCTAGAAGCTTGAAGAACAAAGAATTTTTACCTGAAAATTAAATTCATTACTTTTTAACAGCTTTTTAGCGAGGGTTGGTAAGTAGACGCCTCCATAACTTTCACCAGTGATATAAAAAGGATTCTTCTTAAATTGAGGGTATTTTTTGAAGAAACTAACAATTGCATCATAATTATTTTGAGCAACCTACATTAAAATATATTTTTGAAGCTAAGCTGCATAAGATTAAAAAGAAGCTACACAAAATATTGATTTGAATTAACTTAAGCTTGAAGTAACTACTTTATATAATTACTCAAATTAAAAATTAATCCCAAAAAAACTTCAGTTGAAGTAATTTTAAATATTTTGAAGTTTTTCTGAAGTTCTTATTGTAAAAAACAACTGCTTTAAATACATCACAAGCAACTAAAGAGTCTGACATATCAATAAAATTTACCTCATTATCATTTGTTTGAATATTATTTCTGGAGTCATAAGAATAACCAACACCAGCAGGAGATTCAAGATACAACATATTTGCAATTTTATTCCAGCTATATGGATTTATTCTTAAGCTATTTCCGTCACTATTCACCTATACAGGTAGAATATTTCTATAAAACATACTTTGAGAATATATCAAACTTTAACTTAGATCAATTCTTAAAATGATACTTTATGTTGCTTGATATATTTCAGTAACTTATCATTTAACTATTAATCTATTAAAATTTATTATCAATTTCCAACTTAATATATTCATGTTAAAATATTGAAACAAAGTTTAACATATAATTTCTAAAGTAACAAAACAATTTTTCTGTTTAGTTTTTATCAACATGGGTGATATTTAAATTCTTTCTACAACAACCCATGGGTCAATACCACACCATGATGGATGGACTTAAGTATGGGGTTATATTTATAATATGAAAACATATCAATTCTCAAATAACCTTTTTAATTTGATGTCTCATCTGAGAAGGTAGTTTATTAAAACCAAATATTTCAAGTAAAATATCTATCTTATAAAATTAACCAAGAAAATGAAAGAACAGAATTAAAAATGAAAATAAATTATATAAACTATGGTTGTTCTGACAACATATGCTAAAAGAAGATAAAATACATTAATTTTAAGAAGTTTAGATAATGTAAAACAGTGTAAACCTGGAAAGGGCCATTTTCACTAAGCAAACCATCTAGTGAGCTACATCCTGGCCCACCATTCAACCACAAAACAACTGGATCAACTCCTGGGTTCAGTTGTGATTCAACAAACCTTTAAAGAGCAATTGATATCAGTTTCAAAGTTACTTAATCAATTTCATTTTTGATTAAAAAATATGCATTAAAAGAACGTATCATCAATATCTTATTAATCTTTTTTTATGATATCACATTTAAATAGATTTTATTAAGTAGCCAAATAAAGATTATTTTTTAAAATCATATTTCTTATAAGCTCAAAAGATCAAACTTGAAAATTTAGATACAAAACCAATTAAATAATCTTTGAGATTGTTAATCAAAAATATATTTTTATAAATCATAAAACTTATATTATCTATCAAAGTTCAAGAAATAAACTATTTAGTTTGTTTTATTACTTAAACAGTAAATAATAATCAATTTTTTACTAATTTTATTCACCAATAATGAAAATATTTCTTATAAGAAGCGTCTAGATATCCTGAATACTGCCTAAAACTTGGAAGTTTTTTCAAGCCAGGCAAACTATCAATAAGATCATTACCATAAGCCATCATCACAAAACAACAGAAATACATGATTGACGCCATTTTCACAAACATTGTTGAGCTTTTGAATGAAAAGATCCAATATAACTGAAGGTAGATTAAAAAATGACTAAAGTAGGAATAGCTTTCAAAGCATGGATTTTAAATCTTTCATTTCAAAACTCAAAAATAATCAAAACAAATAAAGAAAAACACAAAATTATATCTTAATACAACAAAATGGTTTTTTCATAAACATACATTTTTGTAGTATTTTTTGTTTCATAGGTGGAAATGTATATTATTTAATTAGTATTATTTAATTTGACTAAATTTTCAATCTACGAATAAAAACATAAAATCGTTTATGTATCCAAAAGTATTTTTGTCAAGATAATTTCACTTATTTCATTAATTTAGTTTCTTGCATAAAAGCTTATAATTAATTCTACTTGGCAAGTAGAGTCAATCACAGTATATTTCTTATCTAAATGAAATTAAATATATAGCTAAATTAAGCTACTTATGTTTGACTTCAAATGTGTTTTATCTTTTACTATGTTTGGTGAAAATTTTTGCTGCAATCTCATATGATAAAATTTGTGCAACTTTTCCTTAAGACTAAGACTTGAATGTTTACAACCAATAAATCGTACAAAACTAGAGTTTGATAAACAGATTAAGAAAGACGTTTTGAAATATATATTTCAAGCATTACTGTTGTATTTAATATATAAACTCATTTTATTTAATTCTCTTTGTTAAAGTTTAAATCAAGCTCTTATAGATACGAATTATTGTTTTGTTTAAAATATATCAGCTTATAGCCGAATTAGAATTATTTGCTTTTCACTTATCAGCTTTAGAAAAAAAGTATATTACCTAAAAAATATAGTTGACTAATAAGCTTTAATCTTTAAAATTTAAATATTATAGTATAATATGAACATAGTTTTAATGGTTTTCAGTATTTTACTTTAAATAAAACAAAACACTACTCCTGATTTTCTAGAAAGTTATGTCATGGTTAAGACCTTTTCATTAGTTGTATCAAGAGATCTGATATAAGGAAGGATTCTAAAAATATAGTATGATGCACATGGGACCTTTTTATAGTGGAGAGTTGCGTGTACTAAATTACTTTCACTATTTTGATGTACTATTTGGAAACGTTACTTAGTATTTCGGGACCGTGACATCAAGATTAACGGATAGTAGGTTTTTTGGCTGGTTTACTTCTATTGCCTTTGCTTCTCTGCAAGCAATCACTAAGGAGTGGTATAAAAATTGTTTTGATTCATCATATTAGGTTATGATTGAGGTTTAGATCGTATACTTTATGACTTTAATTAATGAAAATATTTATTTTATAATACATTAATCTTTTTTTCAGTCAACTTAATGACAAATTTAAGTTTTTTAATCTTTTTGTGAATATTTAAAAAATAATTTTTGTTTATGTATTTTACAAGCAGAAATATGAAAGGCCATTTATGACTATTACAAGCCATTATTGTCGCCTACTGGCATTGTCAAACAGCTTGTTTATTCCTTTCATTTGGTGCCTGCAATTAAAATTTAGAATCAATTTTTGTGGAAATGTTCTATTCACAAATTTCTTCAGATAGTAAGTAAATTTGTTAATTAAATTGCTTTAATATTTAAGACTTCATAATTGATAAAATCATTTTTGGTATTATTTTCATGTCTTATGATAATTTGTGTTTACTTATTTTGCAATTATAAAGCAGAACTTATTGTAATTTTTATGTGAGCAGTTTATCTACTTATAATTTCTTTTTATCTGTTTGATTATCTTTTAGTAAAATAAATCTTTAGATTTCTTTTCTGTCTGTTTTGTTTTCTTTTACATTTGTCTGTTAAAAAGTTAGTTTTATAATTGTTTTTTTTTCTTATAGATTATATCGTTTTCTAGTAATTTTGATAAGTTTGAAATCAATACTGTTGTAAGATTATTATTCAATTATATATTTAATGAGTTTTATAAAAGTTATTAGTTTGCAACAAAAATTTAATAAAGGCTTGAGCTAGCTTTTATAAACCTGACTCAACAAATAATATGTCAACTCAAAGTTTTATTAATAATAAGTTGTTGAAAAGCTATTAATTTTTTTCATTATTAAGTACTACTTTTATATAACTGACTAAGCACTTTAAAATATAAAGTCTTCTAATAAATCCATTTTAATTTTAAAAACTGTTAGTATTAAAGAACTTTGTTTTCAATAATGATTTTAAATATAATTTATTAGATTTCTTTGTCTGTCAACTTGTTTATTTTTGTATACTTTTTGATAAATATTTTGTTGGTCTTTTTTGTTATAAAATGTTTTTATTGTTTTAAAAACATAAATTTATTTTGAAAATTAGTATTAGGATAAATTTGATGAAAGTATGTTATGCTGTCTATCTACTTTTGGTAGGACTTACTATTGTATTTTTACTATAAGGAAATAAATTTTCTACTTTCAGATAACCCTGAAAACTGTAACGGAACTGAAAGATGTCCTTCTTGCCATGGTACAGGTCGTATTTCACAAGGTTCATTTTATTTTTTTTATTTTTGTAAACAGCTTGAAACTGTTTTTAAGAACACATAAAAAATAAATTGTTTTGTTTCCTTATATTTAAACAAATTAATAAATTTTATTACTCTTAATGTATTCTTTTTCTGTATGCTTTTTAATATTGTCCAACAAACTTACAGATGATCAAGAACGTCTGGTCGCTCTTATTCCTTATACAGATGACCGATTAAAACCTTCAAGAACGTAAGATTAATTTAATTTGTTTTATAAAAGTATTTTAATATATCCTAAAAAATAAGTTTCTTGTAAATTAATTATAATTTATTTTTTGCAGAAAATTATATGTCTTTATCTCTGTTCTCATTTGCTGTGTTGGCTTTGGCTTAGGAATATTTTTTCTTTGGCCAAGAAGTGTTTACATGCAAAGTATTAGTGTGGTTTCTTCAAATGCAACAGTCAACCTTAATAAATCAGAAACTTCAATAAATATACTAGTGAGTGTGTTTGTTCCTTTATTGTAAATACTGTGAATAAATTTAAGAAAAATTTAAGAAATCTTCCGTTAAAAATTTCATCTTAACAAGAACTAAAATTGGTTTGTATTACTGCAAGAACCATTATTGATATACTTGCAATTCACAATGAAAATTCAACTATTTTTTTATTTTAAACAATAGTTTTTAAAGTAATTGTTTGTTTTGAAAGTTTCATTTGGTCAGTTTTTTCCATTCATAATATTTTCCATCAAATTAAATTTGCTTAAAACTTTTGCATTCATATTTGATAAGCTCAAACAATCAATCACTACAATGGTCCAGCATAATATTCTGCTATTTTTTTTCACGTGCTTTGTTTTAACAGGTTAAATTCCTGAAAACTTATTTTTATTACATTGTTTTTCATGAAATTTCCTAAATTTTTGTTTAAACTAACTATGACTTTAACTGTATTGACTGATTGATAAAATATTTGTGTTTTACAAGCTTGTTATGATTCTGATAAAAACTAATCTCTAATTGTTTATTTTTAATTCAAAATCCTTTCAATTATAAGCAATTGAGCCTGAAAAAGTTTAAGTTGCACAAAAGTTTGCTGATTTCATAAACTTATATTTTTTATCAGCATTTTCTAGTTTGATATCACAATTGTTTTCAGTATAGAGAAAAGTAAGTTTAAAACAGATAAAAGTGTTTACTTTTCATCAACTTCAATTGTTCATTTCTCTTCCCTACTGTTACACTAATTCCATTCTTATTTTTTAGATGAACTTTAACGTAACCAACACTAATTACTTCAAAGTTGTTCTTTCTGCTTTAGATGTAGACGTCTCATTTGATAAGGTTAGTCATCTGCAGTTTTGAACAAACTTTCCAACTGGCTAAATAAAGTATTCGATTTCATATAGTTAAATGTTGATATAAATTTAGATAGAAACTTTATTCAATTTATTAGAATTTCTTCAATTTTTTTTCTATTTTTAAGTTAATAATCTTTTAAATATATCCAGAATCATGTCGGACAAGGAAGTCTTCTTCATGTTCCTGTAAATCTTCAACCGAAGATGACTCAGAATTTTGCATTTCCTATTTTAACTTCTTTTAATAAAACAAACAAACTCGACAAATTAGCGTGAGTTCAATTTCTTTTATATAATCCTCTAACTTTGTAAAATAGGAAATTGGTTATTACTATTCTGATATTTTGATTAAAAAATTTTTTCTAATAGAACTAATTATTTTAATTGCAGATCGTATTGTTCAACTCTTGGTCATTCTCATTCTGTTGTCTTGATATTCAGGTAATTTTAGAAATAGCTTTTTATTCTTTCTCACATAATTCTTGAGTATCTAAATTATTTAGTCAAAGATATTATGAATCCCACCTTATTCCTATATCTTCTTCACATATCTTTTTATACTTGCAGTGCTAAATTACGGTCCTTGTACTTGTCTCATAGTGAAGAATCTACCACGACTATCTACAAATTTATTGACTGTAGTGTTAACAAGAAATACTAGCAACTTTTATCTGTAATATTAAACACTTTTATTTTAATGTATTGATTTTCTTTTCAATCTTTTTTATTGTTACATCTTCTTCTTTACTTTAGATCTTTATTTAATAGCTTTTTTCATTGAATTAAGGAGGATTTTGTTTTGTGTCATTATAAATACAAGTTTATCATTTTTGATTATTACTCCTTATATCTTGATGGAATAATTTTCGGAGATATTTCTTCTTTTGTGTGATTGTCTGTGATGTGACTCTTTATTAATCTCTCATTTTATTTTGTTTAAAATCTTGAGAATATTTTGTTGATTATCTTTTACCACATGAACAAAATGTTCAGTAATTTTGAATTTGTGCTACTAGTAAGGTACTAGTAAAATAGATGCCAAACCAGATGCCATCATGAAACCATATTTTTATCAATAGTGTGTGATTGGTACCTTTAGAGAAAGTTTTAACTTTGTATAAAACCAACTCTTGGCAGAATGGTATCATTTTCAAACTATTTTTTATTCACTTACTGAATTATAAAGAACATTTCAGTTTTGATATACTTGAAAATTGTAAACATTTAGTTTGGTAGCATCTTCAGATTTAAGAAGATATCTATGAAAGCCTTAAAGAAAAGTTCGACTTCAAAAATGCCTTAAACGAGATTCAGTTATCTCTTCTTCTTTTCATTGTCGATGTATTCGTAGCAAATTTGTCTACAATCATATCAGTAGCTGAAATTTTCTATTTGTAAAGATTTAGTTTAATAAAAACATTGATGATTCAACTTTCTTGCTTCAAACTTGTTTCTAAAACTTTTTTTAGACTTCTATTTCTCTCTTTTGTTAAGTTTTTTAAATAAACTTTGATTATTTCTGTCTAAAAATTTCTTATAATAAAATATTTATCAAAATAAAACTTTTGTTAAAACTTGAAGTTGAAAAAAAAAAACTTTTTGGAAATGATTTTTGATGTTTAGAGTTTTTTTGATTTTATATTTAAATAATCTTTTTATTTAACTTCTTTAAGATCAAATTTTGCCACTTCAATTGTTTTATTATTTAATTGTTTTTCTAAATTGGTCATTTAAGTATTATTTAAAAAAAGTGTAAAACTAAATTATTGAAATTAATCTTAAGAAGTTTTACTTTCAATAAGATTACATAAATATTTTAGAAGCCTGAGTTTTTTTTTAACCTAAAGTGTTTCTAAGGTTTTCATTATCTCTATGACACCTATTTTTAGTAAAAATATTTTAAATATTTGCTAACTCAACTTTCTTCAGCAAAAATCTTTGTACAAAGTTGAAATGATTTGAAGAGCAATCTATATCTACGACTTTAAAGTCTTATTTTGAATTCACTTGAAGCTATAAAACTAATTCAAAGTTTTTTTTCAAAGCAAAGCTCTTCAAAAAGTGTTTTACTAAATTAATTTAGATGAAACATAAAGTAAATTTTGAATAGATTTTTAGGAAATCTTATTAGGAATTAAATAATTGCTTACAAACTGATACAGAAAACTGATACAATTTGTACTTTACTAAGAAAGTTTTCAACAAAATAAAAAGTAAACTTAGATTAGTTAAAAAACTGCTAATTTTGAAATAGCAAAAAAGCTAACGTCATCAAAGACGGACTACTCTCTAGAGAATTGTCATCAGCATAAATAAATCTGTTATATAAAGAAGTTGAATAAAAAAAGCAAAACTAATTCAGTTGTTTTTGACATAACAATGTTTAGAGTTGAATAAATAAGCACCAAATAACTTCTTCCAAAATGTTGATTGAAATAAGATTCGGATGACTTTCTTAGAGAACTGAAAATGTTTAATCTCTTGAATAGTTTTATTTATAATATTTTAAAAGTTTCATCATGTAATGCTACGCACTTAATTCTACAAAACTTCATCTTAGAAATACGCGTTTTATGCGTGGGACTCCAGACAGGTGGCCAAACAAATTAGTTTTTAGCACTACCACTCTAAAGGCGAACCATTATTACTGGAAATTCATTTCATCGAAATTTTTAAAATATTAAGTAATAAAATAAGTAAGAATAAATTAGGTGTTAAAAAAACTATCTAATATTGAAACACATATCTAAATATACTTTAGACTAATTTTAAACTATAAAATACAGTTCAAATATTATTTTGACTAATAAATAAACATATTTTATTTTGATATTAAATTAAATAGTTTTAATTATTGGGTATAATTGTATATATAAATAATTATTCAAAAATAGACAGCTATTTTAAGTCACATGACAAATAGTGGTTCTACTTGACTATCTACGAATAATTGTAAAAAAATTTGTTGTTGACTTAAATATTCTCAGTAATTTTTAAGCTATCGTTTAGTTTAAAACGAAACTTTAATTGATTTTTCTTTAAATTTAATCCAATACCGTTTTCTAATGGAAACAATAAATATTTTATAAATAATTTTTGAAATTTGTTAAAAGAACTATAAAACAAAACAGTTTGTAGAGACATGGAAAACTAAAATTTTTACGGTTATAAATCATTTACTTGTCAATAAATGAATAAATGATAATTTCTAAATAAAAAATCTAAATTTGTTCAAATTATGAAACAAGCGTTTTTTATGAAGTTATGTAACAGTGACGAATTTTAAAATAATTTTTATGACAATTTTAGTTTTGAAAGAATTAAAATCCAATTTCAAGGCTTTTTATAAGATAACAAAAATATATTTTACGAAAAACGAAGTTAAAACTATATTTTGAAACAACGTTACATTGAAGAAATATAAGTTAGTAAGAAAATCATATATTATAATCTAATCAGAACACGACAGAATGCTATTAAAAAAAGCTTTTCATTGAAAATATTATCTAAAATGACAAAGCTTAGCTTGATGTTTTAAGAACAAAATTTAGAGATTATCTTAAGGTATTAGTTAAGAATATTTTTGGCAAAAGCGAAAAACAAGTTTTTAGTTGAGTAAAACAACATATATAGACTTTAAATTGATTTGATGAACAATAGCGCATGTAATTCATCATTCTCGCTAAATGTTAACTAAGCGTTTAAATTGTTTGAACAACAGTGAAACAGGAAAAGCTTAAATATTAGCCGATGCTACTAAAGTTTGCCCACAACAACTTTTTCCAAATAAAAGCCAAAAATATGTCGCTGTAACATGATCTATACGTAATAAGTGCTTGTAAAGTCCAAAGTGTTTTTTTATCGTTTCATTCATATTCACGTAGGAAAAGCCATAGCAACACTATCAACATTTCTTTGGTGCTGTCACAAGCTTGTTGTTTCAACAACACTTCAACTGCGTTTAGATATCATGATTTTTATTGTATTGCAACCTGTTAAGGATTGAACAGTTTAGTTTTAAAGTATTGTTTAGTTGAAAAACATTGCAGTAATTTTTTTTGATAATTTGTGTTTAGTTTAAGGATAAGCAGTTAGTAAAAGCTCTTATTTGTTTTTGGGTTAATTTTTATTTTCTAGTTCACAATTTTGTTTAATTAGCAGAAAATCATTGAAACGGAACATTTGTAAGTTAGTTAGTAAATCTTTTGAACTAATTTTTACTTTGTTTCAGCGTTACTACGATAACTAACTTTAAATTTTTTTTTTCATAACTCAAGAAAGAATAAATTTTCTAGTTACAATTTTAATAGTGTTTACTTACAAGGAGAAGTCAATTTCTATTTCCCATTTATATGCTTATATTAAAGATTATTTAATTATTTTAAATATGTATTAGCTAAAGTAATTATACTATTAATAAAGTTTCAAATGTTAATTTGCAAATGAGGAAATTTCCCGTCGTGCAAATTTTCTTTCAGGAAAGATTAAAACAATTGAGACTTAATTAGAGAAAGGTTTTTCTTTGATGTTTTTTATTTTGTAATTGAGTTTGTATAAATAGTAAATCGCTTGCAGTTTTATGTGATTTAGAAAGTTAAATGCCTTTAAATTGATTTGTACGAGTGACAAATTTCTTTTAGAAAGCTACTCGGAAATACTCGAAGTTAGTACTTATAAACAAATTAAAAGGTACATGAGAGAATTGTACTGATTCAAGTGTTTTTCAGACTAAATAAGACTGCAGGGAATTGTAAGTTAAAAGTTTTAAATGTTGTTACTAAATTTAAAAGTTTTTCTATTGATTTTTTAAATCTTTAATAAGCTTAATTTAGTAATTAAGAATAAGATTATTTTAGAAAACTATTTGTAAACTATTTTTGATTTTGATGATCTTAAAGAAATAATCTACCAAAATATTTTTACTAATTGAATAATATACTTTTACAAATTTAACAATACGTTATTATAAGCTTTAATTTTAACCAAATGCAGTAATTTGATGTAAATTAGAATAAATACTTGTTTAGCAAAGTAGACATATAAAATAATCTCTAACTAATTCTATTTTGTATCCATGTTACTTATACAATAATACTTACAACATTTTAGTTGTACCACCCAACTTAATAAATAAAATCATAACATCATTTAAGCATCTACAAACACTGTTGCCAGTTACTTATCTTCAAAAGTAAACACTACTTACTCAAAAACACTTTTAATTTAAAATGTTTGCTAATCCATCAAAAAATTAAGCTACATTGATTTTTTTATTTACATAAATGATTGTACTTGTTAATATGATCTTATAAGTTTTTTTATCGTTTATAAATAAACTTTACGGACCTAAAAGATTATTTTTCATCAACTTTTATCTGATGTTTAAGTAATTTAAGTTAGTCTTGTTTTGTACAACATATTTTTAAGTGTTGACGATGAAGGCGTTTATGTTTTTTTGTTTATATAGTGGTTAGGTTTCAGTACGTTGAATTAAAGTGACAAGTCTTTTAAACCCAGAAATTTTAACAAAGAACTTATGAGAAGTTCTTAGAGATAGAAATCCCCATATTTATTTTTGATTTTAAATATTTGCTTAGATTTTATAAAAGTTTTACATTTAGCAAATTTTTTAATTATTACACATTTTTTGAGCGTGGTTTACATGTTGTGATCAATAAATTTGTTTACCATTACAAAAAGGTAGTGAAATTATTTTCAAATAAATTACATTACATCATTTAGAATATAAAAGTTGTTTCATTTTAAACAATAGTTCTCATTTGGCTTAACCAAAATCTTTATTAAATAATTTAAATTCTAAAAGGATAAGGTTTATGAAAACTGTAGTATAATGTAATTATTTAATTTGACAAAGAACATTTAAACCCAAACCTTCAAAACCAAATTATGAATTTTGGTAGTTGTAATAGAACGACGGAGCAACAGACATAACATACACAATGTAAAAAAGATTTTCTTTAAATCAATTGATAAGTTTCGGATGTAATTAGTTTTTAGATGAGGAAGCTGTTGTACACTGTCTGTACATAAGGCATAACTTATGCGAATATAAGCTGCCATGATTATGTAAAAAATGAATTGATATTAACCATAAAATATACATTTTTGATATAAAATTTAGATTAGTTCTAAATAATTTAGTTTGAAAAAGTGTTTATAGACTGTCTGATAGAAATGTAAACTTTTTCTTAAAGATATTTGTCTAAGATTCAAAGGTTTTCACAGGATGGTCTTAAAGAATAGGGGCCTTAATTATTCTTAAGGGTTTTTGTTATAGAATGAGGCTGCAAAGAGAGAGGTCTAAAATGTTTTTTTTTCAAGTTTATTAACTTAAAGAGTAGATGTTTAAATGATTACAAATTAAATAAAAGATTAGAAAGAAATAGAGAGAAATTAATTTGGATCAGTTTTGGAAGTTCCAGTTAGATAGAAATTTTACTCGACGAAGGCAAAGGGCTTATAAGTTCATAATCACATTAAAAGAGTAAAACCACTGGTTTCAAGATTAATCAGCAAGGTGTAACCACTTTTTGTATAATAAGATGCTTGATATCTAAAGACATTTTGTTTTAATTATTTTTGTTTGTTCTAACTTGACGTGTTTTAAAGCTAATCAAGTAAAATGTTGTTTTTAAAAAGTTAAGAGCTTTAGAAATTGTTAAAAAAGTAAAAGTGCTTTTATTGATCTTAAAAGAAATGAGCAGAAACACATGATGTACTCTTAATTTAATTCAAAACATGATTTCATTCAAAAATTCATATAAACTACCTCAATTAAGTAAACTCAGTAAATAGTTGTGCTGAAAATTTCAATCAACATTTTCTTTTAGTAATAAGAAAATAAGAATTGAAAATAGGTATAGCAGTCATGGAAGACATACAAAAGAATAGCATACAAACTGCTGAAATTCAACTCAAGCGTGTTTATTTACAGTAAATAAAAAATTAAAAAAAGAAAAAAATTTCTGGTTGGGTGGTATATCAAGTACTAACAATGACCACTAAAAAGCGTTGTCTACCACAGAACTATTTAGACAGTATAAGCATATGTGCACATTCCAAGCATTTGTAGGACTTGTATACTAATTTGGTGCCTTTAGATTTTGGTCTTTTCTTTTAAAAGATTAAGCACATACCTTTTTTTGCATCTTAACATGTTTTTTTTAAATATTACCTTTTGCAAATTTTCTCACGTACCAGACTCATTATAGAATTTAATTTAGAAAGAAATGAAAGTTGGAAAAAGTTCATAAATTAAAGCTCAAAGAGAAAATTTTGTTTTGATAGTCTGATGCTAAGATGCTTTAATCACATTATTACAATTGTTTCAGGCAGTTGAACTGGTAAAGTTTAAAAAGAACCCCCATTTTGTATCTAAAAATCATTTACAAAAAAAATTAGAGTCTAATACAACCAGTTATTAACACAAAACAAACTGGCGATAGAAACATTTCAAATTAAAGACATCACAATGTTTTCTTGAGTACACTTAAAATAGACAAGCAGGTTTCTAGAAGGCAACCTTTTAAACTAAATAATTATTTATTGACAGTTTTTATGATTTCTTTAGGATACACATTAGTACTAAAGCCTTACTGCAAATAGTTTTAGATAATCAAACATTGAAATCTAAATTCATTCTTTTCATCTTCAAATATTTTTACTATATAGTTTTACTTTATAGTCTGATTATGGTTAAAACTATGAACTAAATCTTTTGAACTTCTTAGATACCTTCTTAATTTTGTAAATTAGATTTTTGTCAAAAAGTGTTGTAAATAGATCTAAGCTTTTCACATAATTAAATTACCTTTCTAAATAATGGAAATTAGAAAATGTTTGTAAATTAGTAAAATCTATACTGTCTGAAAGAATGAATTTTTTGGTAAATTGTTTCTTTAGTAGATGACGTCATCATTTCGTTGAACTTTAAAAAATATTCTATTAAAAATTAGGGAACCTTAATTCTTATTCAAGACTCTTCATTAAAGTTCTTAATACTTGTTTCATTTTTTCTTTAAAATTTAAACTGGCGACATTAGATTAAGTTCAATAAACGAAAAAATATTTTACAACTTTTAACCTGAGTAATTGCTACGCTTTAAACAGAACTCTTCCACCAAAAGTTTGTTTTTAAAATCATTTAAAATATTAACTTCAAATAAGTTTCAAAAACTTTTATTTAAGCCACACAAGGCTGATTTTAACGACTTTCTGTTGAAATGGCTACAACTCAAGTTCAATTCCAATCAGCCAGATCATTTTTTAACAATGATCATCAACGTACCGCTGTTACCCTGGCAGCAGACTCATTTGGCCCCGTGCCCGTTAGTTGGCGTGAAAGATCGAGTTACTCATCACAAACAAAGAAGCAACTCGGCAATCGAAGCAAAGTTGAAATGTTAGGCTTACTCCAAAAAGGTCAACTTATTTGCAGCTTAGAATAAAACTGATTTACTTCAAATGATTTGATTCAATAAACATATTTAATTTTATCATTGCAGCAAATCAGAGGCAAAATCAGTTTCCAACTAAACATCGTTTATCAGCAAGTAATTGTGAAGCAAGCAACTCTTCTCGTTCAAGACCATTATATCAAGATACTCTGTCTGCGGTGAAGACCCTTCATAATGACTTTTACGGTAACATATTGCAGACGAAGGACAATCAAGGAGGCACTGAGATGGAAATCCGCCAAAATAGGTTCAGATTAATTTTGTTTTTTTTTTTATTTAAAAAGGATTTTCTCAAAACCTAAGATATCGAAAATGAACGAAAATTTTGTTGTAATTAGTTGATTAAAGATAAAATAAATATTCATCCAAAGCTACAAGATGTGATTTTAAGCTCTGTAAAAGAAAGAAATTATTCTAAAAACTGTCTGAATTACATTTATGAGATTTTCTTTTTCAGCCCAGCACGCATAGACCATTCTCAAAAGCCAACTTATCGGTGTCGAAATATTCTTCGACCATTTTGGGACCGCAGTCTTCAAACCCGCAGTATCGTATTCTCATCTCGTAATTTACAATATCCAATAGCAACGAACACCTATCTCCATCACAACGCATCGCGCACCTGCTTCCTTCCGCGCTTGACAACCAGTCGACCTCGTACTACGATACCTGAAATGGTGTGCAATGAATCTTTAATGTTAAGGTATCCCCGCGGTCAACAGCGCCCCCCATCTATCCGGTCTTCGCACCAAGCACGGCTTATACGTCATAAACAAATCGTGGCTGCATCTTTACGTCATGACACACAAAAGTCTTCCCCTGGTCTTGAAGACTTACGGCAAAACGTAGACGACGAAGAAACGATGTCACCAACAGCAAAGGCTCGTTTGAAATGTGAAAGATGGCTGAGTTCTTTGATGGAGGGCTAAATGAGGCTTGTCCTAAAAAAAAATTCCAGTTGAAATTGAGGTCAAGACGCCAACGATCTCTGAAATCTTTCTTATCGAGTGTTTTTATCATTTTGCTTTCTTTGCAGTTAATCTAAAACCTTCAGTTTGTGAATAAAGGATTATGGTGAAAATATTGAAATGTTTTTAAACTATCATCGTAAGCTTGCTTTAATCAAAAAAGTAAAACATCAAATTTTCTCTCCTATTTTGCCTTTTCACCTCAAATTCATAAACAAGGTTATATAAGCTTAACACACTCTAACATAAGCTGAATATTAAACTAATTACAAATCCTGTAAATGTTTATTTTGTACATAATTCCATTTTAATGAAACTTTTTTCTGAAAAGCTTTGATTTTGTCTTTTATGTAACTGTGCAATAATATTTTGGACTTGATAGTTGAATAGTGAAAATTCCTATTAAGAATTCTGCCTGTCATAACTTAATATTTTTCTTTTTATTTCTAGTATTTGTCTCTAATGATAGCAGAAAAATTATCTAACTTAATTATATTTTATCATAAATAAATAATTAAGTTTATATTGTTTTTATATTAACAGCAATTAGTCACACTTAATTAGACAAGGTTTTGTACTAACTACTTTACCATAAAAAGTCTTAATAACTTCATAACAAACTTACGTGTGAAAAATGACTTCCGAATTTAAAGATAAGTTAATACTATTTACAGATAAATAAAATATAAAAACACTTTTAAGTAAATCAAAAACTACTCTTTATAGTTTGCTATTAATTAAGATAAGCATTTATATGTCAAAAAATCAGCAATACATAAATTGTTCACCTACAAAATTTTTTTCATAATAAAAGAAATATATATTTGAACAAATCAGATAATACTGAAGCAAATGTTAATGCCCAACAAACCATTAAGTATTATCACTGGAATAAAAAAAATAAAATTTTTGCTAGATATCATAGATTTAAACCAAGATAAATAATCAAAATTGAAACATTTGATAAAAAGACTAAAAGAATTTTCGTTTTATTGTTCTACATTTTAGATGTATTAAGACAATAATTCAAAATAATTTGCTTCAATATCAAGTGTAGTTTTCGTTTAAATAATTTACTTAAATTTTTTCTGACATTTCTTCGCAGATGTTATTTTATAATTCAAATGAAAAAGATGAAGTCAAAAATGTTTTTGAAATATTTACCAAATAATATAGTCACAAATAATGATAAACGTTTTTAATTTAAGCCACTTTTTAATTGTTACGATCAAAGTTCAAGCATAAGAAGTTATTGTAGACAGAACAGACTGTCTGAAACTAAAGTGATATCTGCGTTGATATAGACAGAAAATGTTCCAAAAAGTTGAAAGATGAAAGATAATTGAAAAAAGAAAAACTAGCTGAGATTGTCATTTTCTCATATCATGTGAACTTTTAAAGAACATTTGGGTCAATCACCAAGTTTCGAGTTGCTATAGAAAAACTACTTTTCATAATTTACTTATTATAAGAGACGACATAAATAAAATACATTACATGACGGCTGAAAAAAATAATATTTCATGTGAATAAGTCTAGATAAAATCTTTGCGTGTTTTTTTAAATTATCAAATATTTAGAATAGCTTTTAGGTTGCACCATGTATAATAGCAATATATCAAAAAGAATTTGTTTTCAAATATTTCTTGGTTTGTATGATAAAAACATGATTAATATTGATAATTAATAACTTATTTCTTCGCAATATAAATAAATAAAAAAACAACAAATTATTTTTTGAATCGTAGCAAACTGCAGTTGAAAGTAGACAAATTTTAGAACTGAAATAATTGTAATTACTTATATCAGATGATGAATTTAAAAAAGCTAAATAAAAGTTTTTTAATGTTCTTGTTTTGACTCATACACAGATTAATATTTAAATAAAGATTGAAATAAAGGTTTCTATAAAAAATTGATCTAATCAACTAAGAATTTTGTAGAAGTTCTTCTTTCTAACTGTCGCTCAAGTTGTAAGGAAAGTTTATTAATTTTGAAACACAACGATTAAACGCGTAACAAGATGATACATTTTTGTTTGCTTTATTCTACTTTTCAAACAAAATTAGAATACAATGTAAACAAAATGAAATCGTTGAATCCAAGAGATAAGCCAAAACAAAGTTTTTTGTCATAAATAAATGCTTCAATGAAACTGTTTACAATAACAAACTGATTTCAGAGTAATCTTAAATCTTATGAGTCTTTATGAAACAAAAATCTTGTAAGTAAACTAATTAAACAGATCAAAAGTGTCAAAAACTAAAGAGTTAGGCAAAATTTTGCGGTGCATTATAGTTTACTTTCATCGTAAAGTAACTTTAACAAATTACAAACAGCTTTTACTTTACTTTTACAAACGGTCTTCTTAATAAATTTATATAAAAGCTTAAAAATATAGCATCTATTACAAAAGCTATAAAGTATCAGCATAAAAAAGAACTTTATAATGTTTATAATATTTTTGTTAATTCATTAATTTATTATAAACTTTACAAAAAACAAATTTGATTTTTGACTTTCATTTAGAATATGGAAACTAAAAACATTTTACCATCTGACATGATAACTTTAATTCAAAACATTATCTAAGCTGGTTGCAACCTTAGATAAAGCACAACAATTCACAAAGCTAGTTGGTTGGCTTAGCACCTTAATTTGTAAGCCTCAACCGTAAAAGTTCAATCATAAAAACCAATCGTTGATTCATAAAAAATTGTTTCATAAAATGTTGTGATTTGCAAGCTTTTTCTCCGATGGTTTGAGAGTGCTTCAGGTTCGACTGCTTGTAGCACTGCGCAGCAATGTACCTACCTAGATGGTAGTGTGTACGCTCAAATAATGATTAAAATTTCAATCTACGCCAAAATGTAGTATTGCAAAAAAAGCTGATGAACGTTCGCACAAACAAAGCACTAAGAAATGAACGTTTATTGAAAGTTTGTTGTCAGCGTGCACAGGGTATATGTTTGAACAGACGTTTTCGACAACATGCACAACATGGCTGTTTTCATCTTACATTGGCTCAGTAACATGAAAATGGCGGATAAGAGAAGAACAATTGCAAAAAAAATTCTACCACTAAAAATAGTTGACTTTTACATATCAAGCACCTTGTGAGCATTGCTAAGAACACCAGCAGTTGGAAAATTTTGACCAATTTCACTGGCTGCTTGGGAATAATTATTCTGCTTACGGGCAAAAAATTGGTTTGAACTATTCCAAAAGCCTGCAGATGTGTTGCTTCTACCATCAGCTAAAGACGATCTTGCACTATGAGCAGTAGGCAAAGAACTTGGCCAATTTTGTGGCAAAGCGCAGTTGCTTTGCCAATTACTATGCAACTGTATGGTTGATGGCTCTTGCTTAAAAACCTGTGAACTATGACCTTTTAAAACTTTATAATCTTGTTGTTGCCATGTTCCGTCGTCGATACTTGAAGAGAATTGCCTGGTTTGTTTAGTTGTACTAACAGCGTCTGTACTACCAGCCTCAAGCCCCATACTCACAATTTGATCTGCAGGTAACTCGACAGAAGTAGGGTTGTTAGTGAAGGAAGTATTCATTGATGGAGTTGTGAATGGTCCAACTGCAGTGTTATATGAATGCCGGTTGCCATCAAACGAACCAGTATACGACAAACTTTTTGATGGGTTATAAAAACCATTGCCATTTGTAAGATGAGTGCAATTAGATGATGTCTTGTAGAAGTTTATTGATGATACTGAGGGGAAAAGTGAAGGGTCTGTTATCAATGGATGAGATACTTGAGAGAAATTTGATTGCCAATTATAGTAACCGTTACTACTTGCTGGAAACTCATAAGAGTTTCGGTAAAATTGTTTAACTTTATCATTTTCGGAGGAATTAACCGAATAAGGTTGGTCGACCTCTGTAGGTTTGGACCAATAGCTTTCATGAAAGGCTGGTTGAATATTAGTAGCCTCATTGACATTAAATGATGTTGGTGGGTTAGTATTGTTAACTGAATAATAATTATTCACATTTGCTAATGGTTTATCGTTTGAATAACAAGTTGATATAGAAACTGATGAATCAAAGCTTTGATGTGAATCTTGATGAATCATAGGTTGAGTCTCAGATACATTTATTTGATCACTTGCTGACCCACAGAAGCTAGGTCCTTGGGCTTCTTGGGTGCTAGCGCTCGTTTCATCATTTGTAAGATTTTCAAACGATTCCGAGCTTTCAGTAATTCCAAATACTTCTCGATAACCAGCATCCTTTTCTAAACCGAGTTCTGTAGTATCTTGGCTCGTAGTCTTTTTTTCCCGACTTACATTGTCCAACTGCTTGTTTGTATTTTCACTCACTGTTTGTTCTAATTGATGACAGTTATTAGATGATTTTTCGCTCTCTTCAATGTCACTAGAAGAAGATTCATTCGATTCATGGTTTGGTATAGATTCTTTTGACTGGGTTGGTGATTTCTGTTGACCAATAAGCTGTTGTTGTTCATGTTGTTGTTGTCGCTTGTGCTTCATCCTGCGGTTTTGAAACCACACTTTGACTTGTCTGAAAAAGTAATTGAACAAAAAATGCAATGAAAGAGATTTTATAAATCTCAACTAAAAATCTTAGACAAATAAAATATATTTATGCATTAAAAAGATGATTTCACCAAAAAATATTTAACTGAGCATTTTAAAGACACGAATAACTTGATTTTCAAAGTAAATGAAATTCATTTTGTAGCTTGGTTTATTGTTCAACAGTAATCTATAAATTCCTACTAAGATTGAGGTTTCAGATCAGAAGCGATAAGAGAAGAAACATTTTTTGTTAACCACTATTTGACCATTTAAATACGATCTTAAATTTAAATCATTTTAAGATCAATGATCTGATCTTAAGATGCAAACTATGATTATAAAAAGAAGCAAAAAAATGGTACTCCGGTTAACTAAACTTTGCTAAGTAATTGAAAAAAATTCACTTTTACATTACTCGAAAAGGGAGGTTAAATCTTACTTCGTTAAATGTTTAGTATCATTTCAGAAGATTCTCTTGATCAAAATCATACATTAAATATTTTGTAGTGTTTAAATATGAAAAGATTTTAAAGTTTCACTCAATCCAAACTTTTAAACGAAAGTTAATCAAGTGTGATGAAAGTTAGATTTTTTTCTTACCTTTCTGTTAGATCCAAAAATGAAGCTATTTCAATTCTTCGTGGTCGGCAAAGGTAACGGTTATAGTTAAATTCCTTTTCAAGTTCAAGCAACTGTGTGTTGGTGTAAGCAGTTCTTAAACGTCTTGATTTTCCTGAGCTTCTCACACCTTCAAAATCAGTTGATTTTATTGCTAGTTCAAATTGCTTTTTGTTCAAAAGAAAAGATTTCTTTCGAAAAAAGACTTCGACAAATTCTCCATTTCCTAAAGCCATCTTAAAGATGTTATTCTTTAAAGTTAGCTTCTATCTATTTAATGATTAAAAAAGTATTACGGAAAACTTGTCTGCAAAAATGTGTAAAAATTACTAAAATGGCTAAAATTATAAAATAATTATAATTAGCAGTAATAAAAAATAAAAAATAGTGTTCAAGTCATTTCAAAAAATTCGTTGCTATTCTACTAGGTCTTTCCTTACTCTAGTTTAAAATACAAAACGGAATGCTTTAAATACCATCCACCTTATAAATGCTTCATTGACCTAATTTTTGAAATTTTTACTTTGTCCAAGAGCAAAGCAAATTTGGTAAAATTGGATATGTTTTTGTGATGCTTCACTGGTCATTGTAAATGCTAAAAAATTTCGTCAGTGTTTCATCAGATCACAACGAAAAAACGGGTCAAACACGAAAAAAACTGTTTGAAGCAATCCAATTTCAAATTACGTAATTTTTCCTTAAAAAGATGTTTACGATTTTCTATATTGCTTAATCAAAGCGAAGTCTAAAAGGTGTTTCAACTAAAAAACTAAGAAAATCATTTCGACAGCTTTTCCTTTTGTCTCTAAAATAAATTTATTTTACAAAAAAAGATCTTATGTAGCTACTAACTTTGAGTTTTTTTATTTTTGGTATGTTATTCTATAAACTTTAATCATTTATCTATCCTTATATTAAAAGCCTTTCTTTTGAAATTAAACTCAGAATAAATAATAGTTCTAATCAAATAACAATATATTACTTAGAGTGTAAACTGAAAACTTTTATTTTAATTTAAAATAATAATTAAAGTTATATGTGTTATAAATTGTTATTATTTTGTATTGATGTATTCAGTTGTAAGTTGAAAGTAAGTAGATGATGAGTTAACAAAAATAGAATTAATACTAACGTGCTAGGTTGAAAAGCAATCATTTTTGCTCAGTTTAGAATATTTAAGCCATTCATCAATAAATTAAACAATTTGAAAAATGAAATAGAAATGTTGTTTGCTAGTACAAAAAGCTTATTAGGAAAAATGTTTTTAAAGATATTCTTTTTTTAAAAAAATGGTAAAACTCGCTAACTATTTCTTAAACTTGACTTTTGTTTTTGAGGTTCAAATTTATTTCTGTTGTTTCCGCATTCCATTAATTTCTGTAATTGTGTTTAATTCTGCCGGCTGGGATTAATAAATGTATCATTGAGGCGGCCACCTTTGAGAAAAGCAAAACTAATCATGAAACAACAGCGATCCCCTTTTTAGCCTTCTGCTTTATTTCACTAATGAAAAAGTTTTGTAAATATATGTACAATTTATGTTACATTCTGTCAATCAAAGTTTATTGTTTTGATTTGTGATAAGTTTACAAAAAGTGTTTGATTAATTTACTCAAATTTCAAATATACTATAAGTTCCCCATTTCAAAAATACTTTTGTGATTTTAACTGATTTTGATTTTGAATTTATTTGTCATAAACTATTTTGCTGTTTCAATGACAGCGAAAAGTTTAACTTTTATATTTCTTAAGTTTTGTAACAATTTAGTTTATGTATTGGATGTCATTACAAGTATTTAATTAAAACTTATGATATAAAATATGTATAAAAGAGTTGTTAACCCTTAATTGCCGACTACTTCTGCAATCATTGCACTAAAACATCTCTTATTTCATTTTTTTGGCTATTGTTATTGATTGGAATGCAACTTAAAACTTGTTATGAAGCCTTAAAAATGATTGTTAATAATAAAGATGAAAAGATAATTATAATTTATCTTTTTATTTTCAGCATTTGTTAAAGAATGTTAAAGCTACTAACAAAATATTCCAACCGCATGTTTAGTAATTGTTTTCAAAGTAATCTCAAATAATTCTGTGTCAAAATATTATTGAATAATTTCAAAATACATTATATATGAAATTATCAGAAATCAAAATTATCATATAATTTCAAATTGATGTATTAAAGTCTGCAATTAAGTTATGAGATTGAATTAGTAAGAAAGATCTGAATAGTTGTAGGAATAAACTTGATATTAAAGTGTTGGTCCTATTTTCTGTCAATAAGTGTAGTTATAATTGTGATAAATCTAGAATAATAGCTTTTTTAATAAAAGTGGCAATACAGATAAATCGAATATAAATATCAGCTTTAAATAGAAAAATTAGTATAATTATAAAGCAATTTATAATTCTAAACAATGACAAAAATGCTAAAATCTATTTATAACTTTGGAACCACTTATTTGTAGATTTAAGGTATTGAAATGGTTTGGACAATCACCTTTAGATAAATAAATTGATTTGTCATACTAATATGTGATTTTATGAATTTAGTCATCTCTTACTACTTTGCTACAATATCAACAAACCAACTTCAATTTTCAACAGTTAGCTTTGATCTTATACTTTCAGAACTAAACCAATTCGTAGGTGTAAATTATTTACAAAAATAGTAAGTCAAAAATAAAGGTTTTCAAATGTGCTTTAATCCTCATCAACTTTATCCCTTATATCTTTATCATCTTTAATCCCAAAGATTAAATTTTGTGGTAACATGAAAACATATATCTTAAGTAAGTATACAACTTACAAAACATACACAAACATATGATGATATTCTTTACGTAATCTATTCATTATGTTAATTCAATCATAATATTTTTTACTAAATAAATAATGTTTTCTTCAGCTAGTTGCTTTAAACAATGGTATAAGGTATTTGACATTTTTAATTAATGTTTTTTTTCTTTCAATGAATAAAGTCTGTTGTTTTTTAAATAGAAATTTCTAAATTATGTCGTACATCCTATTATATAAAAAAATGCCTAGATTTTAGAATAGTTGACCTAATCTCGATCTGTTGTGTAAAATAACTCTGTTTTTACGATTTTTTTTAAGGAAAAACAATTTAAAAAACAATATTTTTTGGAATGCGATAGAAAAACGTAATTAGGTGTTTCCAATCAAAAATGCGTAAAACAGGGCGTCAAGGAATCTCCAAAACTAAAAAAAACACATTATTTAACGAAATTGATCTTTTTTAAACTACTTAGGCATTTAATGTTAATTCAAAGAACTTATATTTAATGGGCATTCAACATTCAAAGAGTAAATAAAGTTTTTGTTGCTACCAAACAGATAAATTCCAATTTAAGACTGTATTAGTGAAACACACAAATGAAAACTTTGATAATTAATAAGAACCTTTAATAAATTGTATTCTATCGTTTTTGAATTGATTTAAAAACTATTTCGTTTTAAGAAAGGAATTAAAGTATGCTAGTAAACAAGGTAAAAACCAAAAAGCAAAAAAAATTTTTTTTGGTGGTTTGGGAAAGCACAAACGAATTGAAAACAATCTGATTTATTTTGCAGGATCATTAGATGTAGATTTTGAAATAATTATATTTTGCTGGTTTAGTTTTATTTGTATGAGGACAAGAAAAATTTCTAGGTTGTCATAAAAGTTTTCAACTTTATAGCTACTGAAAAAGTAGATTTTAGAAAATCATTTTATTTTGATTACTAGAATACTGAAAAAAAAAATCATTTACAAAAGAAGACCAACGTTACTTAAAATTTAATTCCCGTACAAAGAACTTTAATATTAAAATCATGATTGGGTAACATTCTGAAGACCAATTTAGAATTTTGTTCAGAAGTGTAACATCAAAACAACTTTTTGACTTGTATTGGAAAAAATTGGGTCAAAATTCCAATTATTTCTTTATATTTATATATTTATTTAGAAGTTATAAGAACTCAATTTATAGCAATAAACTTTAATTTAATTACAACAATTATGAGACAAGCCGTAATATTTGCATCCTAACAAAGTAGGTAAATATGTTAAAGAAATTTAATTTAAAACAGTAAGCAAAAAAAGAAAATTAATAAATACTGAACAGTCATGCATGCATTTTAAAACATTTTGAAACTTTTGATTATAATTGGCATTTTTGTTCTAGAACACACACAAAGTCGATAAAGACCTTCTATTTTTCAAACTTTTAAAACAATTTTGTTATCTAAAGTTTTATATGATCCTTAAATAATTTATTTGTTACAAAAGATATTCGAGCTTTACCCATAAATTATTCTGTGTCTTATTTACTTTTGTAATAATTATAAGGGTTAGTACTTTTGAAATAGAAGCATAGCTTTTAAGCCTTGATGCTATTAACAACTTTAGTTTCAAATGTTGTTTTAAGAAATCATATAAACTTTAATAGGATTTAAAATAACTCTAGAAAATTTTTTATCTAAAACTATTCATTCTGCCAAATTGATTAAAACTTAAGGAATATATTTGATATTTAATAATGATCAACTTACAATCCTCATTTAAAGTTGATTGTCTTTATAAATTAATTCATCTTAATTAAATTACCGACTGTAGCCAAAACTGTTTACGAATTGTTATAAAACTTTTTCAAAACTGAACCGAACTCTAATAACTACCTTTACCTAGTAGTCATAACTGATTTCCTAAATGAAATTTACAATCAAATGGAAAATCAAATTTTTGGAAGCAATCACCTTTTGTTTAATAAAAATTTACGCTTCATTGCTCAAGCCTAAAAGATCGTTTTTCGAACCTTGCTTCAAAACCCACCCTGTTGAAGTTGCTGCTGAGACTTCCTGAAGACCTGCCTGTTTGAAAATAGAGTTGGCTTTGATCAAGAAAAAAATTTCATGAAAAGAAGCCAAGTACTTAGTAGACCACCCGGGGTGTTTCGATGAGCCAACCAGCTTGTTGACGCAATGCAATTTAAGTATCGTTGTTTTTATGCAAATTTATATTAGTGGTGCTGAAACTAAGAGCATGATTTCAGGTTCACCTCGGATAAGTTTTTATGATAAAGAATTTTGAAATAAATTTTTATGTATGAAAGGTAATGTCTACGACAAATTGTTAAAAGTTGGTGACACAATTCTAACTTTTGATTTGTAAGTTTGGAAAGTTAACAAATTTGAGTAAATTTAATGGTTTTCAATAAAAAATCAAACTAGAAATTTTATTTTATAACTGTATTCATTTTCATGAATTTATTTTATTTTAACAACTTTATCAAAACCATATGATTTTATTCTATTTGACATATTTCATCCAAATCTTGTAATCCAACTCACTAAAATAAAATTTTTCAATTAATTATTTTTTTTAATATATCGAACTGAAAGATAAGTTACAATCAAATCATCATCGTTTCAGCAAATCAACTAATGATGGAATAATTTATTTGAGTAAATCTTTCAGCCAGTCGCAAAAGAATACCAACAATTAGAATATAAATAACCATTGAATAAAATCAGAAAAACAATAAAACGTATTTTTGTAATATAATTAATTTAAACTACATTCAACCAGGTTGACGCAGAATGGATTTTATGAAAATTAAACTTCTAGAGAAGTAGTTACTTTTTGGAGCTAACTGTAATTTTGATTAAAGTTAATTGGTTGGCAGTTGAACTAGAAAAGGTTGTTATTAAGTTGTTAGAAATATTCAACAAATAGTTTTGTTAAAATATCATTTACAAAATAATTTTTAAATTTAAAAATAAGATTGAAATAGTTTTTACTTAAATTTAAAAAATTCAATTAGCCATTCATATATAAAAAATTTCATTCCTGTTAAGTAAAAGGACATCAAAAGGACCAATATTGACAAATTTAATAAATCATAGAAGACTTGAAATAGATGAGTTACATTTGATTTTTCAGACATTTTTGTTATAGTCTTTGATAGCTAATTAAAGTAGTAACATATTAATTTAAAATAATGCCAAAACAGAAATAAACAAGATAGTTATTTATAGGGTAAGACTACTAGATAAATTATAAACTTCAAGCTGAACGAAGAAATAGTAAAACTATTCAGTCACACATTAAAACGATGTCAATTTTCTTATAAAGTTATGTGGTCTTAAATCAATATGCTTGAAGACTGCGGACACCGTATAAAGTTATTCTACAAATTACTTTCTACTAAATGGAAATTGTATGAAATTCTTTTTTTCCTATCACATTGGATTTTTTTAGAAAAAAACATTAGCTCATCATCAATGTGAAAACTTACTACAAATAAAACATTTTGTAAATCAATATCTTCTATTAAATCTACGAATTTAGTAAAGTTTTTTTTTAATTATTCATTATATTCAAGTTTTAAACCTTATTCAGCTAAACCTAAATATGCTGCAATAATATTTTACAAAATATTCTTGGAAATAATAACGTCAAAACAAGAAATTCTAGTTTTTCTTTAATTAAACTTTCTAACTTGTCTTTTACATTACAATACAACTATGAAGTAGAAATCATAAACTATGAGATTAGGTTTATAAAAAGAAACGGAACACTTTTATCTATCTAGCTTTCTATTTTTTGCACAATTTTCAAGTTTCAAAGAAATTGATAAGAATAAAAAAGAATGCTGATAAGTTTTCAATCTTTTTACTTCATTTGAAATGTACTTCAAATAAGTTGCAATTTTCAAAGATATGAATCAGAACTTCAAATATTTCATTAAAGATATTCAGTTACTTAAAATGATATGCTGGCAAATATCTTTGAAAATTTAAACTTACCAGTTAAGAAATTTGATTCAACTTTGAAAACCAAATTGAATAAAGATATAATTAATTAATTATACCCCATTTACACAAATTAATAATAAATATTAAAGAAATACATGTTACTGAGTTATTAGGTCAAACTTATTTACTTATTAAAAACTATTTAGAGTTGCACCTAGGCAGGTAGAAGTGATGATGACTAGGAAACAAAATTAATTAAAATTGAATAATCTGAACCAAGTAAAACAGATGAAGTCTTTTAGATCATTTTGGATTAATGTTAGAGCATTCTAAAGAGCTTTTAACTGAGTTTACATTTTTACACCTTGAATCTTCATGTAGAACAACTTTTAAGATTAAACTAACTTCCTTCACTTTTTCACCTTGGCACTACACTAACAACTCCTTAAAATATCCACGCCATTTTAAAGATAATTAAAACATTTTTATTAAGTTAACTAGTTGATGCAATAATTAAAACTTACTGAATTTAAATAAATTAAGTCTTTGTTAGAGCTTCAAAGCATTTTTATAACTAAGGTTATAAACATAAAGTTATTTTGATTTATCATTAGTTTTCCTAGATGTAAAATAAGTAAATTTACATAAATCGTTATTACTTCATCAATCGTAAATCAAACTGTTATAATAAGTTACATTGAAAGCCTTCGAGCTCAAAAATATGCTTCATCTTTAATTTAAAAGTACATCAAATGAATTTTTTATTTATGTGGTTTTGTTAGTGGTCGTTCATATTGTTTTCGAAAATAAAAAAAAATAAATAAGTTTTTCATATATTTTGGGTAAAGTTTAGATTAAATAAATATGACATTATAACTCTAGAAGAAATTGATTAAGGTAATTGATTGAAAAGTTGAACTTGCCTTTCTTGTAATTATCGCTTAAATGATTACAAAACATTTATGATGGAACACCTAAATGCACAATCATTTAGAAGATAGACTTTGCTTAGTATTTATTCAATGATATAAAATAAAGAATTCTAAATAAAAAAGTTATAAAGTTTGTTTCGCTAATGGAAATTAAAAATTAAAAATGATAAAAGTTTTAGTAAATCACCAAACAAATACTTAATGCATACAAATTGAATATTTAAAGTCTTAAGAAATATCTATATTCACATAATATTAAAAATATCAAATATCTATGAGTATCTTCTAAAGGCTTGTTGATTATTTGTAATTGTTAAGCTATTTAAAAGATATTTTTGTAATCTTTTGCACTACTTATAAGTCTTGTTATGAAGTTGATTGTAATGCTTGTAAACTAAGTGACATGTTTCTAATTAAAATGGTATTTAAAAATTTGTATATCACAAATAATCAGCCGGACAAAAATCATTAGAAGTTCCTACATGTTTCTAACTTTGCCGAAAAGAGTTTTAAATGAAAATGTGTTGTTTGAATGTTAAATGTTGAAAAAATGACCAGAATATTTATAAATAAAACATCAAAGGTTATCTTAAAGTACCAAGTTTCGTTCAAAGTTATTTAATATTGGTTTGAAGAAACTATAGAAGTATTTTACGAACAGGTTTGTGAACTTTTTTATAGTTTTAAGAAACAGCATTTACTGAGTCTACAGATAATTTGATGAACTACAGTTTAAAGTAAACCTGTGTTGATGTATAAATATAAGGTTTGCTAAATTGTTTATTTGTAGAATGATCTCAATTACATCTCTACTAATCATAAAAAAATCTTATCATTGATTTGTAACCATACAATAACGAAAGCAAAAGTTTACAATTATTAAATTACCTTCTGAATCAGAAACTGCTGTAATCATCAATTTAAGCAGTGCAATAAATATGTAAAAGTTTGATGTTCATGAAACTTAATCACTCGATTTCACCTATTTCATTTTTGATAAATTAACTTTTTATCTCTATATTTATTTTAAAATCTAACACGCCAATTCAATTCACAAAGGTTGTTGGGTTGGTTTTTCACCGACAGTTTCTTATTATAGGCGTAAAATTGAAAAGTTTCGTTTTAGAATGATAAGAACGCACCTATGTTTTATCACATGCACGTCAACCCCTACAGCTTTTTTATCATCGCTTTTTGAATTGCTAACGTTTCATCACGATGCCGTTTTAGTATCAGGTGCCGATCGACAGAGATCATCAAACAGACGAATGATTGATGGGATTCATGTGAATCTGACAAGAGTAAACATCAAAGCGCCGACTCACAAAGTAAAAGCCCCGGGCAACCAAACGCTCAAACTCCGCCAAGCTACCGATCATAACTCTGATCAGAGCGGTTTTATTTGCTAGTTTCAAGCCGTTTGTAGTTACTGGGAATAAACAGTGTGTTTTGGGTTAACTGGATGATTTTACTTTTAAATTAAATCTGTAGATGTCTTTAAAGAGTGAAGAGCTCTTATAACTTAAGGTTATTGATCAAAAATTGTTTAGACAAATTAATGTGATCAATTTGTGTTTAAAAATAACATCGTTGTACCATTTGAATGAAAAAAATTCAAATTTTCTTCACCATTTTCTGTGAAACAATGAACAATACTTTTGTTGAACATTTTTTGAAATAACTAGACTAAATCTAAATATTTTTGAAACATTTAAAGTTCTAACTGATTGTTTGAAATAAGTAAAAGTTAAATTTATATTTCTATTGGTTATTGACGAAAAACAAGTCAAGATAATATCATTGATACGATTTTTCGGATTATGAATTTTTTTACAAATTATTATTCAAAACTTATGGTAAAAAGTCAAAGTAAATTTAACGTTTGAATTAAATTTTCTCAATTAAATTGGTTATTCATAACTTGAATAACATTTTTTTCAAATGTAAATATATAATGAAATTTTGCTACTATTGATTAAGAAATTACCTAATCAAAATTAGGTTTAAAAACCTAAGGAAAAACTTATAAATTTTGTAAAATATATCACAGCTGATCTTATCATCTATGTCTCTATGATGCTTGACATATAATTGAATGACATTTGTTTATTACTTTGTAACAAGATATTATTAAACTCTAGTAGAGATTTGATTCCAAGTTTTCAGACAATTAAATTACTTGTAAGTTAATTGAAATGAAAAGGTTTTATACTTATTACTAATTTAATGTTAAATAAATTTTATTTACTATTCAAGTTTATATCAAATTAAAAGTTGTAAGATTATAGTTTCAGCTGTATTCGTAGTTTATTGGTTCTTTAATGTCGGTAGAATACGCATACATGATAAAAGCTTAATCGGGGTAATTGGTGCGCTTGATTGTAAGTGTAGAATTGATAAATTATCAGCTGGCAATCTCATAAACTAAAAATAACATCAGTTTAAAAATACTTCACAAGTATTGACTTTTATTTATTTACATTTTAGGTAAGTTAGTGAGACGTTTTCACAGCTGCCCGCATTTCCGTTAATAACCTTTTCAATGTTACCTTTATGTTCCGGTCTAGCAACGCGATGGCTATCTTAGTTTGAAGTTACAAAATTACCGAAAAATAAAATAAAGTTGAAGTAATTTACCCCTCAGCTAAAACACCAAACCTTAACCCGCGAAAAACGTTTGTCTTGTCGTGTAATTGCAGATGCTTAGAACTAAAGAACTTTTGGCAGCATTTGGCAATCAACCTTCTGATTATTAGTTTCTTGAAAAAACAATAACTCTTCTTTCTTTCCCTTCATCAAGCAATATTGAAAATAGATAACGCTACTTACGTCTGAAGTCTGCGGATCGCTTTCCTGACGCTTCGTCGTTCTGTTTCGTCCATTGATAGATTCCTCCAGCTTGACTCTTGTAATCGTGATAGGCGACAATCTCATTATTTCCGGATGACTTGGTACACTCATTAAGACTCGTTGTGTAAGTGATTCCAGGTCCATATTTCACTCTTCCTCCTTCACCTAGTAAACCTCCGCATACTAGACTGCCAGAAGGATCCATCTGCTCTTTAGACATTGAATGACGTTGATGCGGATGTTGCGGATGTTGCTGCATTTGGTATGGAGCTGTAAGATCCGAATAGATTTCACAACGAGCCTGCAAGGGGCCCCCACTAAAAGCTTCACACGCCTGGACCCCAGACGATATCTTTAGGTTTGTAGGAGTCATGTGACTCATTGTTGACATGTCGTCACAATAACGACGACTTGAATCCGGACGGAAAAGGACTTCGGAAGAGTGAGCCATCGGAGGTGGAATTGAAGGATTTGTGGAGTCGTGCAGAAGAGGTGGAATCTCGCAATGTGAGTAATTTTCAGCTAGAAACGGGTCCGAACCCGGCTGATACCACCCTCTAGGTTTGGGAATCATTGCCAGTTCTGGTCCTCTTGGTTGGGATCCAAAAAATCCGATTTGTTGTGATGTCATCAGATACTGCATACATCCAAAAGTTTCAACTTAAATTATGATCTGAAAAATAGAAGAGAAAAGACATGTGAAATCGAAGGTGTTCACAAATAAAAAGTTCTGATCGTAATTAGTGATTAGAAGTAAATGCAAATGAAAGTTTAGACAAGACCTCTATGATAAGATTACTTTTAGTTTGTTCAAGCTTATATCAAATTTCGTTAATATCTGATAAAAAAAATTTCTAGATACTAATAATAATCAATTAGTTTTTCTATTTAATAGAAAAAAGGTTGATTAATTGATTCTCATTCCTTAAATTTTGCAAATAATTGTTGTACTTAGTCACCAAGTAAAAATAAAGTATATTCTGTTTACTTGATTTTTAACCATTTTTTATATTTTATTCTTTGTACTGACATGTGAACAAAGTTATTGAAAACTCAAGTTAGTCTGAAAGTAATAAACAATGTACTTATTGTTTAAAAAATACGAAAAACTTATCAACAGTATTGTATAGCTAAGACATGAATAAACACTATAACTAGAATTTAAATTTTGGTTTAAGTTTTGAATAACAAACACAGATTTTTATTCTCAGAAGTAAATATTGTTTTTATTAAAACGAACAGTGTTCAAACTAGTAATTTTGTTTAGCAGAATCATAAATTTGATAGTCGGTTTGCTATGACGTCTGAATTAATCAAATGATTACACATTAATCTTTAATAAAATATATGTTGAGATTTGAACAATGAAGTTGAATTCATCTTAATTTTATGAAACTTACAATAATGATTATGGCAATTATCATCATTAGTCTTTTAATTTAATGTTAATTAAAATTAAATAAAAAAACTCGTTGACCTAAGAGTATATGTACAAAGTAAAAAAGACTACTTTTGCTACATCAATTAAAAATGTTTTTATAACTTTCAAACTGTAAGTGACCAATTAATTTTTTAACCTCCCTATATTCGATTACTTATTCAACATATTTAACAGAAAAACTTTTACAGCAAACAGAGTGTTTCTACTTCTAAAGATAAAATTAAAGATATATATTTGATATAAAAGTTTAATATTATTAAATACTGTTATTCTACCTATCATTGAAACGAGTCACTGAACAATATTCACATTTGAAAAATAATTGAAAAGACAAAATATAAGCTTAAATTATCGATTTTTTTACTTTCTTATGTTAGGTGTATTGTTGTAAATAAACCTTCAAACTCACAAACTGCTTAATAAAAAGCTTGTCGAATTTATAATTGAATTTTTAACTTGTAATCATTTTAGGTTGAAATTGTTATTGTTGCTCTATTTCTGTTTCTTATTACTTTGTAAACTTTTCATATCATGATTAAATTTATCTTTATTTCTTGATTATAAAAAGTCTGAAGCTCTTTAGTATATCAATATTATTACTGTAAATATTATTAAATCGACAAAGCAACTATAACTATATTTAGCCTGTTGTATGTTCATGTGTTTGATACAAGCACGCTAAACGAGGCCTAACTTTACAAAACACAACCTGAAGCTCGAAACAATTATACGACATACAATGAAGTTCTTTACTATTTCTAAAAAAGATTATACCAAGATATAAGGCCAGTACTTGCAAAAAAGTCTTTAAAGTTTTGTTGTAATAAACCAACTATTTTAGAATTTAGTTAAAGTTATGGTGTACTTTGATGCTAAAGATTTCAATTTCTTATTGTATGAGGGATTTCTAGACTGACCACAAAATTTATTAAATTTTAGTCTATAGATCTCATGTCGTATTCATTTATACTTATTAGTTTATATTACACAAGCTTAAAAGTTATGAGGTTATAAGTAAACGTGGAAACTCATGTGTTTGGTTTTTCTCAGATATTTTCATACAAATGAAAAGTTGTATTGAAACAAGTAAAAATCAGGCATAAATAGAATTATCAGTTATTTGCTAAAATTAGATAACAAACTTACTAATTAATTTAATAACAACAATTTAACCACATACTTCTATAAAAACTAACAACAAATAAGTTTTGTTAATAGAATAATAGAAATGTGCAAATAAAAATCTGCAAATTACAATTACAAATAATTCTTCTTGAAGAAATAATTTTGATTTTTTACTTACAACTGTGCTGCAAACATTAACATTGACTTTCTACAAAAATCACTTACAAGTTAAACATTTATTTGATATCTGATATTTTGAAATAATCGATTAACTATATTAATAACCGTAACTTACTCAAGAAATTTTACTCTATAAAAATATTTATAAGAAAAGCAAAACTTCTTTAAATTACTTTTCTTTTTAATTTAGGCAAAGACAACAACGTTCAAAAATAAGTACACAGATACAAACGCAACTGTTTATTACTAAAAATAAAACTTAATCAACACAATGTTTAGAAAAATAAACCTAGTTAAATAAGAACTAGTTAAGTTGTAACAGTATTTGGATGCTTTATCAAAACTTTTGACAATCATAGATATCACCTGACTACTACTTTGAACAGTAAAGTGAACTGTAGTCTACATCTGTACTTAAATTGAAGTTCGATAACTGAGTAAGCTAATTTACCAAAAAGCAAATATGAATGACTGGTAAAAGACCCTTTATTGTTAGAATAAAGTATAAATTATGTCAAAAAGTAAACCATTTTTAAAGATTCACTGCCATTCATCAATATTCTAAAGTCGTTATAAAAAATATAAATACTTATAAACACGGCAAACACATTTTATTATGAATATATTTTTTAGTGGTGCAAATTTTTTGAATTTTTACATTTACTTAGAATAGTTTAAAAGTTTCAGAACTACCGGAAAAGTTTTAGTTTTTAACTGTGATTTTGAAGGTAGTTATTACAGTGCTTATTTTTAAACGTATGGCTACTTTTTCTGAAATAATGAATAATAAACTTTGAAATTGACCTTAAATGTTTAGAGATTGCTATTTCATTACTTTTACAACTTTAATCTTAACAGCTTAAAATATTTCGTGAGGTAACCGCCATTTTGTCACAGCACAAATTACTTTTATTTGAAACGGTAAAATAAATTGAATTTACTGGGAAAGGTGCCTTTAGAAAACTGTTCTAAACTATAAAGATTTTGATTAATTTGTTATTTATTAAGGATTTGTTTATTCTTCAAAGTTGGCTTAAATTGAAAATAATAAAAAATTTTATTTAAAAATACAACTACAGTTAATTAAATTTGATTTTGTTTTTAGTTAATCTATTATTTGAATTTAATTAAGCTCAAAAACCAGAAATTTATTTTCTATTGATTGTATTTCTATACTTCATGCAAAAATACTGACTACTTTAGCTTTACCCAATTATTAAAATATTAAAGTTTTATATTACTTATTTATACACTAAATAGATTAACATAGCAAAAAATAAAACAATTGTTCAAAAATTTTCTTTATTAGTTGTATTAACTAATTAATCAACAAAATAAAAATAATCAACATTTTGTTCTAGAAAAATATTAAAAATTTCTTTTTCTATTACCTTAGCTACAATTGACTTTCAAATACTTAAAGTACCAATAATTCTTTTATTGTCTTTGTTAAATTCTCATGAATTTTATGGTCTAAATTGAAGCTTGGCACTATCATAAAATTCCTTTCTGGCTAAACGAAAATGTCACTAGGCAGCAGGTTCAGAACGTTGGCCAAACAAACATGATGTCCAAAAAGCTGAAAACTATACGATACTACCAACTAATATGAGCCTTCAGTTCATTCTCATTTTGTTGCGCTATTTCTCTCACTTGCTTTTTTCCATTTGTCTCTGAAATTTTATGTGAAAGATCCTTGAGATACAATTTTATCCGGATTTTTCAAGTAAGAAACTTTATTTTGTCATCATAATAAACAAAGGTTTTTATCAGAATCTTATAGTGCAAAGAGCTATTTATAGCACTAACTTTAGAAAGATTTTTATACTGTAAGAGGAAAATGTACTGGTCATAATACTTCTGCTGCTTCAAGCTCCTTCATTGTACAACTTGGTTTATCTTATTGGAGATATTTTCAAGAGTTTTGTAACCTAACAAATAATTTTTATACAAATTACAGTCAATTAACTAAATCGTTTTCACAAGCTTAAAGAAAAAGTATGTTGTTGTAAACAGGATCTTTCAAAATAATAAATTAATTAATATCAATAATAAATAAATAATTATTCTGCGTAATCAACTCTTAATTAGTCTTTTTGATCAACTCTTAGAGAACAAATTTTAAACAACAGTTTTTAGAAAATAATGAAAATCGTACCATCTAACAACAGGTGGTTGTTTATATTAAGCTTTGATAGCTCACGTTTGTTTTGTCTGATCAATTTTACGGATCAAAACAAGAAATCAAACCGTCTGGCATTTTATACAAGCATCAGCTGAAACTATGGTCAACCTACCGGTACTTCAATAAAGCTTTCTTATAGTGCTGTTATACCGAATTGCTTTATCAAAATACGTTATTAGATAGTTTTTAATGTTGTTTATATTTCAATGTAAACAACAGCTCTGTATTAATTTATTAAACTGATAGTAACCTATAATGTTTTTTAATAATTAAGGTATGTTGAATATATAAAAACTTAATTCACAAGTTAAAGTTTTATAATTAATGACTTTGCATTATTTCCATTCAAAATAGATTAAAATATTTAAAACTTTGAATAATATATCTTGATTATTAAAATATGAGAAACTTCTTAAGGCTTTAAATCACAACATTTTGTCGTCAGTTATATATTCTTCTGGTTGCATGATAACTATTTTTATTTGTAATATAAGTGACGATGGTTTAAAATTCATACATCAAGTAAAAACGTTTAGTAAAAAACCAGACAGCTGGGTCGCTTTAACGTTTTGAGTTGTACAAGTCCTTAGCCAACAATTTCGAGCCAAAAAACTTTGTTAGAATGACAAATACTGTGTCATGTGGGCCAATATGCTACTTTAATGGTAGTGGTGATCTGACAAAATATTGATTCCACAAAGGACTTCGATTAATCATAAGACCCTAAACACTTTTAATTACAAAATATTAAAAGTTTTTAATTAGTAATTAAACTGCAAAGTTAGTTTACCAGTAAAACAATATTCTAAAATAGATAGAAATACCTAGCTAAAAACGTTTGTTTAATTTAGTAACAGTTGAATACCTTTCTCGACGCAAACATTTCTCACTCAATTGAAGTGTGCCAAACACAAGATACAAAATAACATCCGGTAACAACCTGGCATTTGTCGAGGCTCGCCATAAAGTTTAAAAGAGTATAAATAACGGAAATACTATCATTGATAACTCGCACGACTAGTACAACGTCTAAGCTGAGTATATATCATATATTCTAACACAGAAACTTTGTTGGTAAGTCCTACTAATAAATACGTGATGAAACTACCGAATAAAACTAATTTAGGATAAATCATGATGTAATAGCGTCGTGATCACTAGACTGGCTTTCGCTGTCTAATTTTCTTGGCTTCATTAAGTTAATTGTACAAATACAACTTTGATGATTTAAGTCTGGTCCTATTTAAGCAAAGTATCAATATATTTCCAAATTATGATTTTAATTTTTATTGTCTTAAATTGAAATATAGTTTTGAAGATTCATTTTTTCAATCAGAAAACGTTTTCAGTAACAGATTCATAAGTCCAAAAAGTTTAGTTCAACATTAAATTATGTTTTGTGCTATTAAGCTAAATATAAATGCTTCGGGCAAATTCGTTCGTTATACTCTTTACTTTAAATTAAAAGTTTAAACATTGTTTCAAATAGTTTAAGATAATAAATAAACCATACTTAAAGTTATTTAGCATCATCATCAAAATTATTCTTCATTTTTGAACTTACTTGTTAGGTCTACTAAAGTGGTTCAGAATTGTATAAATGATTGATTTTTAAATCGTGCTTTAGTTGAAGTTTGATAAGTTTGTCGATTTTTATGAATGAAAACTGATACACCAAAAATAACAGTCTACAAAGTTATTTATTTTGAAAACGAATTAACTATTTGTTTATACCATAGCTGCTACGCATTTCGTATTCTAATTTGTTTGTAAGACACGAGGTTCAAAAGTAAGGTAAGAAATGAAAGGAAAGGAAGTAACTTCATGTACCAAGAAAGGGTGACAAAAAAAAGCGTTTAAAGATGGAATCACATTTTTTTCCTTTTGAAAGGAGTGTCAATGACTGAAACCAATGCGCGAAATAAATGTTTAGTTGCATATTTTACACGGTTGTAAATGGAATTGTCATGCTGTCCTTAATTTCGTTGTATATTCTTATAGCAGTATCTATAGCTCGCCTTTGAACAAATAAAGAGTGCGTACCTTCAAGAAAACACTTTCCAGTAGTTGGCTTATAGTAAATCATAATTGCATGAAATTATTACCACTGAGTAATCAACAAATACTTAAATTAAAATATTTGGCAGTCATTAGTTCAAAGCAACAATTACTTTATCAATGTTGGTGAAGCTTAAAATATTTTATAGTTGATTAATATACTATTAAATTTATCAGTAAATTATTTATTTATTATTAGGATTTACTCTTAACGTATATTGTGGCTGTAAATATAACTTACCTTTACAACTTTAATCTTGTATAGTCTTCAAACCTTTTGAGTTTTAAATAATCTTTTAATAGTTTTAAGATGATTCAAAGCATAAAAATAGACAAATTTTGAAAAAAAAAAACATTTAAATTATTTTTGTAAATATAAATACCGGTAATTGTTTCTATCCTTTGTTAGCTGGACTAATAAACTTTCCGTTTTTAGTAACTCATTTTATGGAACACTTAATCTCAGTAATTACGATCAATTAATTAAATAGATTTTTGTATTTCTGTTGTAAAGAAAATATCACTTAAAAAACCTAGAATTGCTTTTGAGGCTTTTTTCACCAGGCTTTTCTCATTTGTCTTACTGTTTTGTACTAAAAATGACTGATAAAGATTTTGTTAATATTTTGCTAACAAAAGAAATTCAAATCATATTTAGCTTTGTGAATCGAGAAGTTTCTGAATTAAGGAGCTAAAATAATCTATCTGGGTCTTATAAAGTTATTGAGCATTTATATTTTGAGTCAATAATTTAAAGAAATGTTTATACCACCATCTTTTAAGAAAATACATTCTTAGAAAGTTCATGTTTGTTTTCCTTTTTTAAAATGATATTAAATGATTTAATACTTATCGAAAATATTAGTAAGAAAAAATGTTTTACTAATTTGCTTCAAGATAAAATGATGAAAGTGCTTTTGGTCAGTAATAAAATGTAATATGAGATTTAGTTGAATACATAATCAAATACAATAAAATGTATTATTCTAATGATAAAGTGCTTTCTCATTTTTTTTTATTTGTTTAACTAAGCAATTATGCAATTATACCATTTTGTGCTTCTATTTGGCAGTGCAAGGTTATTTTTGATGTCAGGCCACGTTAATTGGAGTTTTTTTTTAAATAAAGGAAATAAGTTAATGCTAACCAAATCGACTCCATATCTTTACTGATAAACTTTTCAACCAACAATAAATTGAAAACAATTTTTCTTCTTGATAAATCTTGTGTTTAGTAGTCAAAAGTGCTGAGAAGTTTTTTGCTTTTAGCAGCAAAATATCTATCTCAAGTAAAATTAACTTTTTAACCTTATAAATTTTACTAAGCTTAAAAACTTGGCTAGAAAAAAACTTGACAACTGTAATCTGTATGTAAACTTTCTAATCTAAACTTAATCCGATGTTTGTAACCAACATATTTTTGTAATTGTATGTTTAAAAGTAGCAAGTTTTACTAAGTATCAAAATATTTAATCAGTTAATAAATCAAACACTTAATCATTACTTTTGAATGATTTATCAGCCGCTGTTAAAAATTATTTGGCTTGAAAATTACTACAATTTTGTAAATGATTTAAGTTAGAAAAATGTTAGCTCAATTAAAAAGAAAAATAATTTTTAAAATGGTATTAATTGCGTGATGTTTTATTTTATGAATATAATCATACTAATTCTGAATTTATGAAATGAATAGTTAGATTTAATTCTTTGATCATTTATATAAATGGTAACAAATTGAAATTTATTTTATTATTTTAAAAATACTTTATTATTAACAAAACTTCAATCTCCTTTATAAAAGTATTCTTCAACTGATCCTATTCTGTTCATAAAATTGTAGTAAGTGTGCATACAGAACTAACTCAAGTTGTTGCTTGTGTAAAATTATTTGTTTATGATTAATCTTATTTAACTGCAAACGCTTTTATTAGTTTATTAAATTTAACAAAACTTTAAACAACCTTTTAATTTTGTAAAAATCAAATAACAGATTTCATTTATGACGTTTTATCAACAAATTGAATTACTTTTTAAAACTATTTCGTCTAAAGTTTATTAATTTATACCTGCAAACTTCTAGATGAGAATTGTAAAGTAAAAATCTTTTAAGATTGAATTTAAAAACGTTTCTTAACTTGAATAATTTGCAATTTTTTTTAATATTCTATAAAAAAAAATCAAATCAAAATACTTTTACCAAATCAATCTATTCTTAGTTAAGTTTATCGCTCAGACAAAATGAAAGATATTGTTAAAAAACTAATAGTAGCATATTGTAGTTCACAATAAACTAGTTTGTGTTTATTTTGTTTCATAAAGATTGATAGTTTGTCTTATGCAATGTTATATTGACAAAAAGGTATTTTTCCTAAAAACGATTAAATTACAAAATAAAATGACAGTGTCAGTAAAAGATAAGGTATAGTAATCCTTCGATGTCTTAGAAATAAGTGGATAGAACATTAAGCAACATCATCAAGTTAGCTTTTAAAGGAAATTAATCTGTCTAAAATGTTCAACTTTTCTTTACCACATTAATTATTTTTTTTGACTTCTGTTTAAATAAGCAATGATATCATATGAGTCATCTTATAACGGAATGTTTAGCTTATTCACAAAAGTAGTTCCTTTCATTTAAATGTTTGCTTTTTGGAAGCGGTTTTGAAGAGTCTTGAAAGCTCCCTGAGGCTATTCTTGTCACGGTTTGAAACAAATAGTTGAGTGATGTAGTAACCTATGTTTTCTCACTATAGCACTTGCTTACAGTAATAATCCCATGTCAATAGATTAGCGTTTAGTAAAAATCAGTTGAACGTCAAATTATGTTTAGAGCTAATTTGTAACTGAGGAATGTATGAACACATGTAAGTTGACTGATTTAGTTGTTTTATACAATCACTTAAAAAGAACAACAGAATTTTGCAAACTGATATGTAATAAGCTGAGTTATATAAACTATAATTAAGCGCTTGTGATAAAAATATTTAGTTGATCAAATGGAATTATTAAATATTTGTTGAATCAAGTTAATTTTACAACAAGTTTATGATGTCAGCGTTTTTATTTTATTAAAAAGTATGCTCGATATAGATATAAATAAAATAATATAATTTTTATTCTTAATCTAAAGAAAAAAGAATAAGTGACAAAGCCTGCTTAAGAACAATCAACCCATTTTGGTTCAAGTTTTTTAAATTTAATCTTTTATACGTTGTGAATATTAACCCGAAAAACCAAGTCAAGCATTCACACAATATTCATCAAGTCTTTCTTTTGATGTAGTAAAAAACTAGCACAACGACAGGCCTTTTCAACTGTTCGGTTTTCAAGGTAAATAAGATTTATTTTTATGTATGTTGTCACATATGGTTTTCATAGAATGAAAACATCTTATTAGGTAACACATTGAAATCTGCCAATTTTCATAATTTTAATTGAAGTTGCAGAAGCAGAGGTGACGTTGAGAAAAACTATGTTTTTTATTACCTATCACAGAGCTAATCTGTATTTTAAAGTTGGCACTTTGTTAAGCTTTACGCTAAGCTTATTTTAAGAAACAATTTAAATTTATCTAACTTTTAAATTGTACAAAAATTAAATTTAAAAAATTCGAAACTATTTTGCCGAAAGCCTGAAATAGAAATTATTAGAACAATTTTTTAAATAAATTTGACTTCAAATACTGCTGATAAACATTCAAAAATTCTAAAACTGAAAATTATTTGATGTTTAAATATCATTATTTTAGCAGGCTCAACATTTTGTTTTGCAGAGTGAGTTTGAAATATTTTTGGAAATTAGATTAATTACTAATAGTAAAATATTACAATTTATAAGTATTATTTTTCAAAAATTTATGTGAGCTTAATTCAAAAAACCCTTAAAGATGGAAGCTGAAAATATATACTTGGAGCAGAGTTACGATTTCAAGATTAAGTTCTTAGTTTGCTAAGAGATTCAATTGGCCACTAATTTAAATGATAAATTTTTAATTATACATTTTTTTTGTTAATTCTGACATATTTATTTTAATTTAAACAAGTTTTGCATTAAAGTATATATATATTTAATGAAATAAAATGCTATTATTTGGTATTGAATTTCTTGTACTGTTAGAAAATCATTGATATTTATTCTAACTTCTTTAACCTAGTTTGCAGTCAATAGATTGTTGTAAAATTATTTTTACAAATAAACCAAAATTTTCTATAAAAATATTTTATAATAGGCATATAGCATTTGTGTTTGTAAACTTTATATGTTAATTTTCTTATGCCAATTGTTTCTTAATGCCAAGTTTTAGGCAGAGTTGTATTGTTATTCCTTCAAAGCATTTTATTGATTAACCATTTCTCGCTTTTCTGGTAACTAATTACCAACTATTAACAAATTGATGTTCAGACACTAATTATTAAACAACCAATCAAAAGTTATCTATTAAATGGGAACGAAATTCAAGCATTTTATAGTTGCCATCTTCAAAACGTTCGTTGTTGCTTAATAACTTTGGACAAAAATAATAAATTAACTTTACAACCTGTTGATTTATGTAATATGAATTAAATTTAAAAACAAATTAAATATACATTTTCACTCTATACTGATTAAAATTGAATTTACAATAGCTTAGCTGTGTAAGCTGTCAAAATTTAAAGAAAAAAAATAATTTCATTTTCCTCAAAATCCCTTTGACTCTTAAACATCAAAACAGATTTTCGCTTAGCCAGTGATAGAAGCCTTCTGAATAAATTTTAAGTTTTTTAATCAATTTAAAGCAGATTTTTTACAAGGTAAGTCCCAAATTTGTTTTTTGCTTTTGGTAAACATCTTTTTTATTAAAGTATTTGATGAATATTTTAGTTTTTTTAAGTACAGCATAAAAAATTTATGATCAATAGTTTTTAAACTAGCAAAATTTTTTCACATCAATCTATTTAAAATGAAACCATAACTCATAAATATTAATTGAAATGTAAAATTACTGTAAATGAAGCATTTAAAAATATTAATTCTGTAGTTAGTTCAAGGGACCATAAGAGTTCATTAAATAAACAATTAACTCATTAAAAAATAAAATGTTGATTAATAAACTTAAATTATTACTAGGAATATGCACTTTAGGTATGTGAAGTCTGTGATAAAGCATCATTTTCTGATGGGACTTTTAACCATATTTTTATGGATGAAAAACAATTTTTTTGATGCAAAATTAGTACGATTAATGACAACACCTGAGCATCGTTCTGTTGTAAACTAGTTACACTGGTTAGAATATTACAGAAATGAAGAAAACTTGTTTATTCATTCATTTTATTCAAAACATGGCAAGGAGTTACAAAATCTACTGCTCTTATAGTAACTAAGCAGAAAAGACAATGCGGAAAGATAATGAAAAGGTTGTAAGTATCACAGCTTAGCATAAATTATATAGAAAGAATAGGAAAACTACAAAAGCATAGGTAAATTCAGAATGAAATATTTGATATAACAAAATAAGTGAAGATACCTGACAGCGCTATACAACACTTTTTAACAAAACTACTTGAATCATATTTCTTTAACTACACTTTTAAAATGGTGCAATGATAGAATCGAGAATAAAACTCCAAACAGTGACTACTCTATTAAAAAAGCTATTGCTCAACTAGGTGTTATTAATGTTGTTGTGTGGGCTTATTTTGAAAGATGAGCTTCTGAGGACATATGAAAGATTACGATGTTTAAAGAACTTATTGAAGTTTCTAGAAAAAAAGTAGTTCTCCTAGAAATGACGTAAACAGAGATTCAAATTTTAAAATATCTTATTTAAGGTGAAGACTCCATATAGAGGAAATCAACTTCAACTTCGAATGGATGTCTATGGTGAAAAGCTTTATTAGTGCCCAATTATTTCTGATCTTAAAACATTTGAAAATGTGGTATGAAGTAGATGAAATAAGTCTGAACAAATAATTTACGTAGTGAGCCCATTTTAAATCATGATTAATGAAGATTCTAAGTCATTAATGACTAAAAATTGGGATGTTTTATTGTTGTTTAGATAAATGTTGCGTTATAATTTGAAGGTTTATTTATTGGCAAGTGAAAATATCTGTGAGCAGCGAGCTTAAGTTGTCTGGATTAGATCCATAGGTTAATAGACTCTAAAGAAGATTGAAGAATAGTACCAAAAAGTACTAAAAAGTTGGGTATCGTCGGCAAGGATCAATTGATTATTTCAACGTATCTTCTGTTTGGGATACTTGTTAGAACTATCTAGGAAGTTTGTGAATGTTTTAATAGACAAAGTTTTGGATTTTTTAACGTTGTGCCCTATATTCAAAAGGTTATCAGATGCTAATATAAAGAAAATTTAATTTAGGTTATTTATACTTTGGTCATAAATTGGGTAATAAAAGCAAGGTTAAATTTTAGTATCAAGTAAAACCTTTAAGTTTGTACCTCTTAGAGTTTATTTGTAGATCTATTTCTCTAAGTAAAAGAGTCTAAAAGAGATTTAATTTTCTGTAAAGAATCACGCTGTTAATTACATATTTATAGACTTTTAAACCTTATATGTTATCCTGAAGTTTTTCTAAGATAGACAACACTTTCCTCACTAATCTCTGTTAATTTGGTTGTTAAGAAATGTATCATTTAAAGAAAGCTTGATTCATTCATATGGTTGACAAAGGCAATTGTTTTCATTTTATTGACTATTGTTATTATCTAAGAACTTTGATGAGCTACAAATAATTAGATTATATATTCAAAGTAACTGTGTGAACATTTTCAAGATTGTAAAAAAGTAAGGGGTGTAAGAGTTAAAAATAAATGACTAATATCCTATCTATAAGTAATAGATTAAAACATGTGGTTTTACCACAATTAATCAAATATTAGTATCTTTTTAAACAAACCTTCCGTATTATGAGATTTTAATTGTCTCTAATATTATAATCAATAATTTATTTTAAGTGTATTAAAACTGTGGGGAAAGAATAAGTATATACAAAAATACACAGCAACTAGATATCGAATTTACATAAGATAATTTTTATTGTCTAATAAGAATAAACTATCAAAATACTCAGTTACCAAAATTCAGACACAAAGTAGCTACGTCTTGAAAAAGCTTATGCTAGCAACATTAGTTATTGAAAAAGTATTCAAAAATTATTGTCGGTCTGTGTTGTGTAGCAGTTAAAAAATCCTCCTACCATACACATACTTGTGACAAAAATTCCATAAGATCCCGGGTGGAATAGCCCCTGAGTCTGATGAATAATAACAATTTGAGGAGACACAAGACTCCGAATTTAAAGCTGGAGTTGGAGCCTTGTAGTAAGTTCGTCACAGCTCATCAATCTATCTCTTCCGCTGCACAACCTTGTTGGCTTGAAGGATTGAATCCTGCTGCACAAGAAACTACTGGGTCTCTATAATATCTTCCTTGGCATACTCGTATGACCGTTCTTGATATTTTTAATAAAATAAATCACAAATTAAGAGAAAAAAGTTTAAATTTTATTGATAATTAACACCAGAAAGTTAAACAAAAAGAAAAAAATAATTAAAATACTATATACTATTTTAGGTTAATTTTTCTTTGTGCCAATTTATCAAAATGACTAATTTGCTATCAGGCGCTCATATAAATTTATTCGTTAGGCGACAATACCGTATTATTGTTAATGTGTGACAATAGAAATCAAAGTACAATTTTTGCTTAGCTTTCTCTTTACTCTTCATCAAAGGTTTTGCTATTTTAATATTTAAATTTGATATATCATAACTAACTGAGCTTAATATGATTACGATTTGAATAAAACTTTAAATAATTAAAGATTAGAATAATTTTTAACTATTTTTTCATTTTCCTTCTACATTATTATTGTATTTTTTATTGTTTTTATTTTGATAAGTAATCACTATCATTTCAACAAAATTGTGAATATTTATGCAACTTAGTATAAATTAAAACTAATTTCTTAATTATTCATACAAAGTACATAAATATTTTTTTTCTTTATTTTTACACAAAGTTTTTTTAGTAAACCAAGTTCATTAAGGTAAGTTTATTCAGTGCCTTCTTATAATAACGTTTGAATTAATTTTCTACTGTTTGTTTTAAATTTTAGTGTTTATTATTTGAACTTTTGAAAAATATAGTTGAAATAAAATTTTATTATTTCTAATTTGATTTTAATTTCATCAACTCATCTGTGTTTTTATATGGTAAGAGTTGGTAATTCATATTTAAACAATTTTGTTGAACAATAAACTAATTTTAATATTATAAAAAGCTTACATGTAATTTTGAAAGGTGATTTGGAAATATTCCTTGAGAAAACAATGTTTATATTTATATATCTCAAATATCTCCTTTTTGCTTGTATAAAATAAATTTAAGTTTTAATATCTAAATTTATCTATCAATACTTTTTTTTACTTTATGTATTAATTACATTTTCGTTAATAATAAAACTTATTTGTTTATTATATATAAATAATAGTTTATATATATTTTTTTATTTTTAACTTAAATAATTCATTTATTATTCAATTCTTCTTGCATTCTTCTATGAATCTTTTATGACTACTATTTTAAACAATTTTTTTAATATTTGTTCTTTTATGTATATTTAAACTTTAAGCATAAATTCTCTATCTAAAAACTAAAGTCAGTAATTTCTTTTAGTTTTTTTATTTTCTTTCCTTATTAGATAACCACTATTTTTAAGTAAATTTAAATTAATTAGGTGATCTTTTATATTTTTTAATAATTTGGCTAATGAGGTCATTGATTTGAAAGAGTTTTTTGATATAGATTACCTTAACTTAATTAAAGTTATTTTATTTTTGTCATAATCTTTAAGTGAACAAATTAGATTGTGATTTTTAAATCTAGGTTTAAAACAGGTTTTATTTTATGAATTTATTGAACTTAACTTTATATGACAAAACTTTATGTAGACCTTATCCTATACTATACATAATGATTAATTTTATGCTTTTATGTCCCTATGTATATAAGTATAACAAATATTTTATTATCATAATTAGTTGATAAATGAAAAGAATCAATTATAGTACTTCTTAATGTATGATAATATTATATCATAAATTTTCTAAGACATATAAACAGCTAATGTAAATGTTTTATTCTTAAATATCTAATAAGCATCTGATAAACTCAGTCAACCTGTATATATAGTTTTAATAATTTTTGATAATGTTTTATTTTTTCTAGAACGGATAGGTTTTTAATATGAGCAATACTTTTGCTGAATGGTTTTGGCAAGATAGCTTCTGGCTTCCTAAGAATATAACATGGAATGATTTGAAGACTACTAGAAGCTCTCAATTTGCTAAACCTTCAGATATTTATATGGTGCTCCCCTATTCTCTTTTATTGTACTTGCTCCGTATACTAGTTGAAAGGTTAGTTTTATCTTGGAATTATTATATTGCATGAATTGAAAAATAACCAATTTAAAAACTGTAAAAAAATTGTAGAAGATAGAGAAGTAATAACAATTTTTTTAGGTTTATTGCTAAACCTCTTGGAATCAAGTTGAAGATATCTAACATTCCTTGTAAGAAACCACCAGACAATATTCTTCTTGAAAAGGTTTTTTTGACGGTCACCAAACACCCTGAACAAGAACGGCTACAAGGTAGAAGAATTTTTTAATTTGTATGTTTCACTAAAAATGTGTTTCTAATGAAAATACAATTTCTTCTAAATAATTATTTATGTTCACTTCTTTTTAAATTCTGAAATATGCTTTATCTTTACTGTATTCCAATTTTTTCAACCTATTCATGGTGGTATTTAAATTTTTTTCTCTGCGGTCATATTATTTTGTGTTTACTACAAGAGCTATATTGTTGGTTGTATTTATCTATGTTAAAAATAAATAAAATACAAAACTTAATTTTGCTGGGGCCAAACAGACTACGTTTAATTTGCTTTTCAGAGAACTGCTTAAATTAAACAAATAATTGCTGGTCAGTGCATAACACCAAACACATTTAATTGTAAAAATATGAATGTAAACACTGTTAATCTAAATCAACTTCATTATTTTTATCTTTTACTGAGGCTCCAAATTGTCTGGCCCTAAAGAAGCCAGAAAAATGATTACATAAGTTATAAAGACACAAACAACAGATTTGGCTCTTTAACATATTTTATTTGCAATTTCAGCAAATAATTTGATAACAACATTATCACAGTAACATTTGATTGTTATATCTGTACAGAAAATTGTTTTAATTCAAAGCAGAGTAATAAATAAAGTTAAGGATGTTTTTATAACTTGAAATATTTTAATAGGAATCTGTAAGCAGCTTGGCTGGTCAGAATACAAGGTTCTTCAATGGTTTAAACGTAAACGAGATATTAACAGACCGACCAAGCTAGTAAAATTCCAAGAAACTGTGTAAGTTTGTATTTTATTGTATAAAAAAAATCATCTTTGTCTAGTGTATTTGTTGTAAGAATTTTATTTATTATTTGATAAAAACTTATTAGCAGCTTCAAATTTGTTTGGCAATGTATAAAACCACAAACAATGTGAAACACTCTTCAGAAATAGCTTTAGTTTTTTAACATATGATTGAGCTCCAAACTCATCAAAGTTTTTATGAAAATTCCTTTCAAATCACTTGCTGCTGACGTATTAGCTATTGTGAACTCATTATAAAAAAAACGCCAAATTTTATTTCCGCTTTATTTTTAATTCTAAATTCTTAACGTTTAAAATCTTCTACAAAATATTTATAAAAAACTGCGTATATTGATTCAACTTTTTATTCTTTTTTCAGATGGAGATTTTTACTTTATACGTTTCTTTTTGTTTTTGGCAATGTGACGTTGGCTAAGACATCCCCTAAATGTCTTTTTCAGCCACGCACTTGCTGGCAAGGTTATCCTGACAAGCAGCAGTTAAACTTTTTAAATTATTGGTATTTCCAGGTTGAATTATCATTTTATACATCATGTGCTTTTTCACAGTTTTTTGATGTTAAACGAAAAGTAAGTTGAAGAAACAAAATCTACTTTTCATATTTTCAATTATTTACTTTTTATTTTCCTGATATTTTTCCACATAAGAATTCTAGCTAATAAAGTTTCAGTAGAAACCTATTTTGACATAAGCTATTTAAAGATTCCATGATAATCCTACGCTTAATATTTACTAAAAGTTGACATTTTTAAAGGACTTTTGGCCAATGTGCATACATCATTGTGCTACAATACTGTTGATTGCATTTTCATATAGCATTAACATGTTGAATATTGGTGCTGTTATCATGGTTCTACATGATTTTTCTGATATTTTTCTTGAAGTAAGTACTTTTTCACTATTACTAGAAACTTTTTTTTTAGAAAAGTTTTTGTTTACCACTAAATTGATTCTACTTATAGCTTTTACTTTGGGCGTGTTTTTGTAGAATTTTAAACTCTTCTGATTTTATGATAAGTTTTTAATAGGCTTTTGAAAACTCATTTTTAAGTTATTAAGCTTTTATAAAAGCAGATTACATAGTTTGCTTATGAATTAAAAAATAAATACAAATATTTACAATTAACTTACAAATTTGTTTTAATAATTACAAAACTTAAACAAAATCATAGCTTAACTTTTCAATCCACTATATTTAAAAGCAAACTAAAAAAGGTTTTGTTCACTTGTCCTTTTACTTAATTTAGTTTTTTAAAGGTCTTTGTTCTCTGAATAAATTACATTTCTTAAAATCTTTTATATTTAATTTTACAAAGTATTTTTTCGTTCTAAAACTTTTTATTGTACTTTTCACAAAAAGGTTTACTTTTCCATTTTCTACACTAAGAATAAAATTACAAGTTCAACAACATTTCCAACTCAATTTTTTATTTATTCTTTTCTATAAAAACGAACAAATTTACTATTTATATGTTTATATTAAAAATCAAAACTTTTTACAGCTGTCGAAGTTGGTGAAATATGCAAAATGTGAGAAGCTAGCTACAGTTGGATTTATTTTGTTTGGTTTTTCGTTTTTTCTCGCACGAATTGTCTATTTCCCTTTTTGGTTTGTTCCTGTCTTCATATGCCAACTTGAAATAATTTATTTTAACTTCTTCTTTTGTTTAGGATTTTAAAAAGTGTTTGGTTTGATTGTTTTGATGTAGTTGGCCCATTTCCTTCATATTATGTGTTTTGCTTTTGTTTGTTACTCTTGCAAATCCTTCACGTTTACTGGATTACTTTCATCATCAGTGGACTCATCACATTTATCAAAAAGGGTGGTGATGTGAGTTTGTTTTTTATTTGAGCAAATATAAAAGTTAGCAAATTTCAAACCAGATAATTAACTCATAAAAATCTTATTGGTAAACAAGTAAAGTTATTATCAATCTGATTAAAGGTTGATGATGCTAGAAGCGAGTCAGAAGTCACTGATACAGACACTGAAGTTGAAGTTTCGGAAACTGCTAGCTTAAACAATGGTGACAAAGCTGCTCTACGAAAGAAGAATAAGTGAACTGATCTCACCACCAAACTGATACTTGATTTACTATTTGCTAATTTTATGCTTACGTTTGTTATTATTCATTTAAAGTTTTATTTCTGGTGTTTTTTATTTATTACTGTTCGGTACAACATTAAAGTTAATATTAAAATACAAAAATTTTATTCAAATTTAGTCCATTCCTTATTTTAGATTATCTATTTGCTTTTGATAGTAAGCAGCCATCTGCAAATTTTCTATTTCCAGAATAAACTTTAAATGCTTAGATATAAGTCTCAATAACGTATTAACGAGTATTGCTACCATCTTTGTTTACTTTTTCATGTTTATGCTACGTGTACCTGCTCATTTACATAATTTCTGTTTTGCAAACTTTTAATTTAATTTTCTGTATTATCAAATACTGCGGTCGTATTCTAGCAACTTTAATTTCTTGTTATCTCTTTAAAATAGATCAAAGTTTTAAAAACTGAACTTGTTTATTTGACACACTGCTCAATAATCATGTCAATCAAAAGATTTTATTTAATCTATAGATGTAATCTATTCAAATATTTACAAAAACCCTATGTCACTAAAAATTCAATTTTTACATATTTTTCAGATAAAAATAAATATCTAAATCTTACTGTACCATTATTCTATCTATTATCGTTAAATATAAAATAACAAAAACTTGATCTAATACATTTTATATCTTGACAAAGTAGATTTTACTAAATTTTACTTTTTTATCAACCTTGGTATAGCACTTTTGAAATTTTTATTTTGTTCAATAGATAATGACAAACTCAAATAAATCTTTACCTATTTTTGCCATTTGCCTTCTGATTCAGTTGTGCCTTTAACAAATGTTAATTAGAACCTTAACTTGAACTACTAATTATCATAATTGTCATCTACAACTTATTTTCACTATTTTCAAGTCACTTGATAAATAAATTGATGTCATCGTTTTCAAGTGTTCACGTTTTATTGTTCCACTGACAATTCTGTAAATATTCAACAAAAGCTTTTTCAACTTTTGTAACGTTTTCTTTGCTTCATTCTTAAATATAATTGATTTTTAAGTAATCAATAAATACTGTATGTTTCTGATTGATAAATAAGAGCATAGCAGCAGAACTTTTTACTAATTTTAATGATCATAAGATGGACAAACTAAAAAATCTTGTTGGCAAGCAAAAACACTTTTAGGGATTTAATAATCTTTCAGGAATTAAAACAAATACTGTCATTGGTATTCCATTCTAAGTTATTATATAATGTTTGTTGGTTTAACTCTTGTGTGGTCTCACAATATTTATCAGTAATTTGATTAGAATCGAACTAATTAGTCTGCAAGCAAAATAAATAATTAACCATCAAGACCTTTGCAATTAATGTCAAACAAGTAACGTTCATAGTTCATAATTGTCAGTAAACAAAACATCTTGAAACATTAAATATGTTACAGCTCTTTGAGTATTAACCAACATCAATACTTCTTGTAAATTCATTTTTTTTTATTTCAAATCATTAGTTTTTAAAAACAAACTTGCAAAATTGCTCAGAAGTAAAAAAAGATTTTATTGAATTTGAAGAATACTTCATCAGCTTTTAAGAATACTTATTATTTAGAATACTTCACCGTCTGCTACTTCAGACTTTGCTGATATCGATTCAACATCCTTTATCATAACTTGTTTTCACTAAATGTATTTTCATTTACTCTAGAACTTATTTGAGATCTTGTTCGCATTGTTGTTTAGTTTTTAGCCATATTCATTTTAGCTTTGTTCTACATTAGGAGAATAAGCTTAAAATGTTTATAGACTTAATGGAAAGCTTTTAGTGAACTGAAATTATAAACTCTTGTCTGCTTCTGTCACCCAAATAAAATAGTTTTATGTCAAAGCTACCTCAAATTGTTTGAGGGTTTTTTTCATATTTTTATCTTAGTTTTGTCACTCGATTTTGATTATTAGAACAGTATTATCAGCAAAATAATTAGATAAACTTATTACAATTTACTAACTAACTAATTCAACCTAACTAATTCTTATATAGTTTTAAACACAACACATATTTTTTTTAATTTTTATTTAACATTTAACAGTTTGGCTAATTAATTAAATGGTTATATACTTTAAAATAAAAAATCTTAAAGACTAATATAACCAATTATTATTCATTAATTAATTATTCTATCAAAAATCTATTTAAATAAGGTAGCAGGTTATATTCTGTTTGAATAAGGCTTGTAAGCATTTAAATATTAATTTTTGTGAAAATAAGTCACATTTATTTTGTGACATCGTTCTATTATGAAATATGCTGATGCGCTGGATATTAACTGTGTTGTGTGCTTAGATGGCATCAGTCATAAAAATTAATCAGCTGTTTTCTGCATGCACTATACAGCATGGAACCATTTCAAACGCTCAATACGTTTATGGTGGTGTAAAAAAGAAGCAATTAGTCTCATCTGGAAATCTCGCATATTTATTTATTACAATAAATGCGAATGAGGGTGCCTGAAGAGAGTATCTCTCGCTAACACACATTCTCACAAATAACTCATAACTTCTTTATGAACAACGCGAGCGACTTCGACGTGACAATGTCTGTTGGCAGCTGGTTTCATCTACTAATTGTGTGGTATGAGAAAGAATTGCTCTGACCAATGTACCAGGTGATATGAGCTTATTAAGATGTAATGTGTGTCGTCTGAGCTGTTATAGATTGAAGAAGGACTTATGGAAAAGAAGTCATCAAACTGAAGGTCAATTGAATTGTGGATAATTTTTAAAATAAGAATTAAGTCGTGTTTAACTCGTAGAATTTCCAGAGTATCTAAATTAAAGAAACTAAGACGATGTTTATAGTTATCGTATTTAATATTAAGTTTCCTGCATACTAATCTCGTAAATGTTGTCTAAACAGACTCAATTGTTTTGATATGGCATCCATGCACTAATACTGTATTCAAGAATTGGACGTACGTACAATTTGAAAAGATTGATAAAAAAGCATGGATCATTTGTGTAGAGACTGTAAAATACTTATGAAATTAATTCAAAGCAGCTCTTTTTTGCCAAGATTTATGCTAAGATTTAAAACTTCATTTAAAAAAGTCGACAATTATATGGATAACTCCTTATATAAAGCTTTATTACATTTCAAATACGCCACAACAACTTTAAGTAAGAGTAGATAAATAAAAGTTCTCATGCTGATGTTACAAAGATACTTTAGAGATTCAAACTAAAAGGTTAATCAATTTTCCTCAATAGAAAGCAGCTAAAAGCAATACCTTCAAACACCACCTAGGCTATAGAGTTATAACCTGAATTTTCTTCAAAGAGCCTAAATTGTTTCAACATAGGCATTTCCAACACCCCCGATTCTTAAACGGATAATCCAACCCTAAATATAAAATTTTCAAACTTTTCTAAATTCAGCTGAATACACCTAAAGACGACGCCAAGGTTATTTATCAAGTTGGTTACAATAACACACCAATTATCATAAAGCTCTATGAGCAATTAAATAGAAATAAACTGCAGAAGCTCCGAAATCTGGCCAAACTATTGGTAGTTATATAAAACCAGACTAAACAAAATGCAGCAAGAGCTTCATAAAAGATTGGTAAATATCTATGTAAAGAAAAAAAGTTAACCAGCTTAGTGAAAGAGGTGATTTTTTTCATGATCAATGATTAAGTTCTTGAGATTTAGCCCTTTCGTATCAACTCCTAATCTCTATGGGACTGATACCAACCTTTCTACTACTAATATTACCAATGCAACTGCCTTAAATGGTTTATCTATCAGCTACTGTTACATCAAATCTAGAGCATATATAACCTTATGTCCCATTATCTTGACTCGAATCAAATCATTGTATTGTTCTATCTTAGTACTGACTATTTAATAATGTAATGACCTAACCCCTTTTCACGATGTTTTCATTAGGCAGATTACATTGACATCAGAGGAGATGGTGTTTGCTTACTTTACAAAAATGGCTTAAAAGTTAAACAGGCTCTTATGCATTTAGGTTCTTTCTCTTTTCACGAAAAACAGTTTTGGAGTTAATTGTGTTCACTTTTTTAACTTAAAATCTAAAATCAGATTTTGTTGTATTTATATCATATATTTTAATCTTAAAATAGATAAATGCTTTCTGATATTTGCTATGTTGTTGGTATTCATAGTGATGATCCTTTTACTTTATAGGAGATTTTAATCTTCCTAACATAAGTTGGATTATTCCTCTATACCTGGATAATTCTACCAATAATACCCTTCTAAATTTGGCCACTATAAATTCCCAAGCTCAATCTATATATAAGCCCATTTACTTAAAAGGTCACATGTTGCATCTTTTATTTTGTAATACTCCAAGTACTCAACAGACTTCTACTGTAAGTATATTGGTATATGTATGTATACAAATGACAGGTATATTTGAATTACTCGTTCATTTTGTCGTCGTTCATTCAGTCGTGTCTTACAGTTATTATTATCTGTCTTTTACTACTGGATAAAGCTCTCTTAAAGAGTTGTTTTCATTACAATTGACTCGATTGTATAACTTTTTTCTTGGCGAATTGTTGCCAGTTGTTTTGGCGTTGTTGGAGCTTACCAATAGTTAAAAAATATTTTGTATTATTTTTCGTGTGGTATACTTTAATAATAGTTTATTTTATAATATAATTTATTTGAACATACAAATGGTTAAGCTGTTGAAACCGAAAGAGCTTTCTATAGACCCGAATGGTTCATCCACAGCCAACAAATGGCTTTGCTGCAAGAAAACTTTTACTAACTTTCTAGAAAAGTGTGGGTCAAATTGGAGAGATAAGTGAAAATTAACAGAGCTTGTTAACTGACATCTGTATCTTTAGTTTGAAAGCTGTCAGACTTATGAAGAAGCTGAAGTGACGCCGGAACGGCTGTGTGCAAGGAAACCAAATGAAGTTTTTGTACGTTATTTGCTACAAACCGAAAAAGAGAAGTCAAGTCACTCAATAGAAGACTTTTGATGTACTTTTGTGCGCCTAACCAAGGACTGAGAGTTTAAGATTAATACAGCAGTAGAACACAAGAAGTAATCATTTATAGACGGATTATCCTCATCAGAGATATAGTTGTTTTACTGTATTTTGGTTTCAAAATATAGAAATTGAGTGGGAGTAAGCTATATATAGCTACAAGCATGATGTTTCATGTCCTTGTTTGATTATAAATACTCATTAGCATCATTTTTTGCAAAAAAAATGTTTTATTAAGCTAACTTAATTAGAGCATACAAAAAAAAATTATTCTAAATAGATTTTCAAACAGTTTAAATATACAGGAAAAACTATTGTCACCAAACTTTTTACTGAAGTGGTTTTTAATAAAGTGTTTAAAGCCAATAGATTAATTTCTCTATGGATTAATTTTTAAAACAATTAAGTAAGATTCATATTGAACATAGATAACTTGAAACTACTTTTATACCGAGTAAAATTAGAGTTAAAATTATGTTCAGAGCTGTCCCAGCTTAAAATTGTATGTTTAACATAAGTTCAACAGCTTTCTTATGTAATAGGTAACAGACAAATAAAAAATAAAGGAGACCTTAATATTTACTTACTTTAAGAAAATTCTAAAAAATATTTTGTCTGTAGCAGTAGTATAAATCAATGTCAAAATCATAATTAGTTCATATAAAATTTAACATTACATAATAAAAATTTGTTATAAAAGTTATAAATAAAAATTTTGAAACATTAGAGAGAAATAGTTGAAAAAAATTGCATCATTATGTAGTCAAGATATTAATGACGTCTTGTGAAAATGACTATACAGTTTTAAAAGCACATGAGTTTTTTTTAGATATAAAGTTCTTATATAAGGCTTTTGACGCAGCTAAGCGCCGACAAAACGTTTACTTTCAAGGTTTAGTTTTCATTGTACTAATAAATTGTCAGTTAGGCTTTTCATTTAAGTTATATAATTTCTTAGTAATAGGAACTAATAAATAATTGAGTTTACCATTGTAAGAAGAATATTTTTAAGTGTTGTGTTTTACACAGTAATGTAGAAGCTTTGCAACAAAAAATATTAAAATATCTTTAACCTTTTAAAAAAATTATTATTTGATAACTATTGAGTAATTATTTTAATTGAACGTTTGTGAAACAGATTTTATGGACACTAAGTCTTCTACTGTTAATTCATCTACACTATAAAGGCTGTCTATTTGAAAATATATAATATTATACAGTTTTATCTGTTTGTAAAACTGTCAAGTTTGATAATAATTTATTACGTTTCAGAGTCTTCATCAAAGTCAAGTTTAACAAGAACTCACCAAGTTTTTGTTGACAAGTTCAATTTATTCTTTGAATTTTATCAAAAGGAAACGAGTTGTTTAAACTCTGGAAAGACTTTAATTTAGAAATGGGAAGATGTTTTTTTATCCTGGTTTTGTTTACAGTATTAATTGTTGATGCAGAAGGTTAGTTTCAAAAAAAAATCTTAACAAACTCATAAAATAGCAACCATACCTCTTTTATCCGTATTTCTAACAAAGATAGTTTTTATTCGAAAACTTTTTTCAACTTTATAATTAAAATTTGAATTTTTTCCAAGAAGACTTATTGTTTCCTGACGTAAATCAACCTTGTAGACCAGAAGATGGCTTTGTTACTTGTAAGAACTCCAATTTTATGAAATTGGAACCAACATTACCGAATATGGGAAATAATGGAATGTGTTTTGATAAATATAGTGGTCAATTAATTTGTGGCACAAAATTTAATTGTACTGACAATGAAATCGACTGCACTGTTTTCATAACTAAAAGTAAATTGTGAGTCTTTTTAGTTTATGAAAATTTAGCATTTAAATTTTAAAAAGAAGTTTAAAATAAAACAAATTTGTCAAATAAGCTAAGTAATTAAATTAGTATAAATGATGCTAAGCTCTTTAGTTTTTAATGAGTGTTGTTAATATACAAAAATTAAATAAATATTACAATTAATTTTGTTAAAAAGCAGGAATATATAAACTTTACTTAGGTATCAACTTGATGAACATTTTCATTAACTTACTTCAATAGTTTTCTTAATTTAGAATTTAGTTATCGACAATGAGCTTTTAAGTAACTCTTTAGGTGTGTTGAACGAGATTCAATCTCTTCTTATTGTGCACCTCCATACACTGCCTCTTTGCTTCGTTGTCATCCTGATGAATTTCAATGTAAAATATCAAAAAAGTGTATTCCAAGAAGTTTGGTCAGAAATGGAGTTATCACAGACTGCTCAAGTGACCCGTTTAGTGAGGTTCGACAAATGTTATTTATCATAGAAAAGTTAGAACAATTTCTTTCCAACTAATTTCAACAATAAATATTTCATTTTTGAATTAACATCACTAAAACAAAAACTTCATGTTGACTAAAAATGTATCTTACTTAATATTAATAATCAGAAGATATAAAATTCTGTTTAGCAAAATAAAGATATAATAAACAAGCTAATTCGAATAATTCTATCAAGAAGTTCCTCTGTTACTTACAGAATACACTGTTATCGACGGTTGCAAACTTATGACTTTTTCCGAAAGGATTTTTGTTTTTGACTTTCAGTTATTTGTATCGCTCTGTTATAAGCATGGCAGCCATCAGCACCATCTACAAACAAAACTTCTCTTTTAATTAGAATTTGTTTTATACTAAGATTATCAAAAAAGTTTGATATCATCTTAAAAATCAGTATAAGAATTGTTCTGCTTCACAGAGCATGATTTCCTATATCTTTGTATCTTTAATAAGAGTATCTTTAATTAGAGTAATCATTAGAGTATCTAATTATTACTGGTTACTTTAATTAAATCTATGCAATAAACCTTCAAAGATATCTTTTGAATCTTACTGCTTAAAAAATGTTTTTCTTAAACCGAAAAGTGCATTGATGATATAAGCTTATATCCCAAATAATTAGATAAATTGAATCAAACCAAATTCAGCTGTTACATTTTTATTATATATAAAGCTATTTGTCACTATTTAGTTATTATAACAGCTTCCGAACTCTAAACTAGATTTTAATTAGACTTTTGATATTAGAAGATCATCGATACAAGTGATGAAGAAGAACCTCTTAAATCATGCTTCAACACTTCAGAATTTCGTTGTCACGACAACTCATCAAGATGTATTCTACGAGATATGGTGATGGATGGAAAAGCAGATTGTTTTGGTGACAGTGATGAGATTACAAGTTTAGATTGTTACAATCAAACGGAGTTTACTTGTCATGATAATCATCGATGTATTCCTCGTTATCGTATCAATGATGGATTCAATGACTGCCAGGATGGTTCTGATGAGAACAGAACTCAGGTTACATGTTTTAATGAAACCGAATTTAGTTGTGGAGATGGACGTTGTATTCCTCGATCGTGGGTGGGAAACTCTATTAATGATTGTAAATCTGGAGTAGATGAAAGTTATAGATTTAATAAATGTGTTGAAGGTGAGTTTAGATGTTTAGATAAAAGTAGATGTTTGCCAACAAAGTATAAATGTGATGGAATAATAAATTGTGGTGATGGAAGTGATGAAATTGAAATGTGCAATTCAAGCAACTACATGAGATGTTCCGGAGGTAGTTTTAAGATGTTGAAACCACTTATAAATCAAAACCAGTTGCAAGAGTTCCCTGTTAGTGGCATAAAATCCTGTTCGGATCTTATATTTGGTTTTAAATGCTTTGTCAATATCACAAACTCATTATATAAGATCGTGAAACAACTAAGAACAGTTCCTCAGCAGTATATAACCAACAATATTTCCATTTGCTCTGGAAAAGAGGATGATTGTTATAATAAACAAAATCAGTTTACTTGTTCAAGATGTTTGGATAACAAAACCATAATTTCTAAATCACAAATTTGTGATAACTTTATTGATTGTCCTGACCTTTCTGATGAATGTTTGTGTTCAAACAAGTTGGAGTCACTTTGTAAAATCATGTACCCAACCACATCTTTGTTTAATGACTCAACACAAAAAAGTGTTAATATCATCTGTGATCAAAAACAAGATTTACAGAACGGTATTGATGAACACTTTTGTAATTACAAAGTTTTGAACTTGTTAACGGAGTCAAATTCAAATGATACTCACAGACCACAGCGATATAGATGTTCTACTTATAACAGAAGTGCAAAGACTGAAGTAAACGTTTTTGGGGTCTTGTGTAATAAAGTTGTTGAATGTGAATTGAAAGATGATGAATGTTCTTCACAATGCTTTGATCCAATTATAAGTATGGTTTCCAAGAGCCCTCTAACGCTTTTGTTAGACAATAATGTTGCTTTTTACATGAGTACATGTTTCTCATTTATTCAAACAAATGCCAGCCGTACCAATTTTTTTATGAATATCTTAATGATTTTAAATGAAAATGATCAAGCCTTTCCAAGTATGTTGGTTTCTCCAACAAGTTTCAGTGTTTCAAGTAAAAATCTTAATAACCTATCAAATGAAAAAACGATTTACTATCTCAGAAACAGTAGGGACAATTTAATCCTACAAAAGCGAACTACAATTGAAAATCAAAAAAATTTTACTTTAACAAAGCTCGGTGACTTTTGCAACGTACAGAAGTATGCCTGTTCTTGGAGATTTTACTGTGACTCAAATGTTATTGAAAGTATCGATCTTAGAAAACTCTGTGATTTCAACATAGATTGCTCAGATGCCTCAGATGAGATGTCTTGTTCTACTCAAACTCATTTCTATTGTTGGCAAGGATATCCAAGATTTATTGAATCAAGTAAACATTTAGATGGTCACTTAGATTGCAATGATGGATCTGATGAATGTCCTACTGATGAGTTTTCATCTCCATTCGAAATGATTAAAGATAAATATCTTCGAATTTTTGTATGGTTTAGCTCGATAATTACAATAGCTGTTAATCTGATAGTTATTCGAATGCATCAGACGAAACTCTGTAAAACTGAAACTAAGAGTTCTATAAGTTATATTAACACTATGCTGTTAACCCAACTTGCTTTTTCTGATCTTATAATGGGTGTTGTTTTACTGATACTTGGTATCAAATCGCAAGAATTTTCAGGTGAATACTGTTATCATGACCTTGAATGGAGATCTAGTGTTGGATGTAATGTTGTTGGTGTACTAACTGTTTTTTCGTCACAAGCATCAATGAATGTGTTACTTATAATCACTAGCCTGAGATTGTATCTTCTTATATATCCTTTTAAATCAAAGCAGTTAAACATGAAAATTATTTTATTTTTTTCTTTGCTCCTTTGGACTTTATCTTTATTATTTGCGATGATTCCTGTTTGGTTTGAAGCTGACTTTGCTGAAAAATATTATATCGAGCCGACACCTTATATAAATTCACGATCAGTGAATTTTTCAACACTTGAGAAGTATTTTTACAGAAGTGAATTAATTCCTAAGGCGTATGCAAATTTGTCATATAATTTGAACCTTCCTACTAATTTTAACATAGATATTTTTAAGAAATGGTTTTTTAATTCTGCTGAAGGTAAACGTTATTTTCCACATAAAAATATTGAAGTGAAATCAATCTTTGGGTTTTATAGTACTTCTGCTGTTTGCTTTCCAGATCTTTATACGAATACTTCAAATTCTCATTTTGCATTTTCCTTAATCATGATAACTTACAACGCGATTTCGCTCTCATTCATTTTTGCAACTTACTGTTTAATATTTTATCGCACAAAACAAAGTTTCAAAAAATTTAACAGACAAAGATCAAATAGAGGTCAGATTGGCAAGCTTAAACGGAGAGTGTTTTATATTATTCTAACTGATATGCTTTGCTGGTTGCCAATCATTGTTATGTCTTTCATGAGTTACAATCAATTTGAGATCACCGGAATAATTGTACCAATATCTGTGATTATCCTTCTACCTGTTAACAGTGCAATTAATCCTATCATTTATTCACGTCTTGATAAAAGTGTGGTTATACTCTACAGAAAAGTATCCACAATAAGACGAAAATAAGATAAAAAAACTGAACAAAAACAGTTGTTTATGAATTATATATTTTTACGGTTACTGTAAAAACTGTTTCGTTTGTATGATAGCTTTCAAAAACTAAAACTTGAGAAAGATTTAAGGGTTAGACGTATTTACAGTCTATTTCAGAAAGTATATGGTTGTTTAAGTGATTTAATATTAAACATTTTTACCCACTTTATAATTGTATGTCTTAAACCTAATTTATGATAGCGAACAGCAAATGAATCGTGCTACTTATGGCACTATTTAAGCCCTATATAAAACTACTTTAGAATATTTTAACTAAGGACTTACTTTCGGGTAGAATAGCCCAATGAATTCGGTGAGTAACTACAGTTTTAGGAGACACAAAACTCTTAATTTAAATCTGGAGTTGAATCGTCGTAGGTAGTTCGTCAATGTACTCAGTGTCGTTCTGTCAGTTCTTGTGACGCCCGCTGGACATGGCTGCGTCAGTTTGTCTGCTCCGCTGCATAGCCTTGTTGGCGTGGATAGTGGAATCCTGCTGCATAGGTAACAGCTGGATCTACATAATATCTGGAGAGGTCTCTCCAACTTTGCTCCTTAGTGTATGACACAACACGGAAAACCACAGATACCGGCTTCAAGTCTAGTATCGTTTGCAGTTGAGATTGGCTCCAGGGATCGCTTTCGTTGGTTGGAGGGATGTTTTCGTTCCATCACCTACCGTAACCTTGACAATATTCAGCAAAGGTATTGTTTCGCCGTAATTTGTAAAAGGGTTAAAATTATTAAGATTTTATCAAATAAATTTTCTAAGTGCGACTTTTTTTGCCGAATCTTAAGTAGAAGTGACGTTTTGCTGCATCTGAATTATTGCAGCAAAAGTTTGTAAGAGCTTTTAAGATGAATGATAAAGTTGTATAGTCATGATTACATGATGTCAGTTACATAATGCTATTTGTCAAGCTTTGTTGAAAACATTTGCCATCATTATTTTGACGTTGAATTTTTATCAAAAACTTTATAAATTTAAAGCAAATCACAATGATGTCACTCTTAAAAATGTCAAAGAGCTACTTTCACCGTTTTACGCAATATTACTAAAATTAATTAATTAAGGTTTTCATAAGGTTTATAACTACTTCTTCCACAAATTTGGAAGAAAGCTATTCTTACTCCAATTAATAAAAAGGGTCCCAGAAACACCGCACTTAACTACAGACCAGTTTCGCTGACTTCAGTTATCTGCAGAACTCAAGAACATATCATTCACAATAATATGACCAGTCTTTTGATGGAGCATTATCTAATATCTGATGTCCAATATGGCTTTGTAAAACGGAGATCTTCCCTGACTCAACATCTCACTTTTCTTAATGAGCTTACAGCCCATTACGAAAGTAACACTCCCTGTGACATCATATATCTCGATTTTGCTAAAGAGCTTGATTCTGTCCCACACAACAAGTTCAATATTGTTTTACAAAAGTTAAAAATCAGCAGATTTATCTTAAAGCGGATCGAAGATTACTTATCAGGAAGAACCCAACAAACTCGTGTTGAAAGATCTTTATCTACTCCCAGTCAAGTCACCAGTGGTGTTCTTCAGGGTTCCTTAGCTACAAATTCCTTAAACCAATACTCTGTCAATGGATTTATTATTTCAGGAATATCGTCGGTCCTAGACCTTGGCATTACTCTATCATCTGACTTTAAATGGCGCAATTATGTTTCCAAAATCTTTGGAAAATCAATCAACCTTGTCTACCGTATTATAAAGACCTTTAATTCTAAGTATTCATGGTTTATTATCAATCTTTAAAAATTACATTACATATCAATCTTTTCGAATACATACGTTCAATTCTTTAATACAATGTCAGTGCATATGTGTCATATCAAGTTGGTGATGTCAAAAAATCGAATCTGTTCAGGCAACATTTACGAGATTGATATGTAGGAAACTTAATATTAAATACGATAATTATGAACATCGTCTCAGCTTCTTAAATTTAGATACTTAGGAAATTCGACGGCTTAAATACGACATAATTATTATTGTTTTAATTAATCACAATTCAATTGACCTTAATTCGATGATTTCTTTTCTATTAGTCCTTTCCTCAAGTTATACCAACTCAGATGACACACATTACATCTTAATAAGCCCATATCACCTGGTACATTAATCGGAGCATTTTTTCATCATACCGCACAATTAGTACATCGAACTAGTTGCCATCAGACATTGTCATGTCAGAATAACTCATGCAGTTCATGCTGAACCGTTTTAATATTGCCAACATTGTTATTTCTAAGCCGTGATTTTTTCTCTTTATTATACTATTTACATTGTATGGAATTATTTACTGTTATGTGTTTGGAGGACTACAAAAATACGACGTGTTACATTTTTTGCTTTCTATATTTTTAATTGAATAGGTATTATTTCTGAGAATGTTTGGTAGCGGGAGGTACCGTATTCAGGCACCATCCTTCGCATTCATTGTCATAGATAAATGAATTTAAATTTCGATTAATATCTATTCTAACATTGTTCAGATAATCATAAGAGAATACTTGAAACAAATATTTTCTTTTTAACTTGTTAAAACTGTGCTGCTTCAGTTATTTGTATCAACCAATTGAGTCTTTAAATTCAATTTTTGGACTATTTTCAAGGATAATTTTTAGGCTACCGTATTTAAAAAACGTTTCTTTAACAAAATTTTAATTTGATGTTAAAAAATTTAAAAACAAATTGTCATTTCTACTCAGTGTAAAAATAGTTTCAAGTTTTTTTACCAGTTTACTTGTTTCATTTTGAAAATGAAAAGCTGAAGCTGTTGAAACTATGATCTAAAGACTGTTCAGAAGATAAAGCTAGGAAGAAATGTAATTAAAAAATCCATGTTTTTAAAGTTTAACAATTTATTTTGAAATTTTCATAAATACACAAGCAGTTTAGTTTGTTATTAAGTTGAAGACTACTATACATTTTCTTTGAATAAGGTTGACAGATTTGAATATTTCCTATATGCGTTTCATTTGGACAAAGACCTGATTATCAAAATTCGCTTTAATGATATTTATACAAAGATAGCTTTTGATAAGTATATCTTAGAAATATTTTGGTATAAAAATTTTTTCTAAATTCAGAAATTTTCATTCAAGATGTATTAGCTAAAAATCCCAACAAACTAATAAGTATTAGCTATTTTTACAAAGTTGCTTACAATGTCAAGAATATTTTGTATCGTTTTCATTTTTGGTCATAGTCATTTCATGTTCAACTACACTATTTTTTATGAGCCTAAAATGAATAAATTATTGACTGCTAGGTGTGACATCGTCTTATTTATTAGAATATTTTTGCAGACAAGCAAACTTATAGCAAGTAACTTTAACTGCAATAGTGACTGCATTAAAAATTTGAGAAAAATAGTATTGATGGTTTGCTGATGATTATAAAATTGTACATATTTTAGCATTCTCTCTAAAGAAATCTGCAAACTTTTTGTTGCTAAGAAAGTTCTTTTAAGCAGTTTAGGTCAGTTAATTTTTTGCAGTTAAAAGAAAACTTTTTTAAAGGATTATGATGTAAATATTTCATAAGTTGGTCCTCTTTCCTATCTACTCAAATGTAAAGTTTATCTTCTAATTTGATAAAGGTTTCATATAATAGATTTTAACCATGAGTTTCATAATTCCTTTTATTCAAAAAACTTTTACAGACGATCTTCATATAGTTTGCAAAGGCTGGTATCTATAAATAATTTATTTTAAACTTGGGTCTTCTGATTTATGCTCTAAATGAAAGAACTGCGATTACAAACTAGTATTTTTGAAAACTAAATTATAAATTAAAGTAGGTGTATATCAAAACGTAAGTATTGAAACCTGATAATTAATCAACAAAATTAAAAATATTAAACAAATTTTAAGACAGCAAAATCTAATTTCCAATACATTTTCATGAGTTAATTAAAGTAAATAGATTACTTTTCAAATTGATTTTTCTGTTAAATATCTATTTTCGTTAATTTTGATTTTGAACGATTAGGTTCGAAAATAAGAACTAAGAGATAGATAATAAATTATTTGATGTATAAATGACTACTTTGTTTAGACCGTCAGTCAGATACTAATATATCAAACAAGTATAGCGTCCACGCATTAATCAGTGAGCTTAATTCATGTAATATTTTTACTATTTGATTTCATTATTGAATTTTAGCTCATTATTAGGTTAGACGGAGTAAGATCGTTAGGTTTTTTATGTTTTTTAAGTATTTTTTGGAGTAGTTTTATGGCCAGAATTTAGATAATATTGAATTGTTTATAATTAAAAGTATTTTTATTTTTATGATAGTATACTTTGTATACATATACAAAGTTTAATTCAATTGATAACCCTTTGTTTATTACCTTTTTAACTTTTGAATACTACTTTTATGCTTGGTAAATATAAACTAATGCGTGGGTTTTTATCAATATTAAAAACTGTTTTATAGAAACTGTGTATTTTAACCGTTTAGTTTAGACTTGGTAAACAACTCCTTAATTAAAAATATTTTCAAAAATCACTTAAATTTAATAGTTCTACTTGTAATAACTTTTGTAATAGCTCCCTACTTTTAAAAAGTGTTTGTTACATATATCGATTGATTTCTAATAAATAATCTTATTTCATTAAATGTACAGTTAAAGAAAAATGACTAAACATGGTTATACTAAAGTATTTTTACTGTGACTTATTATAAGAATTAAATTTCTTTGTTCTAGAGTTTTATAGTTTCAATTCTAAAAATTTTAAAAAGATAAAAATAGAACAAAATGAGATTTTTTTCATTCATTTGTTTCTATATTATAATCACATCAAGATTTGTGTGTACCAAAGGTTAGTTCAAAACATCAATTTTTATTTATCTATTTGAATAAGCGTGAAATAGGGGCCTTAATAGATCACCTCTCGTTAAATAACATTTTCACAAATAATATTATATATAATGAAACCAATTATATATAACTATGATGAAAATATAGAAAGCAAGAGAACACATAGCATTTCAGTAGTCCTCATAAAATGTAACAGTGAATAATTACATAGAATGTTAATAACGTAAAAAAGAGAAAAATAATCACAGTTTAGAAATGATAATCGTTGGAAATATTATAACGTTTCAACTTCTGCTTGAACAGCACAAGAGATTCTAACATGTCAGTGTCTGATGGCAGTTGTTTTCAATTATTGGATAAACGGTATGAGAAAAAAATGCTCTGATTAAGATAATATGTGCTTATCAAAGTGTAAAGTGCTTCGTCTGAGTTGATATAGCTTAAGGGAAGAACTAATAGAAAAGAAAGAACTAATCTCGTTAATGTTACCTAAACAGATTTAGTTTTTTTTACTAACATCGACTTGATACGGCATTCATGGACTGACATTATATTCAATAATTGGACGTACGTACAATTTGAAAAGTTTAAAAAAGAAGTATGGATTCTTGGAATTAAAAGTCTTTACAATCAGGTAAACAAGATTGATCGATTTTGTAAAAATTTTGGAAACATAGTTGTGCCATTTAAAGTCAGATGATAAAGTAATGCCAAGGTCTAAGACCGAAGATATTCGTTGAATAATAAATCCATAGATGGAATATTGGTTCAAGGAATCTGCTGCTGGTTTACGAAAGAAAGTTAAAAGCTCACACTGTGGGTTTAATTTTGAGATGTCAGTTCATAGACCAGTTTTATACAGTGTGTAGTGCAGTTTTGAAGAATTGTAAAATAATAGCTTGATGTTATCTGAATACACAAACACACTGACATAACCTACTGCTACAAGTCTTTTAATAAGGTCTTTAACAAAAAGTAAAAAGAGAAGGGAGTCCAGAACTGAAGTGTATAGGAGTTTTTTTAGATGTTGTAAATTTCTTAAATATTTGGGCAAATGTGGTTTTTGTTGACTCTATAAAAAGATATGAGTTTTTCAATTGACTCTTTATATTATATTAGTAAACCTCGAATAGATAGTATTGATGTCTTTGGCAGAGTTGAGAACAGAAATCCACTCCACACCTGATAAAAACTCATTAATACTATCATAATTTCCACGATAAAAATTATGTTTGCTTGGAGTTCTAACGGTCATAAAAAAGTTTGATGGAGCTTGAATTCAGTCATGGTGTGATCGCAAGTCGTAGTAAAATGTTCTCTTTGATCAACGTAGATAATGTTCTGAGTGGTTGATGTTATAAGGAGATCCAAAGTATTACCACTAAATCGAATTGAAAAAGGTACCATCTGAGATAGATTATTGGCATCGAGGAAGTTTGAAAGGCATGAATTAAAATGGCTGAACTAGTACTGTCGCTATCCAAGTTGAACGATTTTCTAATAAATGTTCAGGTTATTCCAATCAGTTTTACTAAAATTAAAATCCCCCAAAATATATAACTCAGGACTCACTCTTCAGAACCTTCACTAGGGCATTAACAGTAACCCGTCATTAGTTTTAGAGGGTGGTAGGTAGGTTTATATAAAAAGAGAAAGTTTGAACTTTGAGTAATGAAAATTAAAAGCAATAATCTCAAACCCTGGACAATTAATGACATTGATCTGAATTCTGGAGATCTTGGGTTTCAGCAATGTCTTGTAAATTACGCAAACACCGCCGCCTCTGTCATACTGTCTGTCACAACGCAAAACACAAAAAAGATTACCGTCAACCAGAAAAGAATCAGGATAAAACGGTTTCAACCAAGTTTCAGTAAAAAAACAAATGTGAAATCTTGAGTATGCAAAAGAGCTTTCAATTGAAAAATTTTGTTAATAATCGACCGTGCGATGAAGAACATACTTGATGTGATAGAAGAATTGTCTTCTGGCACTTGTGAGAATGGAAAATGGGATTCTTTGAACTGATATCTTGTGCTGGAAGAATAGTATTCACAATTGTGTGCGGAGAGGATGTAAAAACAGAAGATGTGGGACCAGTGATTATTTGCCACTTCCGTTTTTTGAAAACAACTTTGACAATTCTCAAGGCCTATGGTGGATCTCGAACTTTGTTCTTGAAATCAGTTGGTTGTTCCTTCTGATTTCAGTTATACGCTTCTTTTGAAAGACGTTTATTTTCTAGGCGTTTATCTTTAGACATATCATGTGCTACTCTAATACGATCGAAGTTCTTGTCAAGCGTTAACTTATACAGCTTGGCGAAAAACTTGCATTTGTCTCAACTTTCCATAAAAGACACTTTCAACAAATACAATACTTTGTTCAAATCTGGTCATAGACGCCTTAGGAACATCCACAAAATTAAGTCTTTGAGGACATATTTTATTAAAACATTTAATGTCATCATCATTATTAGTAGCACAGACATTAAAGATGACAACATTGTTTTCTCTGTCCTCACGGTTCAGAGTAAGTTGTCATGCTATCGGTGAGTTACTTGACAAATAGTTGAACTATGATTAATGAAATAAATACATAAAATTAGTAAAAATCTTTTAAAAATTGGTTAGTTTTATATACGAGATGGCTGCCAGAATTTTATTAGATTAAAGAACAGTAAACTTCAAATATAAAATAAACTGAATTACAAATATACAAACTTTCGAAATTACTTCTAAATTTATTTTTCTTTTTAAAGTTATTTATATTTCAACTAATTATAGCTTTTAATAAAACGAGTTTAATTATAAACAAGTTAAAAAAGTATTTATATTATCTTATCTCTAGTATGTAAAATTTCGTATTTTCGTTTGAAAGATATAGTTCTAGAAATCAAAACTGACACAAAAGTAAGCCAGTGCCAAACTAAATCAATAAGGTAGAAAACTTAACGTTTCAGAAATGTACCCAACAGTTTTTTATCACTTTTGTAATAAAAAAATAATTATTAATTCTTGAATGTGAGATTTGAAACTTTATAAAAATTAGGCTCTAAGTGATTATTAAGGAACCAATCTTATTAAGGATATATTATAGAATTGGAAAGCTTAAAGTAAAATAAACTATCTATTTATTTAATAATATATTAGATAAAAAGAAGATTCAGGAAAAATAATCTCAAAAGTCATTTTTCATTAACAGATTATTTGGGTGCAAGATTATACAATTCTAATGAACCTTGTAGGCCAGAAGATGGTTTTCATAAATGTCAAACTGCTGAATCCATAAGTGACTGGGGATTTTCTGTCGGAGATGAACTTTGTGTAAAGAGATCTTCTGTTGCTTATTACTGTGAAAAAACATTTAATTGTTCAGATGAAGAAGTTAGTTGCCAAACGTGGTTCACTAAAGTAAAAGGGTGGGCTTTATTTTCATTTCAATTTAAAAATCATTTTTATCATCCAACCATACTTTTGAAAATTATAAATATGCTTTATGAGTTACAACGATGAAAATTAAAAAATTAAATGTATATGGTAAGTCAACTGATTTTTAACAGTTGTTCAAACTGATAAGATACAGCTTTGTATATGAATATGTTTATAGTTAATTTTGCAATCTGCAAAGTATTTTCAAATTCTGAATAAATATATAATGGAAAAAAAACTTAAAGGAAATAAAACTTACGACAAAATGGATGATAGTTTAATCATAACTCTTAATTTTAACAAACAAAGAAAGCTTTTATGATTTGAATAATATTTTGAAGTGTTTATGAAATTATTTAAATTGAAAAATATTCTTTTAAGTACTTTCCCTAATATTTTAAACTTAAATAATGATAGTGTAACAATAATATTTCTCATAATTTTGAAAGGTGTACTAAACGAGCTGACGCCAATCTTCAATGTGAGCCTCCGCAGAGTTATGTTCAGCTTTCATGTCATTCTGATGAGTTTCAATGTAAACTATCAAACAGATGCATTTCAAGGAAGTCGGTGAAAGACAACTATTTTGATTGTTCTTATCAGGTTTCTAAATTTCATATTTTAAATTCCAGATAGATTATATTTTTAATGTTTTGTTAAATAGTTTTCCTCGTTTTAAATGAAAAAGCCTGTAAATAATGTTTTTTAATTAAACTTGGAAAAGTAAGCTCACAAAAATTTCCAAATTCTTTGAATCTAGCATTCTAAATTATTTTATTAACTTGCTATTCAGTTAGGAGAGATTTTATCTTAGCTGTATTTATTTGCTCATTACTTATACAAAAACAAATAACAAAGCAACAAATTAATTCTGTAGACAACAAATTACAATAACTAACAGCCAACTTGTTGACAAGCCAAGTTTAAATTGAGTTTACCATCTTTAAGTTAACTGATTCTAAAATTGTTTTGAGTATTTGCTCTTGAAAAATAAATTTATGATCAGGATGTCTTCGATACAAGTGATGAAGAAGAACCTCTTAAATCATGCTTCAACACTTCAGAATTTCGTTGTCACGACAACTCATCAAGATGTATTCTACGAGATATGGTGATGGATGGAAAAGCAGATTGTTTTGGTGACAGTGATGAGATTACAAGTTTAGATTGTTACAATCAAACGGAGTTTACTTGTCATGATAATCATCGATGTATTCCTCGTTATCGTATCAATGATGGATTCAATGACTGCCAGGATGGTTCTGATGAGAACAGAACTCAGGTTACATGTTTTAATGAAACCGAATTTAGTTGTGGAGATGGACGTTGTATTCCTCGATCGTGGGTGGGAAACTCTATTAAGGATTGTAAATCTGGAGTAGATGAAAGTTATAGATTTAATAAATGTGTTGAAGGTGAGTTTAGATGTTTAGATAAGAGTAGATGTTTGCCAACAAAGTATAAATGTGATGGAATAATAAATTGTGGTGATGGAAGTGATGAAATTGAAATGTGCAATCTAACCAACTATCTACGCTGCAAAGAAATCAACAAAGTATATTCTTTATTCTCTCCGATGATAGATTCAAAAAATATTGAAAAAATATTCACAAGAGGAATAAAATACTGTTCAGATTTTATATTTGGTTTCAAATGTGAAGTAGAGGTTAGTAATTTAACTCAACCTAATTCGGGCTTTAATAAACGCTTAAGAACTGTTCCTCAAGATTATATCAAAAATAATATTTCCATTTGCTCTGAAAAAGAAGATAAATGTTATAATAATCAAAATCAATTTGTTTGTTCAAGATGCTTGGATAACAAAACCATAATTTCAAAATTACAAATTTGTGATAGTTTTATAGACTGTCCTGATTTATCAGATGAATGTTTATGTAAGAACAATAAAATAGAGCCACTATGTGAGATGATGTTTCCAAGCGTGGATTTAATGAGGTGTCAATCAAACGAAAGAAATTTTAATGATATCTGTAATTTGGAGAAGAATTTTGTAAATGAAAATGATGAACACTTTTGCAACTTTAAGGTTTTTTCTGAGCTATTTTCTTTGAGATTAAACGGAACATATAAATGTTTATTACCAGAGAATAATTCAATACAACAAATTTCTGGAGAACTTTGTGATCAAACAGTTGAATGTCCTTTTAAGGAAGATGAATGTTCGTCCAAATGTTTTGATAATTCGTTTAAACAAAGCTTGGTGGAGCCCTTATCTAAAAAGGGAGATATTAAAAATCTACTAGAGTTTGCTGTACCAAATTGCCTACCTTTCTTGCGTTCGGAAATTGACAATTTAGATTTAGCTGATTACTTTTTAAGTTCAAATTATTCTCTATATTTCGTTGAGGATTATGAAAATATTTCTTCAAATTTTTATACATTGAAAAATACATTAAAAAACCATCAAGCAAAACAAATTGAGATTCTCAAAGTTGGAGATCAAGAATATATGCTAAGTGTTGAAGATGGAAGAAACGTCAGTTTTACAGAATTCAGTGACTTTTGTAATATAAAGAATTTTATTTGTTCTTGGCGGTTCTATTGCCATACAAACGTCACTCAAAGTATTGATTTACAAAAACGTTGTGACTTACACATAGACTGTCCTGATGGTTCAGATGAAATGAATTGTTCAACTGAGACTCATTTTTATTGTTTGAATCAGAATCCTCTGTTTATTAGCAGAGAAAAACGTTTTGATTGCAAAAGAGATTGTTTAGATGGTTCAGATGAGGCTAATGGTAGAGAGATTTCTTCGTTTCTTGAAATGGTCGAAAGTCGACAGCTTCGCATTTTCATTTGGTTTTTTTCTATTATAATAATAGTAATTAACCTAATAGTAATTATATTACACCTCAAAAAGTTATTAAAGATAGAAAATAAAAGTTCAATTGATTTTATTACTACCTTACTATTATGTCAACTAGCTGCATCAGATTATGTTATGGGTATTGTTCTACTGATACTTGGAGTCAAAACTCACCAATTTTCAGGTGAATATTGTTACCACGATATTGAATGGAGAACTAGTTCTACCTGTAATGCTGTTGGAGCACTAACTCTTATTTCATCACAAACATCAATGAACTTATTACTTCTAATCACGATTGTACGATTATCTGTCGTAATTCGTCCTTCCAAATCTTTTTTCTTAAATTATAAGCTTGTTCTTTTTGTTTCTATAGCTTTATTTTTCTTATCTTTTATTTTTGCTATGATTCCAGTTTGGTTTAAACTTAGTTTCGCTACAAGTTATTATATTGGAAAAAATTTATTTTTACCAAAATTAGTTAACTTTTCCACACTTAAATACTTTTATCAAAGAACTGAATTAATTTCTCTGTTATTTTCAAACATTTCATATATTTCAAAAAGCAATGATTTCGAACTTGCTAGCTTAAACAGCTGGTATTTCAATTCTGTCAAAGGTAAACTTCGTTTTCCATTCAGAAATATTAAAGTAAAGTCAAGTGTTGGATATTATAGTACTTCTTCTATTTGCTTTCCTAATCTTTATGCAAACAGTTTAACTCCTCATTTTGCTTTCTCTTTTATAGTTATAACTTTCAATCTTTTTTATTTTGTGATTATTTTTGCTGTTTATGCTTTAATATTATACAGTAAAAAGAGATATGTGATTCCTGGAAAACCAAATGAACAAAACTTGTTTAAGTTGAACGATAAATTTTTCTTCGTTATAACAACAGATTTACTTTGCTGGTTGCCAATTATAATAATGTCTTATATGAGTTACAGTGGTTATAAGATTAATGTGATATCTGTAATTGTTCTTTTATCAATTAAAAGTTCAATTAATCCACTAATTTATTCGCAACTTCATAGACTTATTCTAAAGTCTTACCAACAATATTGTACTATTACAAAATGATTTTAAACGAATAATGTTAATAACTCAACAACTCTAGATGACTTTTATAAAGTGGCTCTACAATTGTATTTTTGTAAAAAATATTCAATTGTAGTTTATCTTTTCTTTTTCAAAAATATTTTCTAAATTGTGTTTTGATTTGCTTTAAGTTTAAATTACTTTTGATTCTACTGAAAGTAAAGTTTTTTTTAAATTGACTAGTACGTTTTTATGAATGTTATGATAGCTTCTTTATTACTATCAATAAAACTTGTTCTTCCTCTACTTAATTCAGCTAGTATTAAAAAGTTACTTTCATGTTGGACATTTTGCACACACTTTCGATTTTATCCAGATTATTAAAAAGAAAATGAATAAAAAAGTGAAGTTGAATTGTTTGAAATATATGGTACAAAGCATTATAATTTTGTAAGAACCTGTTATAAAACTGATTGAAATTTATCTTACACTGCTGATACTTAATTCCATTAACTACATTTTATCTAAGTTTATCTACCAAGAAAAATTGTAATATATTAAATTATTCAGTTTTTAATAAATTATTTTAAAGAAAAATCAATGAATAAATTAATGGCACAAGTTAGACAACGTATATATCGATAACGATAAGTTAGATAAAGATTTTGTCTATAAGCTACAAAAAAAGTATTGTTTCAAGCGTATATACATACAGAATAAAACTAATTTGTTCAATTGAAATGTTGAGTTGTAACATGCTTCGAAATATAACTTATTTTATAATATAGTTATGATAAAAATGTATAATAAATGAAAATATGGAATTGCAAATATGAAACCAACTGCCTCCAGGCGTCGTTGGAAAGAAAAAATATTTTAAGATTAAAATATTTTTGTTTTAAGAATGTTATATAATATTGAAAAGCTCGCTGCAAAGAGCAACTGGTCAACAAGTCGGATAAAATACTTTTATTGTAAATGTTTTTTATGATATCATTCAAACATTTAAAGATTTTGGAATGCATTTAGCTAATAAAGGTACAGTTTTATCAGAAAACCGCTTGAATCCAACTAATCAAGCACTTAATAACTTGCCTTGTTATAAAACTTCCACGCCTCTCACTGAAGTTCATAAAAGTCTTTTTGATGATGAAATGATACCTTTGGTTAAAAATCGATGTTCGTCTATTAAGAAATTAACAAAGGTTTCAAACTTGCACGGGCCAATCAAATTAGATGGTAGCAGTGAATTTGTTTCTAACTCTTCCTCAAAGAGTCCTTCTCTTGTATGTAAACCTTCAGCAGGTAATGTGCTAATGTATCTAACTGAAGGTCATTCTGAAAATGAAATATGAAAACAATTTCCTCCAGGCGTCGTTATAAAAGCTCATTATAAAGACGCACCCTTTAGTGAACGAAAAACAACTAAAAAAGCAAGTTCAAAAGCAAATTTAGACTTAACCAGATAAATGTTTTAGATTTCGAGGAAAAAAATGCTTTTATATGGATCTAAGGTTAAGCAACAATCTGCAACTACTTTTTAATGCACCATTTTTAAATGAGAGTAAAATGTTTGTAAAACTTATTTCTGCAGACTTTGTTTTCACCAAAATATTAGTTTTAGATTTCTACAGTTTTTATACATCTTATTGGTGATGTACCAATGAAATGTTTTTCTAAGTAGAATCTTATAAAAGTTTTATTCAAAAAATAATTGAACAATATTCTGAGATAAATAGAAATTTTGTAACTGATAACTTTATTTATTGAAATAAACGAGAAGAAGGGTGTATGAAAAGAGCGTTTTTCAACAACACATATTCTCACAAATAATTTGCACTAATGTTAGCTAACTATAGATACAGTTTACTAGAATATTTTTGTAGATTAGGTATAGTCTATAATAGTTGAAAGGGTATTTAATAATTAAACTAATGATTAAAGTTTTCTTTATATCTGCTTGCTTTTAAAAAAACTTTCAAAATATCTCATTAAGCTTATCATGATAATCAGCTCAACCACTAGGTAACAGCAATAATATTAAATGGGTATTAAATCTGTTTTATCAGATTTTAACGTAAGCAGTGAAGTTATTATAATTTAGTTATATGTTTTGACGCAAGAGGCTTAACAATCATAAAGTCAATAAATTATGGATTACTTTTTTCTGTTAGAGTAAAAATGCAGATTCAATTGACTTTAATAACAGCTGTAATTGAAACATTGCTATACACTGGTATGTATCTAGGCTGGACATCCTTCCTACCTGCTTTATATAAGAAAGGATTTTTCATAGAGTTATGCTCTAACGGAACTGACAATTGTCGTGAACAGACGGAAGCTTATAATCTAGTATATTCAGTATCTACTTTCGGCACAAAAATAACATGTGTTTTATTTGGTACCTTAACTAATAAACAAGGAGTTTGGTTTAGCTGAACTATATTGCTTATTTTGAGTAGTATTTCTTTCATAATAACAGCAATTTCTAAGCCAGGGTTTTCTTCCTGGCTTCTTTATATTTCAATTCCACTTCAAGCAATTGCTGGATTAAATCTTCTATCAGTCAATATACAAACTTTTAACCTTTCAACAAAATTGAGAGAAACGTTTGTTAATCTAAATTGTGGAGCATTTATTTCGTAATCAGTTGTTTTACTATTGGTCAGTTATTTATTTGAGGCAAATGAGACCTTTTCCAACTGTTTTTATTTTCTCGCTGTACTAAGCCTGCTTTTTCACATACAAACTTTTTTTTGACACCAAAGATGAATGCTCCATCTAAAATTCCAACTAACTATGTCTATGGGTTTCGTCAATTGCCGTGTTTTGATTCTAATATCACTGATTATCAGGAAGAAGAGACTAAAAATGCAGACAAAGACGAAAACCCAGATGGAAAATCTTTAAAAGAATCTCTAACAAAAAAACATTTATGGACACTTTGTTTTTATTTCATAACTGTTCAGTTTATTTTGGTATATGTCTTGGGAAATTTTAACAAATAGATTGAAACCAAAGTTTCAGTTATTGAATCTGCTACATTTGTAAAAGTTTTAGGATTTCTTATGTTTTTATCTATTTTGCTTTCTTTATTTGTAAGATTTTTGATGGATTTTCATCGTAATAAGTTGTTTACCAATTTGTCTAATACAATAGCATCCATAAAAGTAGTTACAATTACTCAACTAATTACTATTCTGTCAACAATTCTAATGCTTATACTTATGTGTCTTCATAATGTTTCATTCAATATATCTCAATGTTACAGTTAGTAGTAAACATGAATTTATTCTTTGGTTCATTTAACAGTTTTGTATTATATAATTATCCTTCTCAGCATTATGGTTTTATACGAGGACTGATTACTACTATTGGAGGTTTTCTTTTATTCTTACAATACCCTCTAACTTTGTTGTCATTTAATTCATTGGATGGTGATTTTACTATGGTTTTTTGTGGATTAATTGCTTTATCTGTCGTAACACTTGTACATCCTATTTATGTTTTTGTTTTCTTAAATCGAACGGTAAAAGAAAATAATATTCAGATGAAGCAAATTGATAAACTTCACAGTAGATCTATCTCCAATTGTTGATTTAAAGATTTGAATTTTTCTAATTAAACTTAACAATTATCTACACGTTGTGATAAATTTTTGTCTACTTCTAACCAAATTATTGCAATTAAAGTAATAAATTAGCTTTTTAAATACATAAAAAGCTAAAATAACAATAATAGTGCTTTGCTTAAATATATTGGTGGAGTCTCAGAAATAGAAATAACACTCCACTTTCTTTGTAATAAATGTACAGCAAAGTATCCGCCTTGATCGTAGCGTGTATCCTCTCATCAAATAAGCCTACGCTTGGTTCAGTACGACTCAAACACTAGAAGTGGCCAAATAGTGATAATAAAAGTTTTGAAGTAACTTGATGGAAGATTCATCTCGTAAATTGATGCAAAGTTGAATTCTATGTGATCGACATATTACCATAAAACTTATCAATACCTCATTTGTTGATTTAAACTTTAAAATATGACGAAGCCTGTCGTGTTATTGACTGCAAAAAGGCAGCTAAAGTCTTGTGAAACTGAGATAGACTTCCAAAAGCATCTAAAAAACGTACAAAAAGAACAAACTTTACGAAATGTAATTGCTATATGAAATTTAGCTTGCTGAAAATAGAATAAATTTGCTACTAGTCCTAAAATAACATGAGATGACAAACAGAACAATAATAGCTATTAGCATATAAAAAAATATCATCTTTGTTCTCAATTTTGAAAACCTAAAACTTGCTTCATAGTATTAAAGTACATTACTGACTAGATCATGATATCTTCCTGTGTTTATTGACTTACAGGAGGTAGTGATGATAAGTTGGAAAGGAAGAATCTCAGTAAAGAAGAAGCTGAAGTCTACAAGCGCTGAATAACATTTGGAGATTTGGAATAAGCTCCATAAGCAATGCTAGTTTTAATATATAAAATATTCTATATGAAAATCAGCTTTAAACTTATGGTTCTGTCCTATAGTATTAAAATTGCTTGCATTGAAAGTTAATAAATTGTATATCAAATTGCTTAATATTGAAATACTTTTCTTTTAATGAAGATAAAAAGTAAAACAGTTTGCGACAGATATTTTTATCTCTAAACATTTTTAGTTTTTGTTATCAAATCAAAGTTTAGAGAACCATCGGTTCTCAGAATCTAAAGCTACACTTTTTAAAACCATCATAGCATTTAGAATTCACTTAGTTTATTAAAGTAGTAAGAGATTAGAGAAAATTTACTGAAAGAATAAGTAAACTTGATCACAAAATACATGTTTTTCTAAGAAGACACTCAAGTGTATGCAGCTAAACCTTTTTTATAGCATTCTAATACAACTGTAGTTAATTTTATAAGAACATCTTTGTTTTCCAAACCTCAGTGTAGTTTTCGAAATACATTTAAGACATGTGATTACATTCTTGTTGCAATTTTGTAATTTTTGATTAATGTTTTTGTACATATTCTTATGTAATATCTACTTGGCTTAAAAATTTTAAGAATTTACCTCTAGTTCCGATCTAACGCTTAGAATAAATTTCTTTTTTGCAATGAATGGAAATATGTTTTGAAATACTTTAAGATCTATAGGAGTTTTGCTCACAATTACCTTAATTTCAATAAATGTTTATCTTGTTCACTATTTCTATAAATATAATAAAAAACTATACAGATCATTTAGTATTACATTAATCCAACATTACATACTGTAAGAAAAATATTTTCTTAAAATTGTGTCAGCCAATAATTCGACTTAAAACGTTTGTTGCATGACTACATTCTTTATCATATTTGCTTATAGCTTAACCAAATATTCAATTTTTCTGATCATTTTTGGCCGTGTTTCAAAAAAACAATTTAAGTTCAGAATACTAGTAATGATTACTTTGTTACATCTAAAATTACGTTGGTAGTATATATATGTATAGTTTGCTCCCTGCTATTTACAGGTTTCTTTGATGTTGCTATTTTTCTACAAGCATGGAAGATGATAGTGATTATTTTTGTATCATCACTTCTTCATCAGTTGATGACAGTAAAATTGTTTACTATTTTGTTTTAAAAGTAGTTATTATTGTTAATAATAGCATAACTAGGAAATATAAAGTATGTTAGTTATGTTTATCTCAATGTTCTAGAATAATTGTTTGAAGTTTGTTATTTTAAAGAATATAAATTTATTTGTTATCAGATGGTAACTTGATAGTATGGGGATTTCAGTCTGAAGACTTCTTGAAGCTTAGTGAAACTTTTAAAGAAATAGTAGCAACTTATGAAGCTTTACAAATAATTGAACCTGGTATATGTGTTTCTTTCATTGATCATTATTTTGTGCCCTTATCTTTATAGAAGTTTAAATCGTGTTGTAGTATCCAGTGTTACTACCATTTAATATCTCACTTGAAGCTTACTGTAAGATGTTGTTTCAGGAACTCCTTGTGCAGCTCTTTATATGCCAGATCAAAATTGGTATCGAGCTATAATACTTTATCAGTATTCCAATTCACGTTGGGTTCTTCGTTTTACTAATTTCGGGGAAGAACAAGTATGTAAGGTTTACCTGCTGGCTTATACATGATCAATAGCTCAATTTGGCTAGTTATATATTTTTTGCGTTACTTTTATCCTAAACTCGGATCAATATTTATAGTTGATATTCTAAATGCTTCTTTACTGAAATAACAAACGATATTTTAGGTTGTTCATGAAATCAACTTACGTGCCATACCAGACCTACAAACCAAGGTGGAAAATTCAGCTCTTGCTTTTCAATTGACTCCTAATCTTAATCCTATTGGCAATTCTGGAACATGGACATCTCATGCGGCCCAATTAATTTGTTCACATTATTCTTTTAAAAAAGTTAAGGTTAGAATTGAAAGCACAGTTTCAAGTCGTGAATATGTAGCTTATATCGAAGAGATAAGCAGCTTGTTAATACGGAACAATCTGTGTGTTTTGGGTGTAAATTATCTAAAAGAACATTTTCCACTCGAAAAATCGTTTACAGCTCACGTGACTTTTATATCCGGCAGTACAGTCCACTTCCAAGAAAAGACGGCGCATGAAATCAATAATCGTCTGACTAATGATTTGAATGTTTATTTTGGTGTCGAACTAAATCGTAAACCTGCTTTAATCTGTAAAGGCGTTGTGGTTGCATGCTTGAGTGAAGAAAGAAATCGAATATGCAGAGGAAGAGTTTGCAAGCTGTTTAAGAACTCCTGTGAGGTTTACTATATCGATTATGGAGATCTAGCTAAGAAGAAGCTCAAGGAGGTATGGCATTTACCAGCAGTTTTTCAGGACCATCGGTATTCAGCAGTGCCATCTAGAGTTGAGAACTTTAATAATTTAGATGGTTTTGAGCCACAAGATTTACATGATTTTTTGACAAAGGAACAAACTGTAACAGTAACAGTAAAAGTCAAAGATTACTTCAATTTTTCAAACCATCAGCTTTCTGTTGATATAGAAAGTATATCCGAGCTAGGTGCAGGTGAAACCAATCAAACTACTTTTAAAATGATTAGCTCTTCACAGATTGATTCAGTTTTTGGTATGTTTACAAGGTTAGAAGTTGGTTATAATCACCAAGCTAAAGTTATCGTCGGCAACGTCTTGTCTGTTGATAAAATATTTGCCCAAATATTAAATAATACTCCTGAACTTCAAAAGTTTGAAACTAAACTTTCGACTTTGTATTTACCTCTAAAAGAGCAATCTGAACTAACAAGTGGCTTAAAGCAAGGTGATGTATGTGCTATCAAAACAGATCACTACTTTTTGCGCGCTGTAATCTTTAGCATAAGCGCCCAACAAGCTATAGTTGGCCTTCTTGATTATGGTCTATCTAAGAGGTGTTGTAGATACGAGGACTTGTATCAACCAATTCACGAGTTCTTTGAACTACCTCTACAAACTTTAGTTTGTTCTATGGCTAGAATTTCGCCACTTGCAAACAGCAAGCTGTTGAAGTTATTCTCTATTCTTTCCAGCCAAGTTTTGGTTGCAATTTTTTTTCCTCGTCCAAATGAATCTCATTTAGTTGAGTTTTATGAGGGCTTACGTAATTTAAACAATTCTTTTGGAGTTTCTTTTGGCAGTCTCGCCGAGAAGAAACCACTGGCAACGTATACTCCTGTTAAGCCTATGATGATGTTTCAGCCTCTTCTGACCGATATCGAGTTGAATATACAGTCTTGTATGTCATTTGAGGGAATGGAGGTCTCACTGAGTTCATCTGATTTTCCTATCAATGAAATTTGTGTAACCAATATTCAAGGTCCGTCTGGTATATGGATTCAATCAAAGTCTATCAAAGAAGAGTTTGAAGATTTTCAAGCTCTTATCAATCATACTCAACAATTACTTCAGTCTCCGATTATGTTAGTGAGTTTTAATCAGTTTTGTTGTGTTTGGAACTCTGATCTGAAGTCATGGTGCCGGGCCCGGCTATTTAATTGCGTTGATACTGTTGCCACCGTTCGATTAATCGATTATGGACAGCTCGTGAAATTACAAGCTTCTAAGATCACAATTCTTGATGATAGTTTGAAATTGAGATCACCTTACACCATCAAATGCAAGCTTTTCAATGTCACGCCTGTGATTAGTCAGTGGGACGAAGATTGTAACAAAGTCACCAAAGAAGTTATTGAGCGAGCTCATAAATTATATGGTAGGGTTATAACAAACCCAGAAAAGACAGGTAAAGAATTAATCCTTGTTTGTAGTACTAGTGATGGATTTGTAAACCTCAGTGCTTTTTTAGTACAAAATAAATATGCTAAGTGGTATAACAGTAAGTTGATAAATAGTCCAAAGCCATCAGTTGATTTAAGTGAAAGAGCTCCATCAGTAGATGAAGAAATTATCAAAATAAATTACAGTATGTCTGCAGGAGATATGTTAGGAGAGAGTTTCTTTGTTGAGCTTGGTTGTTTTCGATCACCTTCAGATTTTTATTTGATAAAACAAAATACTTTTTATTCTAATTGCCAAATTCTCGGCCAAAACCTTGCAATAAGTTGTAAAAATCTTGTTGGTGAAGACTGCTGTCAAAAGATGTACAAAGGAATGCCTTGTAAAATACTGAATAAAGATATTTGGTGCAGATGCTCCCTAATAGACTTTTCTGATTTGAATAAATGTCATCTTCTTCTGGTGGACTTTGGTAAAGAGGTGTTTGTGAATATCAAAGATATTTTTTTGATAGATGATGAAGATGTATTATACCCTGAGCCAGCGGCGTTTAGATGTATCTTGATCAAGTCCTTGAACTCATCTGAAAACATATGTACAAAAGAGTTACTCCAAGAACATTTCAACTTAAATTCTAATGCTTACTGTAGTATCCTCTCGTATACCCGTGATTCATTAGGAGTTCGTTTCATCTGTGATCTTCAGTTTTATCGACGACCATCTGAAAGGTTGAAATCATCGGAAATACCGCAATTAGAAAAAATTCCGTTTAAACTATACGCTTTCTTACAGCTGCCAGCTCGCGTTTATATTGAAAAGAAATATGACTTTTATATTTGCAGTGTAGACGCTTTACATGGGCTTTTTTATTGCCAACTTCGCTGCCATTCAGATCAGATAAAAAGTTTGCAGAACGACTTACAAGCTGCAGTTTTGGGAAAACCTCATCATGACCAATTACCAACAACCATTTGTTGTGTTGTCCTTCGAGATGATGGGTTTTGGTACAGAGGACATCTATTGTCCCCGATTTGTGGTAAGAGTGAGAATAAAGTTTGTGTCCAACTGGTTGACTATGGAATGGTAATTGAAACTTCGTTTAGTAATCTTAGATTTGATTGTGTAGATCAGTTCACGCACATCCCTTCTATGGCGTTTCCTTGTCAATTTTCTGATGACTTCTGGAACAGAGTACTACAAAGATCGAAATATTCTAGGAGTTTATGTAAAGTTATTGAAAATCAAGAAATGAATGGGCTGGTTGTGGGTAGAAATGATGGTATTATCTTACTAGACCTTGGACTGGATGCCAGCGATACTTGTAAGCAGTTGAGAAGTTGCTTAGGGTTTGATTTTCTCTTTGGAGAAATCATGTATCTCAAGATTACTTTTCAGCAATTCGGTTCTTGTATCAGTTGAATGTTTGTGAAAATGTACATCAAGATGAGATTATTAGTGTAATAATGAAGGCTAAGTTCAATTCTCTTTATTTCGTTTATATAGAAAGTTTAGAAAAAACTCGTGAAAGCTCGTTGTTAGAATTAACAGGATTTTATGATGCTTTGAGATATTGTGATTATTGCTTGGGGAGTATTTATAAAGATCAAGTAGTTTGTGTAAGATGCCAAGCTTCATGGTGTCGAGCTATTGTGTGCGAAATAAAAAATGATGATTATGTAGTCGTACAAGATTTAGATAGTGGCGTTGTGTTTAAGACACAGAAAGATCAAATGAAGTACTTGATTGATCATGACTTAGCTACATTTCCGTGCTACGCCATAAAATGCACCACTGAAGAAAACTTTGAACTTTCTGATATCAATTTCGTTCAATCACATTCTCAGCAGTCAAGTTATCAGAGGTTGCAGCTACGGTTTCTTCGCTACAACGAGATGAACCAGGTTTGGGTAGTGGATAACGTAAGTGAGAATCAGCCAGTTAGAATCTGGCAAGGTCTAGCTGTTGACTCGATGGTTCTAGACACTGATGACTCACTTCCAGTTCATATATCTCATGTGGACTCAGCAAATTGTTTCTATCTGCAATTGTTGTGGAATATTCCAGAGTTGGAAGAAATGGAGGATGATATCAACAGATCATTTGTAAAAAATCATTTAAATTGGCTTATTCAACCAGGTGATTTCTGTCTTTGTTTTTGTTCTTCATCTAGAAAGTTTCGCCGAGCTCAAGTTTTGTCCGTAGACAGCACTGACAGTTTGAGATTGCTGTATATCGACTACGGTAGTAAGACTGTAGCACCAACTTCGTCACTAACTCAACTACCAGCTAAATTCACAAGAGGTGCATTTGCAGCTAAATGTAACTTAGAAGAAGGTTTAGATGTAAGTACTACTGAGTTGAGAGTTTTGAGTTCGTGCGATAATCTTCTCATATATGCTGTGATGTCTGATAATGACTCCAATTCATCATATATCAAGTTAGAAGTTTTTATCGATCGATATTCTATTCCTCTTCAAGAGTATATAATCAGAAATCGCCAAGATCAATTTAATATTCCGCAAGTAACCGTGACAAATCCAACAAATGACAGTAATTATGACAAAGTTAAGGGCCAAATTAGTTTAAAGTTAGAAGGCCAAACCGGTTTGAGTCTAAGTAAAGTGACTGACTCTCCCAGACTTGTATGTATTGAAGGAGCTGATATTTCTGATAATGCACCAGAGAAAGTCAAACTGGTTGCATTTAGAAGTCTCCAGGATTTTACTGTTCAATTGGATAAAAATGCTTCGACATTAAAAAAGATAATCTGTATTTGTGCTGAGGAAAGTAAAAATTTTCCTTTGAAGAGCTTTGCTATTCATCAAGCATGCCTCGCCAAATCAGATCAAATGTGGTGCCGAGCTGAGATAGTTGGTGTCCAGTCAGGCACTGCTACTGTTTATTTTGTTGACTATGGTGAAGAAAAAAAAGTGAAACTCAAAGATCTCAAACAACTCTCCTTGGCTGCTTCTTCCTTGCCAAGATTGGCTTTCAGGTGTAAAGTTGAAAATTGTCCGAGCGATGCACTTACCAGGGACTTCGTCCACAAATCTTTAGCTGCTAATCCGTTTTATATTCTATATACTGGTCAACGACTCGGAGCAAATACTTTTATTGTAAATGTTTTTTATGATATCATTCAAACATTTAAAGATTTTGGAATGCATTTAGCTAATAAAGGTACAGTTTTATCAGAAAACCGCTTGAATCCAACTAATCAAGCACTTAATAACTTGCCTTGTTATAAAACTTCCACGCCTCTCACTGAAGTTCATAAAAGTCTTTTTGATGATGAAATGATACCTTTGGTTAAAAATCGATGTTCGTCTATTAAGAAATTAAAAAAGGTTTCAAACTTACACGGGCCAATCAAATTAGGTGGTAGCAGTGAATTTGTTTCTAACTCTTCCTCAAAGAGTCCTTCTCTTGTATGTATACCTTCAACAGGTAATGTGCTAATGTATCTTACTAAACTTGAAAAGTTGTCCTAAGACTAATTAAGCACGTTTAATAGTTAATACTTCAAGTTAGAATCTGATTTTTAAAGATTTTTATTTAGTGAATTAATAAACATAATCAAAGATGTTATAATTGCAGTCTAAATAATAAAATCTTTTATAATGTCTGATTTAAATTTGTTGCTTATCACTAAAAGTTATTAATCATTATGCGAAAAGTATAAAAATTAGCCGCTTTTGTTTTGATAGTTTTGATATCGATTTAAAATTGACTACCTTGTTAAATAGATTCTGAAAAGGAGAATCAAAAAATTAAAGAAAAATTTCTTAAATCTCCAAAATGGGTATGTTCAGCATAATTTTATTTTTAAGTCCATTATATTTTCTGTTCTCGTATTTAACTGTAAAACCAAGTTGTTAAGTAGTAATACTTATGAAATATTTCTAATCTATAATCTAATAAATTAATGAAATTTGAAGAATTTAAATAATCTTTACGTAAACTAACTGGTTTACTCTAAATTATTAAAGGAGGTTCAATCAATTGATGAGACCATGGAAAGTTAAAAGTTTATTCGATATTTTTAAGGAACTAGAACTCTGAATTATTGGTTTATGAGCTTGATTTAGTACCTTAAGAAGTTACCGATCAAAAGCTCTTTCATATATTCGTATGCTCTCTCATTTTCGGTTATTAAATTTATATATTCTATGCTATTCTCTTTTGTTCTCAGCAAACCATCAAAACTCGTAACTTGTCATATAGCAGCTCATTTATCAGATATTAACAACTTTCAATACTTTAATGATTCATTTACGTTCTTAAAAATTTATAAGATGTTGCTCAATAAATTTCATATTTGGCACGAAGTTGTATTGATTTGGTACATTTATCATAGTATTCAGTATAAGATGAAAATTTGTAGTTTCGTTGATATTGGTAAAGACTGGAGTTAGATCAGTATTTCAAAGTTGAAACAAGCTTACAACTCCTACAATAGTGATGTGTATAATTATCTCAATGTAAATATTCTAAAATGTAGATAAAAATAGTAATACATAAAAATATAAGAAATATCTATATATAAATATATTTTATCTACCTAACGTTTGGATTTCTAAAGCTCTAACCGATTAAATCAGAGTTCTTTGTATGCAGCAAACGGTATGAAAATATTTCTTTATGGAAAAATAATTTTTAAATGATGCAAATATAGATAATAGATATGTTTGCTTATACATTTATTAGATACGTAGTTGATACTCTACTGAAAGTTGTAAATCATTCATAGGGTGCATGAATAAAGAACAATTTTTTATTTAACTTACAATTTTACTTGTACAGAAATACAGTTAGAATAATATTAGCATTCAAATATATAAAGTTTTTGGCTGTTTTTTGAGGTCCTTATTAAATGGTAGTTTGCTATAAAAAATAAAATTGAAGCAAAACTGAAATTTTTTCTAACTTACATTTTTTACTTAAATTTCTTTAAATATTATATTCAATACAGCATATAAACTTTAGCTAATAAATTGATATAAAGTTTCATGTGTTGTTGGACTAAACGTAAAAATCATCTTTAGTTTATTTTGAAAATAAGGTGACTTTTGCCGCAACTAAACCGATGTTTGTAATAAGTGTTTTTTATATAACGAACCTTAAAAACTTGCTGCTAAAATTCTATAATACTATATTTATCCACTCTGTTGTATAATATTTTATATCTCTGTAATTGCAATCTTTGCTAATTGAAATCTTTACGTCGATATAATCTTTTCGTGATTTATTTAAATTTGATATTCATAAAATTCAGCAGCTGTTTTACTATTTTTATTATTGTTTAGATTGATTATTTTCATATTTTAGTTTTGTTTAAAAGGGCATTTTATAACAGTTTTAATCTTTAGTTATTCTCTAATAGAAAATCATTTTTGTCCTTATCCTTTTACTTATTATACTTTTTTTATTAATTGTTAATGATGATAAGTGTAGAAAAGTTGTTATTAGATATAATAAGTGTTATTTTTAATATTATATTTAATTTTTGTTATTTATACTATAACAAGTTAGATATACATATACTAAAAATAAATAATTTTTGAGTTTTGATTTAAGCTCCAACAAATCTGCAAAAGTGTTTTGATTCTTTTTAATTAGTGCAATAGAGAAATATTGTTTGTTAAAAATTCTAAGAAAGTTTGTTAAATTGATTTAAAAATTTATTGGTTTCTTTTTTTTTGTATCAATTTAGTTTAATTGTGTTTAATTTTCTATTTAATTTATCAGATAATTTTCTAAATCTCTTAACTTGGTACTTTTAGTATAAAGTTTTGTATTTCTATTTTTATCTGTAGATAGTTTGAATTTTTTGATATATATTTTTTTACCATAATTTTATTTCTTTGAAAATGTTTTAATGCTTAGTTTGATTTTTATATTTTTTTATTTTTAGTTTTTTGTTAATATCAAACTTTACTTAGAGCAGTTTATTTAGATAATTTTAGTTGAAGTATTTCTGCTGGTTTAATATATATTATTCAATAAGATAACCATGGTTTGAAATCTTCTTTTTAAATACATTAAAACTTATCATCTCTTTAAAAAATTTTGTTAGAAATATGATTTAAGTAATTTCCTAAAATGTAAATTATAATACTGCCAGTTTTTTTCCTTTCTTTATTATTTTATATTTTTATTATTAAATTATATTTAAGGTTCTTCAGTATTTCTATTTTTTATACATTAATTATTTCAAGCTGTTATACTTAAGACCTTCTACTTACCTTTTTGCTTATATTGTTTGTTGTTGTTTTATAAGAACTGTATAATTTGCCATATATTGAATAAAATATATGTTTTTCTTGTTTTCAGATTCATTTTATTATAAGTATATAACATGGAAGATTCTTGCTTATGTTTCAATGCTGCGGTTAATCTTATTAGAAGCTTACCTAAACATGGTAAGTATCTATACAAGATAAAATGAAATATTTTGTTGTGTACTGTAATATGATAAAAATATATTTATTTTGTAGTATTTAGCTTTTTGTTTTGTTTAAAAATTGTATTTATTTGATTTTTTATTCCAATAAAAAACATTTTTTAAATTTGATAACAAAATGTTTAGGATCATATAAACCATCTAATGAAGTTATGCTAAATTTTTATGGCAACTATAAGAGAGTTATGGAGGGTGAATGTAATACTTCAAAGCCTTGGGGGCTTGTGGCATCAGCAAAATGGCAAGCTTGGAAAAATGCTAGTACTTTTAGTAGAGATGAAGCAATGCAAAACTATGTTGATGCTGTAGTTGAAGTAAGAAATATATTTATATTTAATCTTAAAAGTTTGTCAAAACCTATCAGAATTTTACAACTTTTAGGTTTTATCAATGTTTCCTGATTCATCTGAAAAATCTACTTTTAGCTCTCTCTTAAAACTAAATAATCAAAATATAAGAGGTTTGTTATTTCTATTTCTGGTGTTTACTTGATTTGTCTTAACATTTTATATATTGCAAATCAAGTTGAATAATATTTTAATAAATTTGATATATTTTTAGCTTTTTTTTATATAAGAAGTTTTATTTATTCAGTAAAAATCTAGTTCAACATTAGTTATGATTTTTAGAAAATGTTGATGAAGAAGTCACCTTGATCTGTAGTGACAGCGATGAAGAGTTTTGTGATGCTGCTAGTAGTATTGAGTTCTCAAAACAAGGTCTTTTTTAAAAGTGATTTTTCATCAAATTCAAATATATTTTACTTTAGTTGCAGATAATCAGCAAAATACTTTAATTCTTTCAAGTCAAAGAACACCATGTGATGCTAGTAGTGGAACAAAAGTTTATATAATAGATAGTTCTGCTGAAGTAGTTAAAGATCAGTTAAACGAGGTTGTTATTGAATGTTTCAATCTAAAAGTTGTTTACTTTTCATCAATTTAATTTTTTAGAAGCTGTCAAAAGTCAGCGACCAACCTAAAAGAAAAACAGCAACATTAAAAAGAATTTTCAATTTGATCAGGAAATATTTATTTCCAAACCTATCATGGACAACAATTATGTTTATTACTGTTTGGCCACTTTTAGCTAGTATGATTTCAAGAAAATTCATCAAATAACTTTGAATAATCAACTTATTAAATTCATGATGAAATTGTTGGTCTTCATGTGTTTGTATTTTACTACCAGAAGATCTATTAAAGATACCTTCTCTTTATTTAATTATTCTTTTACTTTATTTATATTCTAATTGATTCTATCTTTTCTTGTGAAATCTATGAGCTGCTTTGATTATTTTAAGGTTTTTATGTGATTTTTGCTAAAATGTTGATTAATTCACTAATGCATCGAAATTTCAATTAAAACTATTTTCAAACCTTGATTTTAGTTCATTATAACTTTTTGTGATTATACTTTTATGCAATGTTTTTTATTAACTTCTTTCGGTAAGTGAAGGAAACTGTTTGCATCTACTTATCACTATCTTTCTTTTAGGTACTTTTTAAGAACTGTTTTTAACAAACTTTACAATCGCAATGTCAAAACTAGAATTAGAGATTTGTGACGTTGTAAGAGATGAAAAATTGTCTGCTCCAACTTTTTTAATTGATCAAGAAAACAGTAACGTAGAGATGTCTGATAAAACACAAGATAGTACATCATCACAGGACACTACATCTTCATCTGAAGAGCGAGAGGAAGAAGAGGTTAGAGACTGATCTCATCTTCCAATATCTTGTAGATTGATTAAATCTTTTTAAGGAGTCTGAATCAGAAGTTGAAAGTGGGTCTGATTACGACGAAGAAACCATCTCATCGACGCGCGAGTTATACGCGAAATCCATGCAACGAATCGAACAATTGTTTGACGACATTAACGAGAGGTTCGTTCAAAACATGAAAACTCTTTTGATATTTCAACCAAATCTTCTTGAAGATTATACAAAGAAAAGAAAGAAGATCTTGATAAGAAGCTGCAAGAATTACAAGATGAGACTTCATTTGAATATATCAATGGAGTCCGTTTAATAGATGAAGAAAATAACCAAAAACTTCAGGTTTTAATCTCACCTTTTTTTAACATCTTCACACACAAGTAGCTTACTTCATAAAAATGACTTCTAATTCCATAACCTGATGAATGTCTTGTCTTTCGAAGCCTTCATTTCAACAGCTCTTACTCTTGTCTTTTGATTTGTTTAATGTTTGGCCTCAGTCCAAATCAAAACAGGGGTGCCTGGTCTCACATCAATCAAGTCTCAACATAAACTAATCTCATTAATTTATCATTTATAACTTCCTTAACTGCATCGTCATTACCTGAATTCACTGTTACTGGTTCTATCGTATAAGAATGTGTTTGATCAACACTTGTTTTTTTGAGCTTTATTGTTGATCACTTTTTCTTTACAGGTGATTGCAAAGCACACTAAAGTACATCATGAAATGTTAAAGATGGTTTTAGAGGCGGACAAGCTCGCTTGTGCACAGCAACTACAGGTGACTTGATTCAGTTGTGTAAGAGTCCAAAAGTAGTTTTTATTGACTGTTTTATGTTGTAGAATGACAAACATGAATTACTAGAAGAATTTAGAAATGATTTTGATAACAAATTTCGTTGTTTACAAGAAGATCGAGATAATATGGACATAGAAAAATATCTGGACATACGTTCGTTCAATTCATTTGCCTTTTTCACGTGACTATAAACTTTTATGTGGTTTCAGATAGAGGAATTTGTGATTCTAAAAGTAAAAAGGCTAAAAACGCAGCTACAAAATCGGTGTTATGCAGTAAACGAAAGAAAAAGCCTATTTCAGTACAAGATATCCTTTTTACAACTTCAAATATTAATCAACTTTACTACTAAACTCAATATTTTAACAAAATTTTGCTTAACTTTGTATCTACGACCCCATATTATCTATATGCTGTCAGATGACGATATTATTTCAGATTTAACTGAAATTAGACGAGCTATCAACCTTAACCAGCGTCGTAAACGACCTACTGAACTAAAACGTAATTGAGTCATCTAGATGTGCCTAAAACTCATACTTACAACTCTTTGATAGGTTCTCATCGACGAGGAGTTTTGAACTCCTGTCGATATGATGACGGCAAGCTGATTTACAACGGAAAAGTTTTTGTAAATGATCAATCAGTTTGTATTCAAAATCCGAAGAAAGAAACTTTTGCAGTGTAACTTTTTATCACTTGCTTGCAGTTTCCTACTTATGTTGGTTCTTATTACAGAGGAGTAATTACTGGTATTAGTGAGAAGGAAGTTTTGATCAATCAAATTAATGGTACAAATTCAAAAATTTATTTGCAACAATTACAAAGAGGGAAACTTAGCATACATTCAAGAGAATAACTTTCTTTCATCTCTACTTGTGTTATTTTATTTCATTTTTACTTATTTCTCGGTAACTTTTTTAGACTGTATGGAAAAGATTTTATTTTTTGCCGCTGATCGTAAATTTATCTATAAATCGACATTAGGATAACTTAATCTTGCGTTTTCAATCTTTTGTATATCACTGCTTTTCTTGAGATTTAAATGAAGTAAGATGCTTTTAAATGTGTTGATCAAACACAAAACTAGGGAATGAACACTTACACAAACACTTATATTTAATTTTTCCTTTGTATTTCAACTGTGGGCTTTAGGGGCTAGAAGTATTAACATGAAAAAGGTATAAATGATTTTTTTTCAAATCTTGATTAACTCTTTTTAAAATTTCAATTCATTCCAAAAGATGTATTTTATTTGATTTTGACGAATTACCTTCATGATGTTTTTTATGTGTAAAATATTTTTCATAAAATTTGTGAACGATTTACTGAAACACTTTAAAATATCTGAAATTCTTCTTTTGAAAATCCTTTTTTTGATTTTCATAATTAGTTTTTTTAATATTTAAATTAAACAATAAATGACAGTTTTATAAAAAGTTTTTAATAACAAAAGTCGGCTGCCTGTTGTTTTGACTTTAAAATAATAATTTTTTATAAGGATCATATATTCTTAAAACTAAAGTTAGTATCAAATATGATTGGATGTTGTATACAACTATAAATTTTTCAAATTCAAAACAAATAAATTTTATTTAGATATTTGATAAAAAGAATTTCAACCCGAGTAGAACTTATTAATGAGTTAACTTACTTCATATGCTTTGTACGTATTTAATGTAATTAGGAAATAAATTTTGTCGATGGTATCCAGACATTAACCACTGTTATTTGTAGTAACAGCAATTTAAATCCTCTTAAAGTAGTTCTTTCTTAGTCTTCAACCAATCTTGATATCTTCTTGTAACCGACATTAAGATGTAATGACTAAGAACAAAGCGATCTGTGAAATGAGGCAAATTTATTAATGTAATTTTCTATACCAAAGCAGTTCTTGCATAATTGACTTCATCCAAACCAATAGAATGAAAAACTAAAGCAGTAGTTCATCACCTCAAAAACCTATGCAATACTTGATAGTTTAGAATCACAATCTTAGAGCACAAAAGTACTTAATCAGTTGTTCAATTAAGCATCTCGGTCCTTTTGGGCGCTTACTAGGCTAAGGAGATCAAGCAATAAATAACTGCGTGCTAATGACTTACTTTAATGATAATGAGTATAATCCTTAATATATCAATTTTTTTTTTGGATTAGGCGATAATTTTTTTTTAATTTTAGTAGTTTGTTGTAACTTTAGTATCAGTTTTTTTAACTTGTAAAATTATAAAGAAGTAATGTTCTAAATATAGAATTTGAGGTTTGTAAATAAAGTTATCTAAAGAATTTTTATAGAAAGGTAACTAAAATTTAATTTGGTACAAAGAGAACAATTTATTTGCTTACAGAATATTTTGAATTTAAAGAAAAAATCTCAGGATTTGTAAGTTCAAAAAGTATTAAACTCATATTTAGTTGATCATTTCCTAAAAAAACTAAATTTTGAAAGTACTTTAGATTTAATGCTAGGTGAAGTGTCATTTGAAGCTATTTTGGGATAATTGACTGACAGTTGATGCTAAATAAAGTTATTTCTATGAATTTAAGCTATATCTTACTGAGATAAACTAAAAAGCAATTCCACAACTATTTACTTACGCTTTTTGTTAACGTTATAAACCACTAAAAACAAATTATCTTTCTAACATCACTAGTAGACCTCCTATTTAAACAATGCAGAATTATTATTTTAAAAAGAATAACATATTTCTCCAATTTTTTGAAAACGTTCTGTTTTTAAACTTCTAGTGTGCTTCAAAAAATTCCTAAAACCAAACTTATTGAAAATTACAGTGATTGTATTTAAGTAATTTTATCTGAAATAAGTAAGACAAATTATTCAAATCTTTTGAAAAAGCTATTAGCTTAAATCTATTATTTCTGAATGTATAGTAATTGTACAAAGCGTTCAAAAAGGGTTTGAATTGTTCCGCTCAAGATGAAAGTAACCAATGTATAGTTTGAAAACAAATTTTAGTATTTTTAGAGTTATAATAAAAATTTACAACAAACATATTTTCAAACGAAAAAAAACTTGGGTTTAATGACTCACAATATTTTTGCTACAAATAAATTATGTTAATGTTAGGAGAAAATAGTTTAGAACTTTAAACAATCTTTTAAACAATTCTCCTAAGTTAGAATATAGCTTCAGGCAATAAGAAATCCGAACAATTACTAGAAAGGCTGCAGTCAATAAACCTGCGATTTTGGCATACTAAAGTATATATTTTTGTAAAAAGGAAATTTGAACGGGGCAAGTGTTTTTGTTTTATTATTAATGATGAAAGGCGATAGTGGCGATAATGATTATTAAAACTTTTATTGCTGCAATCTGCAGCAATAGAAACTTATTTTTACTATCGCTGGCTCAGAAATATCTATCGATACTGGCTAGACAGGCTACATGCATTACAAACTTTGAACTGAAATGTCACTCTGTATTAGATTATATAGTCCTTTTGCGGCTTATACGACTTACAGTTGGTATTAGAGAAAAGTACTATAAGAGAACTAACCTCAAGCGGTTGTTAGGATATTTCTTATTTACACTTTAGAAGAAAAAAGGCTTTAAGCTTAAATACTTAACTGCTCTTAGGTTTGCTTTATCATTTACTTTTGCATGAGCAGCTAATGACATTTTTCAAAAAATGCCATTTTCAAGATCAGTTTTTATTATCCTGATTATAGCTTTTCTTATCACTTACGGAGAGGGTAGGCAATAATTCTTTATGCGTAATTAGTCATAATTAGTACCTTATAAAAATCGTGTACATATGTAAATAAATCAAATGCAATCATGAAATGATACTTTTACTTTGTTTAAATTAATGAGAAGTTTAATTTTATGGCAAAGCTAGTAATACAAAAATACGTATTAATGAAAATTACTTTTCAGCAAGACACAAAAGAAAAAAAAATAATATTAGAAGACATCGATTCAAGAAGAGTGCTGTAAGTTTCCAAAATATGTCTATCTAATTGTATGATATTTAGATGAGCCTAACGCTTAATAAGCTACTAAAAAAACTAATGTAAGGAAGATATTAGTTCAAAAATATTTTCACCTAATCTATTTCAAAATACTTTAAGTAGATTATTGTAACTTTCTTGGCATTATTTCTCAATAATTTGAATTTCTTTTTTCTGAATCACTAGCAATTGATTAAAAATGCGCTAGAATATTTTGTATTTTCTATCTATTTGTAATCTTAAACCTAATGATATGCAAATAATTTTATTTAATATGATAGTAGTTTGAAAGCAAGCAACTTAATATGATCAGAGACTATCTATTGATATTGAATATATGATTGATTTAATTTTGCTTCAATTTCTTATCGGTCTAAAAACTTAAGTAAATTTAGAATACAGCTCTTGTAGATTATAATAAATTTTTTCAATGACTTGATAAGACTCTTTAGAAGATTGGTGCTATAACTTCAATATGCTATATTATTCGGATATTATTGAACTTGATCGTCGAATCAAAGGACAATAAATCTCCAGTACACGCCTTATAAGGAATCGCTGCAAGCATTTTAAGTCTTTTGCATTTTCTTTTCAGTTTTATTGCAAGGCTTATAAGCAAATACGCAATCAGAGTATTTAATCAAAATATATATTTAAAAGAATTTGTCGTACAATAATTTCAACTATTTGGAAAATAGTGATTATACAGCAGTGCTTTAGTTGCATACGTTTGTAAATTAGTCTTTCATTCACAAATAAATTCTTGACTTTACTTGAACAAACTTTTGACTTAAAATTTAGAAAGTTTTTTATAGTCACAGATATGTTACCAAGTCTGCAAAGGTATTACACGCGCAACTAAAAACTTGAATCCTTGCAAACAATCAAAGAGAAAAGGTAAATATATTATCTAAATAACTAAGTTAATTTATTCAGCTTACTTAGTGGTTTAAAGCGTAGAAATTATAATATACTTTAAGGTAAAAGTGTCAGAAATTACATACGAATGTATTTAGAGGTCCAATTTAAATCCCATTACTTATTTCACTAAATTTGATCATTTCACAGCGATGTGCCGCTATTGTTATATTCAATTCAAATGTAATTCGGCCTCTATGTTCTTTGATCACTTCTTTAAAGGCCCTTATGGTGGATTAAGAAAAAGGCTGTATAGAAAAAGGTAACTTTTAATAGATTGTTTAAATATATTTATAACTTTTACTGTTTACTTGAAAATAAAGAAATACAAAGTATTATTGTAGATCTTGTTCAACTTTACTACAATGATTATTTTTGCAAAAATATTTTAATTAAATGTCTTAGAATAATCAATACTTATTTAATTCAATAAATATAAGATATTTATCAAACTTATTTATTCAATATTTTAAATGTTTAATTTAATGTTGCTATAAAATAGTTTATTGATCTTGTCTCTATTTCAAAATTTATATATTCTAACTTTCAGTCTAGCTGTAAGAACCTAAAGAAGCAATAAGAACAATCATAATTGGATAACTATTACACCAAAAGTCTAAGATATCTATCACTTATGGAGAAGTTCAATCATTAGAAAGCGTCTCTACGTGCAATTAGTTTTACATTTTTTCCTTAATGTAAACAGTTTTATTTCGTAAACTTATATGCGTGTTTAATCGATGTAAATACTTGATTACTATAACGTATGTTTTTTCTCAAAGTAAGTTTACATAATTTGTCAAGGAGCTGATAATGTTGAAGCTTATCAAGTGAGTACCTTGAAATGGTCAACTGTACAAGGTAAAGATGTATTTTGATGTGAAGATATTTTTTTATTATTGCTGATATCCTACTAAAGTTTTTAGCAATTGCTTTATTGGTCAGTTTTACTTCTTTTTTAATACTTTTGAAAATAAAATATGTTTTACAGCTTTTAAGAGTTTTTTTACACCGCTATTAGTCTTGAAGTGCCTTTAGGCTTGAGTAATTATAGAAGCTACAACAAAGGCTTTTGAAGAAAACTATTTTAAAGAAACCACAATTTATATTTTAAAAGAAAAAAATCTTATTTTTTCAAATCAATTCAATCGTTGTAAATGAGGTTAAGATTAAAAATGTGTGGTTGTTGAATAGATTAAATTGAATATTAATTGATGTAAATTTTCAAAATCAGACGACAATCAACAAATTTTGGCTAACAAGGACTTTGAATCTTAAATTATCAGGAAAATAATTAAATAATTATCTTTTTAATTTCAAGAATTCGAAACTATTTAATATTTTAATCTGATTAACAGCTTCAATAGCAGAATACACAAAATAAAATATCAAAAAATATTCTTTCAATGGTTTATCCAAACAATACAAAACTTACAATAACAGTTTTAAATTATTTTTCAAAACAAAGTGACTCCACCAAAAGTCTCTCAACCATCAACACCAGCTACTAGTTGTTTCCAAAATACTTATTGCTGTAAATTATTCTAAATCCATCATTGTCTTGTATGACTCAAAATGTAAAGTAAAAATCAATTAATGTTATTTTGATCAGAAGAATTATAGCTACTGATTATAAGAATTAATAATTATAAAGAACTATAAGAAGTATGTTGAGAAATAATGATGAAGTGATGTCATCAATATTTATTGTAAATAAAATAACTGAGAGACTCAATTAAAAAGTTTTTAAATGATAAAATATTAATCATGAAGAACAAATTAGAAAAGAATTCGTTTTCTTCCTCTTTGTTGAACCTTATCCAATCTTTGCAGGACTTTTTTATTGTCTTCCTTTTCACAATCATGCTTTTCATATGAGTTTAATAATTCTTTAAACAAGATATCTGAATTTGGATGAGTACTAACAAAAGCTCTTTCTAGTACATAAAGATCAACTGCTTTATCTTCAACAGAAGTAGAATAACTACTCAAACCAAAATCAATCATCCATATTTTAGGGATCCCGTCATCAACATCAGATAACATTATATTAGAAGTAGTCAGGTCTCCATGAATTATATTAGCATTGTGCATAGTAGCCAATATTTGGCCTATTTGTTGTATTACAGGTACAACTGAACTATAGGTGCCATCTATACTTAATCGATTCTTTATATAATCTTTTAACACTGGACCATTTACTTTCTCCATATAAAACAAACATTCTTTATTATTAGTACAATAAACTTGTGGTGTTAAAATTCCAGCTATTTTACATCTTTCAATGGCTTTCAACTCATGCTTTAACCTTTGTTTTCTAAGCTTATCATCAATAACTTTTAAACGGTAGGTTTTTGGAAATCGTTCTTTAACAATTGAAGGTTTACCTTCAAAAGAACTTTCATAAATTTTAGCTTCAGCACCTTGTTTTAACAAGGTAAAATTATGACTCATTATTGTATTTACCAAAAAACTGAGAAATAAAACACACAAATTAATATTTTTAATAAAAGAAAACATTAAAAACATTAGCCATAAAGACATGGAAAATTTAGTTATTAAAAAATAAAATTAAAGCATTTTACTTTTTATAACCAAATATATTTTAAAATATTTTATACTATTATACATTAAAAATTTTATAAAAGATAACCAATGTTATAGATTACATTCATAATTATATAAATATGCCAAAAATATCATTAAGAATAATTATTAAAGTATCATACAAAAATCATTGATTACTATCAATTTCAGCTAGTTTTAAAATAAAACTAAACTGATTGTTAAATCAATCAAACCAAGACTTGTTTATTCTTTTATTTCATGACATAGCAAAGTCTATGAAAATATTTTATTACTTTAAAATATAATTTAGTATAAATCAATAATAATAAATTATTTCAAAAAGACAAATAAAAAATTAACTCAGTTTTATATTTATATAATAGTGCATATTATTAATAACATAAATGAATCAAAGTATTTTAAGAGAACAACCATAAATTCAAAGATTTACTTAAAGCATTTAAGCAATGAGAAAGCATTTATATCAGCTACACGTAAAATATTTACTCTCCACTACAGTCCATAGTAAAATTTCTACATAAAACTATGATGTAATTTAACTAATGGGTAATAAACTACGGGCGAATCGCATTTAAACCTTACGTTGCTTATGAATAAATAATAAAATCTGATTTCAGACAAAATATTATAACTTACTCTATTAGTAGGGTAGTCGCGTGTAGTTAAATTTAAAATGAATATTTATTTTTAACAAATTGTCGTTTTTAGATTTTGGCATTAAACTTTCAACGATTAGAAGTTTAACATCGTAATGTATATCATAGACAAATAAAAGTTGAAATAAACTTTCTACTATGATTTGTGAGACTGAGTTGGTGTTCTATATTCTAAACATTATTCAGGCTATATTTTTTTTCGAAAAGTGGACATTCTTAAAATATGGTCAAAAAAGATCTTTCCTTTTTTGACATATAAAAAAATTACATTTTTGACATAAAAAAGGGCTCGAAAAGAAAACTTTTCCTTACACATATTCTCAAAATAGTATTGTATATAATAATACCTATTATGTATAGCCAGGATAAAAATATAGAAAGAAAAAGATGGAACACATAGCATTTCAGTAGTCCGCTTACAATATTACAGTAAATAGTTACATAGAATGTTAATAATATAAAAAAGAGTCATAGTTTAGGAATGACAGTGTTGACAACATCAATAGGATTCAACTTCAGTTTAAACAGCTCAAGATACTCTGAGATGACATTGTGTGATGGCAGCTAGTTCCAAGAATTATTTGTCTGGAACGAGAAAAAAATGCTAACTAAAATACCAGGTGATATGGGCTTATGAAGGTATAATGCATGTCGTCGGAGTTGATATAACTTAAAGTTTTTTGAGTATTTTTTAAAATCTTTCAAACAATGCGTTTTATTACTAAATAATCAGTTACTCTTCATTCTTCTTTGTAGTCTGGTTTCTACAAACTTATTGCTTCAATCTAGAAAACTCAAGCTAGCTAACCACAAATGTTTCCACCGGTCAATGAATTAACTAAAAAACTCTAAACTAACATCAAATGACTTTCATTTTAACAACAATAAAATTTCCCAATGTCCAAAGAAATAATAAAAGGGCTGCCGGTAGCCAAACTACAAAGGATGATAAAATTTTTTGTAGATACTTTTTATATAAACTCTAATAAATCTTTCTCATCCAAAAAATAATCGGATTTACTAACTTTTGGTCATCTAAGAAATGAGTATCTTTATCTCTTACGAATGAAAATCGGTTCACCTTTTAAACTATTCGTTCTGAATCGGCTTATCTACCTCATATCAAATTTTTTAGATATTTAAAACCAGTAAGATTTAAACACTGTTAAACCTTTTCACGAGATACATCCGTCCTATTCAAGATTTCATTGAAATCTCACTCTAAACTTGAATCCGTTCAAAGATCGTTTACTAGAAAAGTTTTTCTTAGATGTGCTTTTCCCTTTCTTCATACAAAGATCGTTTCTAAAAGCTGAATATTAAATTTTGCAATATCGCTGTATTTTCTCCGACCTTGTACTACTAACTAAAAATGTTATTAGTTTTTGTCATCATAACTTCAATGACTTCTGTATAAATAACAAATTTTCATATATTTCCAAAGGCTCGTCATGCAAAATTAAACCACTTAGCAACTCTAGTAACATCCAGTGGAGTAACTGCTCTTGAACAGGATGTCACTTCATTTTTCGTAATTTTTTCAGATTGTTAAGTAAAAAATTCATTTCGACTTTACTGTATATCAATTTACAAGCATGTTATCTATTCACCTAATGTTTAGTTTTACAAAAGTGTCACATGATGTGGCTAATGTGCTGTGAGCATTTAAATTATAAGCCATAAATGATAGTTTTTTAAGTCAAACATTTATTTACAACTACTGTTAACAAATTTATGTGTTGATTGGCAAAACAAAAAGCTTTTGGATTGATTAAAAAAATAAATTTTGAGATTTAATTGTATAGTAATATAAGTTAAATGATTTATTTGAAAAAGTGGTTACACCAATTTATATTTTACATATTTATTTTTTATAGTTTGTAATACTTTTAATTCAATTTGAGCATCTTCTATATTATCTCTACACCAAAAGTATTTTTCCACAATTAATATTTAAATACTAAATTTATTGTAAAATATTCAAAATTTTCTTGATTTGACAAAAAATTTATTACAGAGTTATATCAATTTTCTGATTATAAATGTATCTTAGCTGTTTTTTTTTGTAATAATCTTGAAATATTTATTTCTATTGTTTGAGGTTAGTATTTAGTTCCTTAAACAATCATACTGCTTTGTTAAGATGCCCAAAATTTATTGTTTATTTGATAAAAAATATTATTATTGTTTGAGCTTGTTGTTCTTTAAAAAGATAAAAAAAACTATTAAATGTATTTTTAGGTTATTATAAACCACTTTTTAATTATGTATCGTATAAAGAATATTTGTTATCCTCCAAGAAAAATATTTGATCTTTCATTAGTTTCAAGGAAATCTTCAAACCAAATATTTAATCAATGTGGTAAGATCAATTTTGTTAAAAAATTCATAATATGCTAAAATATTTTATTTTTAAACATTGTAAGATTTTTAATTGTATTTGTCTCTAATATTTTGGTATTACATAGTATAATATATTGTTTATAAATATTATACAAAGGTTTAATTATATTCTATAAGTTTTAAATTTATAAAATTGTTAAAAATTTGTTGAGTGTTATTGTGTTTACTTTAATTTCACTTTATGCCATTTATTTTAATTCATATAGCTAGTTGAAATTTTTGAAATAAAAAATTATTGATAATACATCACTAAATTTTTATTTATATAAAGCATATTATCTTAATTTTTATATTTATTTCAGAATTACAATCAACATATAGTTTTACACAAGAAAAGCCTGTGTTACATAATCCTTACACGCAAGATTATCTTCTTCAGTCATATCTAAAAAGAACACTACCATTAAATGTATGTATAGTAATCAATAAATAACTTATCTAACTTTTGAGTTTATTTGGTGTTGATTTTATACAAAAAGAATTTAGACAAACCACATATACTAGTTTAAAATTTCTATATCGAATCATTAAACTTTGAATAGAAAATTGTTATATCAAAAACAGTTTTTATTTTTAAACATCATTTATTTAAAAATATTTTAAATTCAACCAAACAGTATTGTTTAGTTTAGTAGTTCATAATAGTATTTTTAAATAGACTACATATACTAAAACTGTTTTAAAGATATTTTAAAGGCTTATAATTGTATTTTATATTAAGCATTATTAAAGTAAACTCTCAATTTTTTTTAATCATTATATTTTGTTTTTGACCATTTCTATATGTTTTGGTGTGGCAATTTTAACTTATGCCCCAATATCCTGGTCCTAACCTTATATAGAGCATAAAGTTACTATAAAATCCAATTTGATTGATTTGATTTTACCTTGACCTTCGACAAACCCCTCTGTTGGTTCTAATCAAACTGTCTTGCTTAAAAATCTTGCTTTTGGTGGTTGAGAATGTTAATAATTCGATTTTTCAGCAGTTACTTTGTGGTGTGTTTCTTAAAAAAGTTGTAATATTTTTCAAAAAGTAATTAAACTAATCTGAAAGTTTTTTGGGGCAAGTTTTTAACTTTTATGATTTTAAAGTACTTTGAAGAAGTTGATAGTGACCTAAGAAGATTTGGGAAGCGTATTGTGGAAGAGATTGAAGATCAAGGAAGACAATGTGAGCTAAAACCTCCCCGATTAACTCAATTTGATGCGTGGGGTAACCGAATTGATCAAATTGAAACTTGTAAAGAATGGAATTGGATGAAGTCGTTATCAGCAGAAGAAGGAGTCGTAGCTATTGGATATGAACGACAATTTGCTGAGTGGAGGTAATTTCCAGCTATTTCTGGAAAGTTAAATTACTATTTAGTGATTTCAAAACTATTTCTTGTGAAGATTTACTGAACTTCTCATCTTGTGTCTTAAAAATTTGAGCTAGATTGTATTTCAGATTTGTCTCCAAAAAACATCTCTTTCATGTAAACTTCCGTTGTCTAATTTTGGAAACTATTATATTTTGTGTTTGATTGCCATGACTATAACTGAACAAACATCTTGAATATTTATTTACGTTTTCAGTCGATTGGTACAAATGTCAAAACTATTTCTTTTCGCGCCCGTTTCTGGTTTATACTCCTGTCCAATTGCAATGGCTGATGGTGCAGCAAAATTAATTGAAAATGTCCATTCCATTTATGGTCATAATCAAACGAGTCTTCAAAATGCTTTTGGGTATGTACTAATAGACATAAAATTTCATTTATTATAAACATTTAAACTGAAAAGTTTGATCTTTTTCTAATAATTTGCTTTTGAATTGTTTAATGTGAGTTGATAACTGGGTAGTTTATGTTAATTGTTGCTATTTTCTAGTCATTTGACAAATAGGGACTCAAACAATTTTTGGACTTCTGGTCAATGGATGACTGAAAAAGAGGGAGGCTCAGATGTTGGTTAGTGAAGATGTTGATAATCTTCTGATGTTCAATCAAATTGCTTTTAATTGTAACTTAATCTCATGTACCGATGTTTATATTTAGTACTGAAGTAAAATGTTTTGCAGCAAACGGTACTGCTACAGTTGCAAGACTACATACAGATGGAAGTTATAGATTAAACGGTTATAAATGGTTTACATCTGCAACTGATTCTGATATAGCATTTACACTAGCAAGAATTATTGATGAAAAGTCAGTTTGAATTATTGATTTCTATTTATTCAAATGAAGAAAGATTTTTGATCAAATATATTTCGAGCACGGTCAAACGGAATACTATTTTTATTATTTAGATGGAAACATTTTTATTTTGCTATATTTGGTTATAATTCAAATGTTTTAAAATAACAGTTTGATTAAAATTGAATTGAACGTTTTTTTTACTTTGATTTTTTATAAAAAATTTAAGACCAAAAAAACTTTTAGTAACTTCATTGTTTAAGTTTGATGTCTCAGATGTTTCACAAGCAAAACGGGTCATCAAAATATGAAATTTAGTACAAATATAGAAATTATGTTTGCAAATTTGCGGTAGAAACTAATTTATGTTAATCATTTATTGACTGAAAAATCAATTCAATGATTAAAGTTATAAAAAAGTATTTTGATTTCTAATTTAAGTTATCGATCTATAATAACAGGGGTAACATTCCACCAGGATCAAAAGGACTTTCTTTGTTTTTCTTGGAGACCAGAGACCCTTGTAATTATGACAAAGTCTCAGGACTCAATGGGCTTCAAGTACAACGTTTGAAATCAAAGCTAGGAACTAGGCAACTACCAACTGCAGAACTGATATTAGACGAAACACGAGCAGAACTTGTAATTTACTTTTCTAGTTGACCTCATTGTACTTAGTACTAACTTATTTAATTGAGTTAAACCCTTTGCTCTTAAATTTGTTATATTTATAGTTGGCACTGTCATCAGCTACTTATATCTAAGCACACATAATGCTTGAAGTTTGATTTTAGGTTGGAAACCCTTCACAGGGGGTTAAGTTGATCTCGTCAATGTTGACAGTTACGCGAATACACACAGCGATACATTCCGCATCAAATATGCGCAGAATAATGCTGTTGGCGCGCGACTTCGCCACTAAAAGAAAAGTGTTTGGTAGTGAACTGAGTAAACACAAGTTACATATTCGAACTTTAACTGAGTAAGTTTCAACTTGTGGGAATTTTGCAAACATTTTTAAACTTTTTATTTCGAAACTTTAGAATGGAAGTAGAAACAAGAGCTTGCTGCCTATTTACATTAGATATTTCTCGGTTGTTGGGGATTACTGAAATAAATCCACTTTTGAATCCAGATGCGGATCAGTTTGCTCATGAAAGAGACTTGTTGAGGCTTTTGACACCTGTTTGTAAACTATTTGTTGCTAAACGAGTAAGTTTGGAAAATTACCAGTAAAAATAAGATAATAAAAGTTAACTTGGTAGGCAATTGTAGTTATATCAGAAGGTTTAGAAAGCTTCGGAGGTGCTGGTTACTTAGAAGACACAGATCTACCAAGGATCTTGAGGGATGCGCAAGTCTCAAGTATTTGGGAAGGAACTACTAACGTACTTTCACTAGATACATTAAGAGCAATCGCTAAATCAAATGGAAAGGTTACAAATTTCTTCCCAATTTGCAAATCATTTGCAAATGATCTTTCAGACTCTCAATTCTTTCTTTCAATCCGTCAATCATCGGTTGAATGTTGTCAGTGAAAGTTGTAATATCCGTGAGTTAAGATCCTCTATCACAAAAGTGCATATAGCAGCCGGTGACCTACGAGCCTTTATCACCCAGGTACTTCACTAATAATTCAAACTAATATGTTTATCTGCATGATTTGTAAACTTAATTTTCTAGAAATTCTTTTAGATAAATTTTGAGTTATAAGTTTAACAGTAACATTATGTTCATATAGTATGCAAAACTCAGATTAAAATACAGATACCTTGTATTACAGTCTACAGCTATGGGCTCCGATGTAATGTTCACTGCCTCTAGAGACTTCTCTTACAGTCTTGCTCGAATTTATTGTGCTGTTTTGTTGCTAGAGCAAGCCGTTAGTCCCATAGCTTCTGATTCTGATGTACATGCTGCAATCTTGTAAGTAAAAAATCAAAACATCGTGTTAAAGATGATTATGTAAATAAAAATTCATTAGATGTCATTTTCTATCAAATGTCAATATTTATTTATTTGATTTAATAATTGAAAATATCAATTGTTAAAATATTGATCCCACAGTAATTGTTAAATGAGAATTAAAAAGCTGAATTAATAATATTTTAATATTTTATCTACAATGTTGTCATCAGGTGGTGTTGTGGAAGAGATTTAAGTCCTGCTGCTACCTCTTTAAGATCTGGAGCTTTTTCAGAAGCAAATTATTCACGAAACGAAATTTTAGTTTTTGAAGGATATAATTAAAGATTTAATTTATTAAGAGTTCGAATTTAAACTTAAGCAATCGTTTTTATTTCTTGTATTTATATGTTTGGAAATCGATACGTTATTTTTGAAAATTAAATTTTGGTTAAACTCGCGATAAATAAAACTCGACAAAAAAATAAATTAAAATTAGCCATCTAAAGTAGTGATAGAAGAAAATTGATGAAGAAATTTATTCACTATTACAAATAAGAGTAATTCTCGGCCCATCTGTTTTCTTATTTAGTTTAAAAAATACAAATTATTAACTTTACATGAACTCAGGAAAAAAGTATGTTTCAAAAATACTTAAGTGAACCTGTTTCAAGCAAAACAGTTGAGTTCTACTAAACTCCGCTAAAAATCAGAGTTTTCTGATTAAATAGTATTTCGAGTAAGAATGTTAGAGTAATCGAATTGCAATTTTACATTTTGATAAATAACAGCTTGCTAAATAAAAAAAGATTTTTAATATTTTCATTTGTAGCTCTAGTTTTCTAAAATTTATATTTTGTTTTGCAAACTATGGATGCTTTGGAAAAGTTTTGAAAATAAATTACAAACAAGCTAATATCAATTTATAGCAGAATTTTTTATTTCGATTTTAAGTTCATTCAATTGACTTTTTAAAAAGAAAAAATGATTATAATTTTTCAGTTTTAGTTTTTAAACTAAACCTGCATAGATTAAATAATACATTTTTTAAGAATAACTTTTGTATAATTTAAAAAGACAAAAATGTATACAATGGTTACATAGTAAACATTCTTTTTAAAACTTATGCTATGCTTTTGATTGATTCAAAAATAACTACTATCTCTTCACTCAACAGTTAAAGTTAGCTTTCCACTAGATGCTAAGCAAGAATAGGTGCTAGAAAAAGCTAAAAATAAATTAATATATCAGTACAGTTTACTTCAGATAAGTGACTAAGTAAGAGATAACTAGCTGCTGAGTAAAAGCATTAGTCAGAAATTTACAACTAAACTAGTAATTTATTTTCGTGCAGATGATTAGATATTAAAAGTTTGATAACTTTACTTTTGATTTTCTAATCGCTTAATGATAAAGGAAGTAAAACTACTTATCGTTCTTTCATAAAATTTCTTAATTTTTAGTTTCAAATATAAAATTAGTGTTTTTTAGTCTATCTTATTAATTTTAAAGTTATGTGGCATATCATTTTCACAGTAGTGAATTGTTTTGTTCTAAAAAGAAAGCACGTATAATATATGACGTCAGATCATATAACTTCCTGTAACTGAAGTCCAAATATTTTGCAATCAAATTTTTTAGTTATTATATTTGCTGTGACTAGTATTATGCTAAAGTAATTATCTAAAAACTGATAAATAAGAAGTTTTTCTGAAACAAAGTCTTACTCGACATAATTGAAAGTATTCTTGATAGAAATCAAAACTGCTTAAGATATGTATTCAAAGTGTTTAGTATAAACTTTATGGGCTATATAGTAGTTATAAGAATATAAAAATAAGCAATAGTAGCTGTGAATGCTTATAATGGCACAATTTTCACAAAGTAAGTTTTCTACGCTGCTAAAGAATAGTGCAAAGTACTTTAGGCTATATTTTAACTTTTTGTTATTTTTACATTTGATTTAATCAGTCTTTAGATTTCATCTTCTTTTTTTAACAGTTTTGAGTTCTCATAACATGAGATAAGTGTTCATCTATAATATATGATGTAAATTGACAGGCGAGTTAAACAAAATTATGCTTAAAATTGATGTAGTTTTTATCATCTTTTGATCTATACTTTTTCGAATTATCTTTCATAAATTTCATCCAAATGTATAACAGCATTTGTAAACTAAAAAGAAATAGCTGAACAAGTTTTATTTCAAAATTCGACTCGATACAGTATATTTTGATAAAATCTTTCAATTTGTTACAACTGCAATTGATTTTTCTTTACAGTGGTCATGTGATATGGTTTGTAAGAAATGGAGAGCATTCCTTTTGTTGCCAACATATGTGAAATGGCAGGTTGAAAAAATAACAATTTATCAAACTGCTTGTCAATCAAGCTGTGATATAAGATATTTAACTTACCAATTAGACTCTAACGAGCAAAAGTGATTTTAAATACCACACTCAGTAAACATTTTTAAAGCATTATCTTCCAGCTTATTACTAATAAATGTATAATATTAAAGTATACGTGATAACAACTAACGTAACTAGTTTTCTAAAACAATATATATTAACTTTTCATCTCTTTTGTAGGGTTAAAATTAGATTTTTAATGTAAAAACTGTATAATATCTTATCTATTTATCTAAGTTTAGGATTTGTCAAACACGTTAGAATCTATTTCTATTTTTGTCCATTCTAAAGTTTAAATGCAAATTCTTAAAAGTTTGCTGTTTATATAAAAAACAATTTTAAAAACCATTCTTTTTGTGTAAGGTCTTAAAATTGTGTTTATTTATAAAGCGGATAAGAAAATTTACCAACAAAATACATCATTGAAACTAAGTTTATTTAAATGCCTTCTTGAAGTTCTAAAATCTTATAGCATGCTGTTACTTTTCTATAAATAAGTTTTGATGTTAAATTCAATTTATGATTCTAAAGTTGATTCTAAAGATATCAAAATTATATTATTTACTTTTTGATTAAACTCCATGGTAATAGATACATTTATTTAGGTATTATTTTTTAACTTTTTAGACATTTTAATAAAGTAAAAAAAGAAATTTGAAGTTTAACTTTTAGTTTTATTAATAGAAAATATATTTACTAACTTTTTTCTTCATTTTAGAACTGATTAAAAAATTGTTCAAATTTAAAGAAATAGTTTTTTATAAATAAACAATTTTTCTTAATAATATGTAAACAATGCTAATCACAAATGCTCAAGTAAAAACTGCTTAAAGATACTTCTGTACTTAAAGATCTACAAAACCCAAAAACTGTACAAATTTATTTAATTTTAAGCAATGTTTATACCTGTATATAAATTTTGATATATCAAGAAAAGTTTTGTCTTGAAAAATAAGCTGTTTTTCAGGTCAAATAACCTAGAAATATTTTCTTTTATATTTTATAAGCAAACTTGTGGTGTACTTAATTTGATTAGAAGTAGCAGTATAAACACAAGCAGATAATTAGGTTTTCAAAGTCTATGGTTTGTAAATTATTTTTTATTGTATTTTCTATTAATTATTCATAAAAAAGATGAAATCGATTTATTCTCATTTATTTCTTATACCACTTTAATCTATAGATTATCTTATAATTATACTAAGATACTAATTACAATTTTTCTACTTACTATTATCAGTTTTTATTTTTTTACTTATACAAAAAATTAGAGATTTTACTGCTAAAGGTGAACTTTAAACAGATATATTTTTTTAAAGTTTATCAAAAATTTCAAACTAAAATATTCGATTACAGTCTTAAAAATCTTCTTCTATTTCATTAACTTTATTAAACTATTTGACAACATGAAGTATCATAAACTTTAAGAATGGAAGCAATTTTTATAAAAAATTATACTCATTTTTCAAACAAACTGTATAATAATTTTATCTAAATGTAGTTCATAACAAAATAAATGAATTTTTATTGTCTTATTATATCATTTAATATCATATTTAATTGAATATAAAATAAGTGAAATTATATATGACTTTAAAAAAATTTGAATAATTTCAAAGCTAAGAAACTTTTAAGAGATAGAAAGAAATTTAAAACATTTTCATATAAATATTAAGTTTTGTATATATAGCCAAATAACATTTGCTAAAGTTTTAAATAGCTATTTTTCTTTGTCATAAGCAAACTTTTTTTTCAAGCTTCTTCATAAAAAACTTAGTTAATTTGAAAAGATGTACAATAAATGATATTTTCAATGTATAGCTGGATTTATTTTTTTACATATAAGATAAACTTAAATCAGTTATTATTGTGGTGTTGTTTCATTGCTTAAAGAGATCTTTTTAAAGATAGAGATCAAAATTGAATTCAAGTCAGCTGTGTTACAGTTTATTTACAAATACTTTAGTGAGTTCATAATTCTAACAGCTTAACTAATTATTTTATGGTAAGTACATTTCATTTTCATAATGAAAGAATTACATTTACATTGATTTGTAAGAGTTTCTTACTTTTTATTGTTTTCTTGTATAACTTAGTACAGAATAATAGTTCGTTTATAGCTTGATGTATAATTTATTTAAATTTAGAAACAGATTTTCAAAATAGAAGCAAAAACAAATTATGAGAAAAAAAAAACTTTCTTGTTTTATGTAGTTTTATTTCTTTGGAATATTATTAAAAACGCAAGAAAGTTCAAATTGCTCTCAATAACAAATGTTTAAAAATTGTTATTTTTTTATTAAATAATATTATGAGTTAAAGATAATACAGTCTATACTGTAATCATAGAAATTAAAAATATTTATCTAATTCAAAGCTGTTAGCTTAAAGTAACTTTCAGTAGTCTTTTTATTTTAAATGTTTATATTTAAATAATATTATAAGCAAGCTAGTTTTTAAAAAACTTAAAAGTATATGTAGTGAGGATAATTTTTTGTTGCATTGAGTATTACATAAGGTTAACAGTTTTTTAAGCAAAATTTACAAAAAATGGATGTGCAAAAAACTCAAGAAGTTTTAAAAAGTTGTTTTTATTATTTGAATATGATTTTTTATTTACAAAATGTTTTGTAACTTAAGCAGATTTAGGTTTTGTAATAATTTAGTTCTATACTATTTTGATGATTAATATGTATGAATAAGCTTTACTGGGTTTATTTGTTTTTTTTTATTTCGGTCTTATTAAACTAACACCATATTTGATCTACTGACAATTTTTAAACGTAAAATTTGATGTTATATAACATCATCAACGCTTGCATGTATGTATTTATATTCTAAATCGATATAATCAAAGGATATATTAAAATTATTTTGACTGCGAATAATGACATGCAGTTTATTACCGTCAAAAATAAATGAGCTATTTTTATAAGCTTATTTAGGATTGAATAATCAAATTTTAATATTAATGCATAATTAACTTTTTATTTATGTTTAAACTTTTTATCTGGTAAATATAGAATTTAAAAAAGATTGTTGCAGTAGTACACAATTATTCTTTTTGTTGTTTCATTGTCAACCTGTACATGAGGTAAATCTGAACTAAGCGTCATTTTCTTAAGTATTTCTGGCGAACCAAGTTTTTAACGAAAAGCTATAGTTAATTTGATTTGATACAAGATAGGATTTTGCTCATATTTATATAAGTTTCAGCTTTTAGTTTTACTTGCTTTTCGAATATCATGTTCAAACTATTTTTTATCTTCAAATAAAGTAGTAGTAATCTGTTAAGCTCTTAGTGAAATTTTTCTGTATCATTTTAGTTTCTTTGTTTTAAAAATAGTCTTATGTGAAAACTCTGCTTTTTAAAAGTCACATTAAGGAAATGTATAGATATAAATAAATAATCAATCTTTTAACCACTGAAAAGTGCACTAAACAATTTGTTTTGAAATTATTTATTTTCAGAAATTCAAAAACTCAATTTATTACGACTTCAGCTAATAACTTTTCGTGTAGTCATAAACACGATTATTAGACTAACGCTTAGTAGGTTTATTTCACGTTTATTTAAAAGATTTAAAGGGCTAAAAAGCAAATAGATTCAATTTTTTTAGTTTTTTCCTCATATTATTTTTCTAAATCATGGTTTAAAACAAGATTGTAACGTTAGCCACAAATTGTATTACGCAAACTAGACAAGCATATGTTAACTGCTTGATTTTAATTTCCTAGATTTTCATTGTTTTAACATTTAAATTAAATTCAGTAGTTTTCTCATGTTGATGACGTCATACATGACGTATATTAAGATTAATTGTCTCTGCATCTTTTAAATTTCAGACTTTATGTTATTAATTACAAATACTTACGAGGCAAACTCTAGAGTTAAAAAGAGAACATTTTCAATCTAAGCTTATTGGTTCTTTAATAAAAGTTTTTTAAACATTTAATTTAAAGTTTTGTACTCTTAATCTCAAATCTTTTAATGTCATAACTAGTAATCATCTCAAAATGCTGAAAAATATTTTACGTTTTCTAATAAACAAGCGGTGAACTTGGAAAATCGGTTAACTAGACTGAAAGCCAAAAAACCCACTTAAATATAAAACTGTAAAACACTGGTAAATATTTTCAACCATATGGTTCAAAACTTTTTATTGGTTTACTATCTCTTCATGTTAAGTTTCCATCTGTTTTTGAATGCTCTATTCAACCAGGCGGAACATACTGTCAATTACATTTACGTTTACCAAAGTATCTAAATTTTGAAAATAAATTACTGAGAGTGTTTTTAACGAGTAAAAAGACTACATAAATCGAGTAGTTTCACGTTAAAACACTCAATTGTATAATTTAAATTTCATTTTACCACTGTCATTGATATCCTGTGTGTTGTATGAACTTATTTACAAACTTTTAGTAGATAAATCTGTATGTTAATTTCAAACTGACAGTCAACTGGTTGATATGACTTAAAAAAAGATTCATTAAAAATACTTTTTGGAATAAGAAATTATAATTTAGCAAAACGGAAGTTAGTTGATAATTTCAAGAAATCTTTACCTAAGGTTTTTCAACACTAATCATTTTGTTTCTACTTGTACTTGCTATAGAAGTTACTGTTTATGTAAACTGGGTAAGGGTTGACAGAGTCAATATTTTGTTAAATAATTTGTCTAATAGAGTTATAACAGTTAACTTAAATGGAACTTAAATAAAAAAATAGTTATTTCTATTTGACTTTTTGCTTTATTATCCTGGTCTATGTTTTTTTTAATTCATATTTGTTTTGTTTAGTTTCTTGGCTGCTTAAAGGTTTAAGTAAATAAACAATTCAATATCCCATAAAATATTATTATTTTTCAATTAATGATGCTATATAGAAGTTACGTCATTTAACGGTGGCTTCCTTGTTTTTCAAACTGTAAAAAGAACAGCAACGTACTTTCTTGCTAGTTCAGATTGAATTTCGATAATCTTTCAGTAGTATGGCCAACATTCTGATCTGTTTTTAATTGTAAGGAATTTTCATTCTTAATTATAAAATGACTTAAAAAATTTCTACTAAAGTCAACAGGAATACGGATGCATTAGCAGAGAACATTGTGAAGTTATTTAATTTTAGTTTATAAAAGATAGTAATTATGAAAATAAAATTTATTACTAAGAATAGTTTGTTTATTTTTTAAATCTTTCTATTTCTCACCCACTAATATTTCACAAAAAGTTTAAGTCTAGTTTTAAAGTATCAATTTATTTAAAAATTAAACCATAGAATTCAGTCGGTTTGTTTATAACTTTAGAAATTACTTTGTCTTTTAACTTTCTCGTGAGTTTGTTGTTTGATTTTTTTATTATTATCATTATTCATTAAAAAGCTTTTAAATGTTCGACAATTATAAAAATTCGCATTTAAGAAAAAGTCTACAAACTTATAAATTTATTCATCTAAACATATTTTGTTTTTACAATTATTATGCAAAGTTAAAGGTGTTCATATATAAATATGATAATTTTTCTGTATATAGAATATTATCTAACTAGTTGATTTAGGTTTTAGATTGAAAAATGAAATATCAACCGCCTGTAAATCAGACGTCAAAGTTTTTACAAAAACTGAAAACCTTTGAAAGTTGTAGAGTATAAGCGCTGCTGGTGAATGAAAAATGAATACTTCCGTAAAAATGTTTCACTTTCAAAAACTAACTAAAAGAAACGTTTCCAGTCGAACTGATTAATTGAAAGCTTTTGAGCGTTACAAAAATATTTTTTTAATTTGAAAACTTTTGAACAATATTAAGTTCTATACTCTTTGTCTCTTTGTTGATGCCTCAGCTAATTCATTTTAAGGTATTTTTTTTATTTTTCTTCTTGAATTAACAATTAATTATGGCATTAATCACGTCTACATTCAGCAATGTTTCTACTTTTCACGGTTTTTATTTGTTAAATGAACGAAACAATAGATATTTACATTTGTTTAGCTTCTGGCATCATCTAATTAAAAAGAAATTATCATTAATTTTAAAGGCATAGGCAATGCATTTATTTATCGGCCTTATTTTCTAAATTGAGGCTTATTCAAATATAATATCGTTAAAAATAAGCGAGATTTTATATGTCGAGTTTTTGTGATATTTTTAACATTATGCTGAAAGATTAATATAGAATGAAAATTTTCAAAATTATCTTGGTACAAAACTAACATGTGAATAAAGATTTTTTATAAATACCTTTTGAACATTTTGTTTGGTTTCCATTCTGATGTAATTTAGAAAATAGCTTTAAGAATATAGTTTATAGTAATTTTTGTAAAAACTTAAAAAAAAACTTTTAGAAATCAAACTTTTGTAATAAATTGTAAAACTATGAATTTATAATTCTTTCTTGGAATTTATATTTCTTTTCTTGGACTAAAATATCATTAACTAGTTTGAGCTATTACATTTATTTAGAAACTTAGATTCTCTCTAATATCATTTTTCTTGAAACAGTTATAAAAGTATATTTTAATAAGATAAATATTTAATTTTGTATTAAAAAAATACTGCTTTTAGAAAAATGTTTTTTTTTATTTACATTTTATAAATTCATTGCATTTTTTAATTAATTTTTCTTACTTTTTGCTGAAACATTTATAGAAGATATTTTATATAATACTTCCTTTTAGCTTAAGAATGAATTATTTTACTTTTTTAGAGCAAAAAGTTTTTAGCAATGTTTACTGATTTTAATTTTTCCAATAAACTATAAATTATTTGGTATTATGTATAAGCGTCAGCAAATTTCATTAACCAGTTTTATTTTAGTTGTCTTTCGAAGTGAGAATATGGCTTTTCATAAATATAGGTTTAGTTAATAAGCTGCTATTCTTAATAAACTATAATTCTTCAAATAAATAACGTTATTCACTAATTTTGTACATTTTTTAAATTTGAACGGTTATATGTTTTGATAAGAACATATTAAATTCTATTTGGACCTTTTTTATGTTTAATTGTTTTATTAATTATTTAACTGATAATTTGCAACACTTATTGAAGTCATCTAATTTATTTTTTTTGTGATTACAGTTAAAAGTTGTTTTATTATTTTTGTGCTAAAATTTTTTTAAACATTTAGAAAATGGTTTAAGATTTTTAACTTTACAAATTCTTTAAAGTCTATTTCAAACTGAAAAATTATTTTACTAAAGTAAACCGGTTGCTTAAGTACAAAATAAGAGTTTGATTTTCTTAATTTTCTTTAAATAGTTGACTTGCCCAAAATTATTCTACTATTTTTATTAAACTTTTAAAGTTAAAATTTGTACCCAAAAATTATATTTTGAGTTAAACATAGCACAACTACAAATACAAACCTACTCTACCATGTAAATGTATCAAAAAATCTAATTAAAAATTTGTCATTGTAAAAATGTTTTTGTTATGAAAAATTATGATGATTTATTTAATTACAAACTTCTAATTGAACATAATTATTTTACTTTTAAACTTCTGCTTTTTAGGGTTTACTGTTAGGTTGTTTATTCTACCAACATCTATAATGACTGATGATATCAAGTCGAAGGACCTTGCCATGCAAGTTCAGAAGAAGATACTTGGTAAAATGGCTTCGAAAAATTTTTCAAAGATGTTGATAGATGAGCGAACTAATGAGATTTTAGATGAGTTGTACAAAGTATTAAAAGATTACAAGAACAAGAAAACAGCAGCTAAGCTCATCAAGGACCTGATGAAGATCATGATTAAGATTGGTGTGTTGCAACGAAATGAAAGGTTTAGTGCTGATGAAATGAAATTTGCTGAAAAGCTTCATAATAAAACCCGGTATACGGCTCTGACTATAGTCAGCTTCTATGAAGTGGAATTCACCTTCGATAAATACGTTTTGTCGAAGCAAATTACTGAAGGCCGTACCCTTCTTCATCAATTGGTCACTGGTCACCTCAAAAACAAGTCCAAGGAACGTATTAATACCATATTTGATCTTCTTAGTGATATTGACTTCCTGGATAAACTGTTCGAAAAGTCTGGAGAGTACCGACCTCATCTAGATATAATTGCTACAAGAATTAAGGAGCTTATTGACAATAATATCTTATAAGTCTCATTTCATCTTCATTTCTGCTACTGCTGTAAGAATCCTTATTCTTGCAGCCCTAATTCCGTCTTGCCAGTAATAAATCAGAAGAATAAGTTTTGTTTAAAGCTGCTACTTCAAGAAAACTTTAACTTGGTTAAATGACTTCTACTTCTATACCTCTCATTCGATGAAATTATGATAAGTTCTCTGATTCTAGTGATTTTGCTGAAAAGCGCTTCTTTGTGCTTGAAGAGAAGTTACTGTTTTGCTTAGCAATCTTCACGAACGTAAGTAACCTTGAGCTCACAATAAACCTTATTTCTATCCTAGTGTTTTTATAATTTCTAATCAAATCATTTAACAATTTTATTAAGTGATTATGAAAAAGATGCTCGCAAACAAAATTAAATAAAAGATGTTTTTATTTACTTCAGAGTATCCAAAAAGTTTTGTTGAATATTTAGGCTTCTATATAACTAATTTACAGCTTTTTGAAAAAAAACAATAACTAAGTGCTACTATCAATCATTAAAGAGCTCAATCTTCTGGCACTGGCTTATGTATCGCGACGTTTATTCGATCAAATTGAAGGTTGTCCTTGTTTTAACTTAGTTTTTCTCTGTTATCTTTTTTTATTTACTTCAAAGGGAAACAGAGTTATTGAAATTAATTTTTTTTGACATTCATTTCTAGATTTCATTCTGTGATTACTACCAAGACACGTGACAAACCGTTAATTCTTCGTGATTCTATCTGTATAAAAAATATTGTAACTTGTTATATACGGATTTAACTTTTTTGAATAAATTTTTTCCGGGTGATCGATTTTCTTGTTTTTAAAAGTAAACTGCTTTTTTATGTCTTGTCTACGATTCTTTAGTTCTAGATGCAACCTATCTCGGCACTCGTTATAAACTTGTGTATTCTTTTCATGTGACCTTTTTAATCAGGTGACCATCAAGGACTATGATAAAATTATAGATCTGTAAAATCAAACAAGTGAGATATGAAAAAATAATATTCTATGTTTAATATATTTACAACACTAGTGGGTATTTACAAAGCAAATGTTTATATCTTCATATATCCACAATAATATCAAGCATTAATACTTAAAAGAGATTCTTCTATACGAGATGTTGTAAGGACACAAAGTAGTTTTCAGTAATTTAAACTAGTCATCTTCTAGTATCAGGCAGAAATAAATATTGAAATCAAATAAATATTAAATTGAATTAAAAAATTCTAGCTTTTTTATAATTGAACTTCCATAGATTCAATATTTATACTATAAAAAACAATTAAAAACAGTACTTTTGAAGATGACACTAATTAAGGAAAGAGACCTTAAGACAAAAATAAAGTCTAATAATATGATGCAGATTTAAAAGAGAGAACATATTTTCTCTTTAAATAGAAAAATTCAGATACTAAAAAAGATATTAAAATAAATTATTCAGATATTAAAAGAAAGTAGTTTGATTACTTAGTTTTCTAGAAGCAAGTTACATTTTCTAGGTGAAAAAAGCACAATCCTTTTTTTAAGAAACGCAAACTTTGCTTATTTTTCTAAATGTTTATAGGTATATAGTGTGGCATAGTTATGTATAATAGTAAAGTATTTTATTGATGATGTAAATGTGTTGAAAGCAACTATCGTATAGGCGGTTGTCATTCGGTCATAGGCTTGTTGTAGATAGCACGTATTGTAAGTATACTTATTGTTGTGTTAATCGCCTCAGTTGTTTGAATAAAACTGTTTATAAAGAGTCATTTTTATCACAATTTATTCAAATAGAACCTCATTCTAAATCTATATTAAATATAATAAAAAGATCTTAACCGTTGCTAAGCTTTAACTACTCTAAGCTCCAAAAACATCTGGCAATAATTCGCCAAACAAATAAATTCTTTTTCACTTAAATATTAGATTTAAGTTAATCATTTAAATATTACTGTTGCTGAAATTGTCTGGTATGTTTCTGCTTGTCTTTAATTGCATTTCTTTCAAATTACTGGAACCTTGAAATTTGATTACTAATTGAATAATATTAGTTTATTTCAAAACTATGAAATGTATTATAGTTCAAAAAATTTGTTTTAAATCGGTTTATTTAAGATTGAATAATCAAATTTTAATATTAATACATAATTATCTTTTTATTTAAGTTTAAACTTTTTAACTGGTAAATATAGAATTTAAAAAAGTTGTTGCAGTAGTACACAATTATTCTTTTTGTTGTTTCATTGTCAACCTGTACATGCGGTATATCTGAACTAAGCGTCATTTTCTTAAGTATTTCTGGCCAACCAAGTTTTTAACGAAAAGCTAAAGTTGTAATAAATTGAGATTTGATAAAAGATATGATTTTGGTCATATTTACATAAGTTTCAGCTTTTACTTTTACTTGCTTTTCGAATATCATGTTCAAACTATTTTTTATCTTCAAATAAAGTAGTGGTAATCTGTTAAGCTCTTAGTGAAATTTTTCTGTATCATTTTAGTTTCTTTGTTTTAAAAATAGTCTTATGTGAAAACTCTGCTTTTTAAAAGTAATATTAAGGAAATGTATAGATATAAATAAATAATCAATCTTTTAACCACTGAAAAGTGGACTAAACAATTTGTTTTGAAATTATTTATTTTCAGAAATTCAAAAACTCAATTTATTACGACTTCAGCTAATAACTTTTCGTGTAGTCATAAACACGATTATTAGACTAACGCTTAGTAGGTTTATTTCACGTTTATTTAAAAGATTTAAAGGGCTAAAAAGCAAACAGATTCAATTTTTTTAGTTTTTTCCTCATATTATTTTTCTAAATCATGGTTTAAAACAAGATTGTAACGTTAGCCACAAATTGTATTACGCAAACTAGACAAGCATATGTTAACTGCTTGATTTTAATTTCCTAGATTTTCATTGTTTTAACATTTAAATTAAATTCAGTAGTTTTCTCATGTTGAGGACGTCATAAATGACGTATATTAAGATTAATTGTCTCTGCATCTTTTAAATTTCAGACTTTATGTTATTGATTACAAATACTTATGAGGCAAACTCTAGAGTTAAAAAGAGAACATTTTCAATCTAAGCTTATTGGTTCTTTAATAGTATTTTTGAAACATTCAATTTAAAGTTTTGTACTCTTAATTTCAAATCTCTTTCTTTTAATGTCATAACTAGTAATCATCTCAAAATGCTGAAAAATATTTTACGTTTTCTAATAAACAAGCGGTGAACTTGGAAAATCGATTAACTAGACTGAAAGCCAAAAAACCCACTTAAATATAAAACTGTAAAACACTGGTAAATATTTTTAACCATATGGTTCAAAACTTTTTATTGGTTTACTATCTCTTCATGTTAAGTTTCCATCTGTTTTTGAATGCTCTATTCAACCAGGCGGAACATACTGTCAATTACATTTACGTTTACCAAAGTATCTAAATTTTGAAAATAAATTACTGAGAGTGTTTTTAACGAGTAAAAAGACTACATAAATGTGTGTTGTATGAACTTATTTACAAACTTTTAGTAGATAAATCTGTATGTTAATTTCAAACTGACAGTCAACTGGTTGGTATGACTTAAAAAAAGATTCATTAAAAATACTTTTTGGAATTGGAAATTATAATTTAGCAAAACGAAAGTTAGTTGATAATTTCAAGAAATCTTTACCTAAAGTTTTTCAACACTAATCATTTTGTTTCTACTGGTACTTGCTATAGAAGTTACTGTTTATGTAAACAGGGTAAGGGTTAACACAGTCAATATTTTGTTAAATAATTTGTCCAATAGAGTTATAACAGTTAGTCTATATGGAACTTAAATAAATAAATAGTTATTTCTATTTGGCTTCCTGCTTATATTGCCCTTTCACAGGTATTATCAATAATCCATATTAAGAAATCAATGAAGTCATTTTTTTTAAAGATTAACTAGCAAAAATATGTGAATCAAAAAGCAGTAAATGTCGAAAGACTTATTCATCTTATAGACATACTCGTTGCTTGTCTCTTAAATGCTAAAAAAAGAAAAGACTGTTTTTATTAGTAATTACTTTCGAGATAGTCAAAAAAGAATTAATTTTCTTAATAATTGTTTAATATCTTTGTTACAGACAGACATGACCAGGCGCAACAAAACAAAAGTTTTTTGGGGGTATGGTTGTTTTCTATGTCAATTTACATACTAATATAAAACTATACTAGTATTATATAACTTACAAACGTTACCTACAGTTGCATTAAAATACAAATGTTTGAAAATAACAATACTGCCTGTTATAGCTACAGGCTAAGTATTTTTAAAAAGCTTTACTTTTAATTAATGGCTTTGGTATATTTAGATTATACTTTATCTGTATTAATACTGTTTTTAAGCTAATACGCTATGATGAAAAACTGTAAAATCTATACTCAAATATCTACAGCAAGAAAATATTGACTAAACTAATATTAAATTTTAGGATAGAAGATTTATGGCATTAAATTTCTCATTTTTATATAAGCTTAAAACAATGATCAAAATAAAATTTCACACCTTTAGTCTAAAACAAATACTTATACTAAGTGTTTACAATAAGCTACACTAGTTTGAAGTTAAAGAATTTCTGTTTTACGTAAAGTTTTACAAAAAATTAGCAAGTAAAAATTTTGAAGTAGATTTTTATTGTATTACCAGCTTTCAACAACTAAAAGAACTGAATTTACTTGAAACCAGCTTTATTAAGCTTTCCTATATTTTATTTTCAATTGACAGTTAGGATTGTTCTTACTTAAACGTTTTTTAAATTATTAAAACTAATCTCATGCTAAATATTTCTGATACATCATTTTTGGCATAAACCTCATTTTTGTAAATATCTGCAAGATCCCTTTTAGCTTTTATAACTAATTTCCTTTATAGACAAGTTTATTTAATCTTTAATTTATCTTGATAATGTTTGTAAGTGAGTTTTAAAAATTCTAAATTGAACCAACAAACCACTTTTCAAAAATGTTTATGCAAACATAATTCTAGTCAAATTTTTAGTATTTAAAATCAGAACAGCTATCTTATTCAGACATGCGGAAGATGAGTTTAATAATAGAAACTATATTATCTAAATATTGAAAAAAATGTAGGTTATTTGTTTTAATATTCACTGTTTAGAAATTATTTATTTTTATTCATTAATATTCTTAAAATAATAATCTTTTCATTCGTCTATTTTATCTTATGTAAGCCTGAATAGTTGGCTCAAATTTTTCAACTTAAAGTAAAACTTTTATGAAAAATTCAACACAGTTCTTTGCATTATTTTTAGAATTTACACCGATGCTACTATATAACGTTTCTACTTATACAACTAATGGTTTTCATTGAACACTATAAGATTCATGCTTTATTCATACAGCTTTTCTGAAACATCTTAAATAATACATTTATGCAAAATAGCAGTTAATAACTTTTGTCAATAATTTTCTTTTAGTAAACTTTTCAAATTATATTTCAGTTTTTTTTCCAAATAAAATTTTCAGAAATAGTTCATTCTTTAATTCAATAAGCATTTGCTTAGTTTGTACAAAAGTATTTAACTAGAAGAACATTTGAAACGAAATAATGCAAAGCTTAAAAACGTTTTGTATGCTTCAATTTATTCAAACAAAGTCTAAAAACGTTAAGATATTCAAGTTATCAAAATTTTTCCCTAAGTCTTTTAATATATGTAGTAGTATACACATTCTGAAATCAATGAACAATTAACACAAAAAGTTAATTCATAAAAAGCATAACCAATTTGTTATTAAAACTAAAGACCATAGTAATTTATAACAATTGGATACTGCATTAAAATCATTATGTATATAGAGTTTAATCAAAACAGTATGGATAAAAATGCAACTAAGACAACAAACTTTAAAATAGTTTATTTCTCACATAAGACTTCATAAAATAAATTCTAAGCCTACTACATAGGTATGATTAATTTAAACCACTATACATTGTAATCAAACGAAAGTAGTTTGATTACTTAGTTTTCTAGAAACAAGTTACATTTTCTAGGTGAAAAAAGCACAATCCTTTTTTTAAGAAACACAAACTTTGCTTATTTTTCTAAACGTTTATAGGTATATAGTATGGCATAGTTATGTATAACAGTAAAGTATTTTATTGCTGATGTAAATGTGTTGAAAGCAACTATCGTATAGGCGGTTGTCATTCGGTCATAGACTTGTTGTAGATAGCACGTATTGTAAGTATACTTATTGTTGTGTTAATCGCCTCAGTTGTTAGAATAAAACTGTTTATAAAGAGTCATTTTTATCACAATTTATTCAAATAGAACCTCATTCTAAATATATATTAAATATAACAAAAAGATATTAACTGTTGCTAAGCTTTAACTACACTAAGCTCCAAAAACATCTGGCAATAATTCGCCAAACAAATAAATTCTTTTTCACTTAAATATTAGATTTAAGTTATTCATTTAAATATTACTGTTGTAATTGTTTAGTATGTTTCAGCTTGTCTTTAATTGCATTTCTTTCAAATTTTTAGAACCATTTTCATAAATAAATGTTATGCTTGAAAACAAGTGGAAGAAATAGTTTAAAATTATTAATTAAAAGAGATTTACTTGTTTATATTTGAACATCTATATGTAATTTTTTGTTTTTAAATAAAAAAGTTGTGTATCCTGATAGTTACAAAAATTCGATAACAGTTTTTTTCAATTCTTTACACTAATTTTATTTATTTATTTATTACTATAAATGCGTAGGAGGGTGCCTAGAGAGCACCTCTCGCTAACACACATTTTCACAAACAATTTCCATCAAGTTAGAAATATAAAAAAAAAATATGTGATACATGGCACTTCAGTAGTACTCAAAGCATATAACAGTGAACAATTAAATAGAATGTCAATAGCATTATAAGAGAAAAAATCACAGTTTAGAAATGACAGTGTTCGCAATATTAAAACGGTTTAACTTCTGCTTGAACAATGCGAGTGATTCTGACATGAAAATATATGATGGCAGCTGGTTCCAAGTACTAATTGTGCGGAATGAGAAAAAATTTGCTCTGACCAATGTACTAGGTGATATAGGCTTATTAAGGTGTAATATGTTTCGTCTGAGTTGGTATAACTTGAGGGAAGGAATAATGGAAAAGAAAGCATCGAATTGAAGGTCAACTAAATTGTGGATAATTTAAAAAATTAGAATTGAGTCGCATTGAATTCGTCGAATTTCTAAAGTATCTAAATTTAAGAAGCTTAGACAATATTCATTACTATCGTATTTAATATTAAGTTTCTTACATATCAATCTCGTAAATGTTGCCTGAACAGACTCGTTTTGTTTATATCGCCAGCTTGATATGGCATCTGTGCACTAACATTGTCTTCAAGAATTGAACGCACGTACAATTTGAAGAGATTAATAAAGAAGTGTGGATCCTCAGAATTATAATAAGGTAGAAAAGGTTGATTGATTTTGCAAAGATTTTCAAAACATAATTGTGCCATTTAAAGTCTGGTGATAGGGTAATACCAAGGTCTAGAACTGAATATATTCGTTGATTAATAACTCCATTGATGGAATATTGGTTTAAGGAATTTGTAGCTGGTTATAATGGCTGAAAGTTATAAGTTCAGACTTTGTGGCCTGGATTCTGAGCAGAATCCGTAGACAATTCGTAGACCAGTTTTCTACAGTGTGTAGTGCAGTTTGAAGTTTTGAAGGATTACAAGATAATAGCTTGATGTTATCTGCATACACAAACACACTGATATCATTTACTGCTACTAATCTTCTGATGAGGTCTTCAATAAAAACTAAAAGAAAGGGGAGCCAGAAAATTGTACTTAGATTAATTCTCGCTTTTAAATAAAACCTAATTGTTAGTGACTTAATACAGACAGCTTCAAAACTGAATTAATCCTCTTCTAACATTCTTTATTACAGTCCCACAACACTCATCTCAAATATATACAAATGGTAATTTAGAATTATTTGTGGTGCTAATTGTTTTGGTATTATTATAGTTTAAACAAATAAACATGCAAAACTAAAATCATATAATCTATGAAATCAATCAAAAGTAGAAAAACATCTTTCTAAGCAAATAACGACATATGATAACAATATGTTTGTTCACGTTTCATAAAAGTGATAAGAGGAAGTATATGCAAAAGAGAATGTAGCTGAAAAACAAAACTTATTTTTGCAAAGGGGAAATTTAACCTTTGAAGATAGTCTTTAAGTTCCGCAGTGATTTTTTTTTAAGATGCAGAAGTAGTATATAATGAAGCAAGCCATCGGATGATGAGACAGTGATTGAAGGCTTCGAACGTTAGAAACACTAAGTATGCTTTGGTCAAAGGTAGATTGTGATAAGTGTCTTTAAATTTTAGTTTATTTAAGTTCCAGCACTCTCTTAAGCTTAAATTGTTCCATTGTTTAAAAAATAAAAGTAGTTAAAATATTAGAAGAACATACCTTTAATTGATTAGTCGAACATTTATATATCAAAAAGGTTTTAAAAAATTCTCTTTATGTTAAGTAGTATTGCAACTTTTTATAGCTTTATATTTTTAAGAAACAATATTAAGAAAGATATTTTTGCAGACTCGAAATTATCTTTTTTTGTTGTTGATACTCCATTTCTGCCAATACAATGTAAAAGCGTTGAAACGGCTGCCATCAAAATTTTTAAATCAATTACCTGATTCAGAAAACAGGTGAGATACTAACTTAGAAGAAAATAAGTTAGAATTTGATAGTCTTTTATAGTCTTATTTAATTCTTTACTTTTAATATCTAATTTACAGGAAATGTAATAGTAACTTCCATGAATGTTTTAGAAAGTCTATATTCTGTGTTTATCGATTGCATTTTAGTCTAACAGTAATGACTTTTCTTTATACTCATAGAGAAAACTTGCGCAATCTAAAATGCCAAAAAATGTATATAAAAAAAACAGTGGAAGGATTTGCCCGATGGAAGGAGTTCATTTTCACCTGTAGTCATATTGGATCTTTTTCTGCAGTCATCTGTGATCCAGAATGTACTTTGCCGCTAAGTTTTGAACAAAAGCATTTATATAGAACTAAGCCGGTTTTGTACACTTTACAACCATCACTAAGTTTACCAGTCGCATGTTTGTGTACAAATGGTTTTTAAATTAACGCCGTCAGCATTTTTACATTAGTGTGACACCGAAAATCTAAATTAATTCATAGTTTAACTATTTAAACAAAGTTTTCAACAATGTTTATCGAACTCTTCAGCAGTAATAAACGTAACATATTTTTAAGAATTAAACATTTCTTAATTATCTAATCAAAAACCTACGCTGGTTTTAGAGTGGTACTAGTGTTTATTACTATCACACAAGTAAATTTCAGTCTAAAATTACTAGTCAAAATAGTATCATACAAGACTTTTTTAAAATTGCTGATAAATTTATTAAAAAGATTATTTTCAAAAAATTGCTTAAATTAGATAAACTTTTCAAATCCGCCTTTTAAATGTAGTCAAGCGATTGATGACAACTTCTATTGAAAAAATTTTTATAAACTTGTCAAATCATTTTTATTTTTTATGAGACAAAACTAAACATTCAGCAGTAAAATATAATAAAAGGCTTGATTGGCTTGACAGAATTTCAAAAGCATTTTTATTTTTTGCAGAAGTAATTTTTGCCTATGCAATGGTTATTCTAGCGTTTACATGGCTGATTTTTCAAAACATTTGCCTTAGAAATTACAAAACAGATTAGACTTGTTTTTAAAAATGCTTAAACAATAGAGGTGCTAAAATACAATTGGGTTTTTTAAATTATATTTGACTAAAACCGAAAATATGCTTACAAAGCTTTCCGTTATCAAGAACACGCTACCAAGATATAGTTAGTTGTTTGAATAAAAATCCAGCTAACTATTATGAATATTATTAGTTGCAGTCTAATCAGTATTAGCGTAGTTTTTTTGTTCTTAATCAAACTATGATTTTGTAACTTACTTTCATTTGTTGTATAAATGTTTCTACAATATACCTTTTCGCTGTTTATATAATAGAAACAGTCTTAAGCAATAAGATTTCCACTTGTACAATAAACACAATCTATATTTAACAGCAAACACACCTATGATAATCTTAGAACTCAGAGCAAAGGGCTTGTTTCTTTCTTTTGTGGGTAACTTAAAAAAAACTATGCATTTGTGGTTTTTATCTCTTATCATCGCCTAGTTTCTATTGGAGTCAGTAAACATGTTTATTTCACAAAAACGCATAAGCTTCCTAACTGTACCATCTTTTTTACTTTCATTATCGAACAAATCACTTTACTTTTACAATAAAATGATAATATCCAACCCATATTTTTGAAGCCAAAGTTTCATAGATATTAATTTTTCTCAACACGCTGCTGAAGGTTCAGTTATTTGACAAGCTAAACGTTTGCAGTGGCAAGTAGAACATCAAAGGTTTGTAGCTTTGTTTCAGTCCTGGCTCTAAGTTGATATGCTTTTTTAATATTTTATGATGTATATTTTGTTTGCCTGCTTAAAATTTTTTATTTTTTTATTAATAAACACAAAAAATACCATCTAAAAATGTTTAAAGTATTTTTAAATTCTTAAAATTTTCTTAAAATTATATAAATTAGATTTTACCTTTTCGCCCATTTAATAAAGCTTTATATTTAGTCGCATGGCAAGTTTTGGGTAGGTACAAATTATTTTTGTACAAAAAGCTTATCAACTGTTTTTTAAAGTTTTAGTTTTATTTAAAATTATGTTTTTTGTTTGCAGACTTCATAGACTTAAGATTGACTAAACTTTCTCTGTGTATTTACTATCTATCATGTAAATAAAAGAGCATTTATAGTTTAAGCTTAATATTTTTACAATTTGATCAAAATAAAATTTTTACAGTTTATAAACTTTTTTCAGCTTGTTTTTGCAAAACTTATTAACTTTGTGATAAAACTTATATATATACTTTTTTGTTATTATTACTTAATTTTATTTTTTTTACATGTAATCTTGTTTGTATTGAAAAGCTATAAATGAAATTAAATATTTTTTGACATTTTGGTTAAATGGCCATACAAAATTGAGCTTTATAGATGACTCTAAATTAAAAAATATAATTATAAAACAAAATTTTATAATTTTCTGATTTAAATTCTTCTCTTTAATTATATTCATAATACAATTTTCATAAAATGTTATGTTAAATTATATAAGAATTTAGATTAATTTTTTATTTAACTTTTATATTTTTACTTAGATTTGTAATTTTTTTGCAAAGTCAACAATGGGTAAGCCTTTAAATAAAAAAAAGAAAATTAAATCTTCTGTTAAATCAAATTCATTATTTGATGTTGAAAAAGTTTTGGATAAAAAAAAAATTAAAAACCAGATAAAATATTTTATCAAGTGGAAAGGTTATACAGAGTGAGTATTTTCAAAAAATAAAATCAGTTCTGCTTTACAATGATAATTGGCAGTTTGGTAATGATAAGTTATTATCAAGAAAAATGATTTTTTGTTTGTATAATGACATCGAATTAAAAGATTTTTACTAATAACTCAGAGAACACAACACCTGGGAACCAGAAGAAAATTTATTTTGTTCTGAACTTTTAAATGAATTCAATGCAAACTTTAATAAAGTAAAGGGCAATTTCAAAGGTTATACAATTTTCAGATTATAAAATCTTTTTGACTTTCAAAAATTGGTCAACTATTTTTATCTGATAAAAAGTAGAATAAAAGAAACAGATTTTATTGATAAAAGCAATACTTTTCTCATAAGTTTGTAGAACTGCTTTCCAAAAAGTAATATCTATAATTATTTTCAATACCCACAGAGGAAAGTAGAACCCCTCAGAAGATATATGGTGTAACAGCGGATAAGTCTAGCGGTGAAAGAGTTTTTTTGATTAAATGGTAAAAAAAACTTTTACAGTTTTTGAAAAATTTCTAAACAACTTATATTTTAATTTCTTGAATTTTCGAATTCGTTTTAGGCAAGAACCAACTGAACCAAGTTTTATAAAGTGTAAAGAAGCCAATGAGATGTATCCCAAGCTTGTCATCAAATATTATGAAGAACATTTTAAGCTTCACGAGTTTTGATAAAAACGTTTTTATCATCTTGTGTCAGCAGCTTTTATTCATTTAAGTTTTTAAAAGATAAATTTGCCTGAACTGATTGCTTGCTGAAATATTACATTTAAATTATGTTCATTCCAACTTTTCCCATTCAACATATGATGTTTTTATATTCTAAATTGAATTATCAATTGAATTTACCCGTAGTTGATTTTGAAAAATTAATTTTTGCTAAAATGTTCATAATCGTTTTTTAACTGCAATTTCTATTTAATAACGTAGTTTGATTGAAATTGTTCATTTAATAAATGAGAATAAAATAAGTTTATATTTTGGTTAGCTTTTAGCTGTCAACATCTAATACCTTTGAAGTCCTAAAACTTTGTAAATTATATCATAGTCACGATATATTGCAAGAAAAGCTTGCTGAAAGTTTCTTTAAAATTGCTTTCGTTTACAAAGAGAAGAATTCGTAGCAAACTGTTTAATTATAGGCAAACTGAAGATGAAATAAAAAAAATTAGTTTGATATTTCTATAAAAAAGTCTTAAGAGTTCCTGGATAGTTGTGAATAAATTTGAGAGAAAAAATCAATACTGAGCTCACCAAACCTTTTATTTGATCAGAGTTTATAATCATCAAGTATTGAAGATTTTTTGTAAGTTGTTTTAACATATTTCGTTGCAACTTCTTTTTATATATATAGTATTTTAATCGTTTTATGTATGTTGTTGTAATAATACATAATTATGATATTCTTAATTAATGTAAACTTTGTTAAACAAGCCTAAGACAGTTTTTGATATCATTTTGATTTCAAATTTAAAAACAATTTTTTTCTAATTATATTACTTAAAATAAGCAAATATTTTGGAAATTTGTCTCTTTAAATTCTTTTTTATACATTATTTAAGCCTGCAATCATTTTACAAAATGCAATAGAAAATTAACAAACTAAATGTTTGAAACTCAGTGAAGTAGTTATGAGGATTATTGTACTGGTAAGTATGTATTACACTGAATACAACATCTTTACAGTGAGCAAGTAAAAAAATATTTCTTAACAAAAAAGTTTTGTGTTTGAATACACAAAGTACATAATAAATGCACTTAGCACTAGTAGTAGTCTTAAAAATTCGTTTATAAAATTCATCTATTGTACGTTCCATCTCTCATCCATCTTTCATTGGCTTTGCTTTCCAGCATTACTTTTCAAAACCTGGAGTGAGTTTATTTAGAAATCAAACTTTATAAGATATGACTCAATTTTGATTTGTCAGAAACAGAAAAGATATAACATTTGTTTTCAATGTAGAGTTCATTCCATGAAAAAAACTTATATTAGACATTCAATAAATGTAATATCTTCACTTACAGTTGTTTAACTATAGCAGCTTTTAAACCTGTGTGGCCTCCTTTTGTATTTCTATCACAGCCATAATCTTATTTCATGTAAAAAATATATTTTTAAACAAAATTAAATGAAAGTTTTTTTTAATTATCAAAACACCTAACAGCTTCATGTTTACACTTGATTTGTAATAAACTTATAACGACTTCAGTGGGAAATTCTACAACTTAATTAGTGTGTAACTAATTAACTATTTTTCACAAATTTCATTATTTACATCATATCTTATATAAGTAAATTATGCTTGTAGGATAGTTAAGAAAGCTAGTTGGGCAGATTTAATTAGCATATTGAATTGGAAAACCGATACATTGATAAAATTAAGCCAAGTAAATCTTACTTTATAGATAAACCGTTCGCCTTCTGGACAAGAGTGTTTCAAAGTTATGAAGCAAAACTTTAAATCTTTGATGAAATCAACATTTTTCAAAACGCTTAAAGCTGACATTAATGAAAAAAGTAACAGTAAATTGCAACTTTAAATGACACTTTTTAAGCTGACTATAAATTTAGTCTGATCTAAATGTTAATAATTAGAAAATATGGCAGTTTTAAATATTTAATTATGAAATATAACTGCACAATCAAATAACTTGCTCTCAGAATTTAGACTGACACAGAAATTAAGATAAGTTTTAAAGAATTGAAAGGCATACAGAAATTTTACATTTTATTGGGAAAATTGGAATAACTTTTGAGGAAGACTAAGCTTTAAATAAAGGAATATTTCGTAGTTGTGTGTATTTTAAGATTATAAATTTTCTTTATACACTTTAGATATTCATTATAATTTATTTGTTTTTGATTTTTTACATTAAACGCTAAGGAGAGGGCTTGGAAATAGCACCTCCTACTAATACAGATTCTCTCAAATAATACCTCTTAAAAAGGAAATATAGAAAGAAAAAGATGCAATACATGGCATTTCAGTAGTGCTCAAAACATTTAACAGTGAACAATTCCTGCTTGGTGGCGAAGCGGTTACTACACCTAGCTACAAAGTACTTCTAGCTAGGAAGTACCGGGTTCGACCCCAGGTGGAGACATATTTATAAAACTCCTGAGAAAAACTGTAAAAAACTCGTGAGAATGTGTATTAGCGAGATGTGCTCTCTGTAGGCACCCTCCTTCACATTTATATATATAAAAAAAAATTACATAGAATGTTTATAGCATAGAAAGAGAAAACAATCACAGTTTAGAAATATCAGTTTTGGCAATATTATAACGTTTCAACTTCTGCTTGAACAACACAAATGATTCTGACATGACATTTGCTAAAGAGCTTGATTCTGTCCCGCACAACAAGTTCAATATTGTTTTACAAAAGTTAAAAATCAGCAGATGTATCTTAAAGCGGATTGAAGATTACTTATATGGTGGAATTAAAACAACCTCGTGTTGAAAGATCTCTATCTACTCCTAGTCAAATCACCAGAGATGTTCCTCAGGGTTTCTTTCTGGGTCCCCTTCTCTTTTTAATGTTCATTGAAGACTTCATCAGAAGATTAGTAGCAGTACATGATGTCAGTGTGTTTGTGTATGCAGATGACACTGAGCAATCCTTTCAAACTTTAAACTGCACTTCACACTGCAGAAAACTGGTCTACGAATTGACAGCTCAGAATCTAGCTCACAAAGTCTGAACTTTTAACTTTCAGTCGTAAATCAGCTACAAACTCGTTAAACTAATATTCCATCAATGCACTAATTATTCCACGAATATTTTTGGTTCTAGACCTTGCCATTACCCTATTACCTGACTTAAAATGGTACATATGTGTTTCCAAAATCTTTGGAAAATCAATCAACCTTGTCTACCTTATTATAAAGACCTTTAATTATAACAATTCATACTTTTTTATCAATCCTTTCAAACTACACATACGTCCAATTCTTGAATATAATGTCAGTGGATGGATGCCATAAATCAATACAGCAGCCCTTTCCTTCACGTTTATTGTAATTAATACATAAATAAAATTTCTTCGTAATTTTTATCCTGCTCACTTTACTGGAGTTACTTTCCCCAGCTGTACAATTCCCATTTTTTAGTATAACTAAAAATTATGGTTAATCTATTAGTGTCTGCAGTTGGTAAACTTTTTAACAATAAATATGCAAACGATAATACTTCAAATGACTAAGCTGTTGATAGTTTTTAATGAATATTTTGAGGTAAGTATTGTTTCAGTATGCTAAAAAATATTCAAATAAGTATTTCAAGAAATTTAAAATAATGCTTCTGCAATTCTGTATTTGAATTTGCTATTTAACTCAGTTAAATTTACTATTATAAACTGTTTAGAGTATAAAAGAAACATTTATTGCAGAATGTAGTATAAGTGAATGAACTGCTTAAGAATGTGTAATTTCTACTTCTATATATAGCTAGCTCATTGTGTAGCTGACTGTGGTGTTGTTCGTAGTGTGCTACTTGTCTTTACAATTGAATAAAGCTTTTTAAAAGAGTAATTATCATTGATTGATGTACCAGTATTTGGCTTCGTATTCAGAGTTTCCACATCTTGAAAGGTTATTGTGGAAGTCTGGATATTGAATGTATTATACTTTGCATCACATTGCCACTAAAGTCTATGAATCTCGACAAACTCTAAATTGTTGGGCCGTCAACAACTGCTTGCATACTACAACGTGACGAGAAGATAGAAGAGAAAACAGCTTCCGACCTTCCAGCATACAACATGAAACGATCTAAGAAAATACCTCGTATACCAGACGATGTATCAATCGCATCATTCCATCTGAGTTTCTCTGTACAGCAGGCCAAAACAAAAATACACTTGGTTTGGCATAAATTGTCAAATTTTGTTGGACAAAACACAACCAGTCTCAAACTTCATATATTCAGCTGATTTAGTTTCATCCAACATATACTCACCTTTCCTATCGATCGATAGATTAATAGTAGTCGCTAAAACAGGTTCAAGGAAGGCACTCATAAAATAAAAGTCATTATCATTCTCTATTACATCTGGTAACTTTGGGTCTTCAAGGGGTCAGTTTTCCTTCAATTGTGTAAACTCATATCCAGCCTTGACAGTAAGGATACGAACCGCATCAACATCCAGACGCAAGCTACTCTCGAATCTACATTAGTCGTTTCAGACTCGATAATTCTTACCTTATGTGCCTCTAACAATTGGTTTTACTGGATTCAAACAGAGATCAATAAGGAGGCGTAAGATTTCTCGCTGCAAGGAAGTTTATAAATCATTCCTATCCTTTATATCGTTATATTTTGCTTTTTTCTTTTATTTAGTTAGAAAACTTAAGTAGAACAACTCCCTACCAACCACAGTTCTAAAGTTCGTCGGTGACAACAAATGACTTTAATTAAATCGCAGTATAAGAAGCAGAAGAGCTTTACTTGCAAGGTTATTGTGCGGGAAGAAATCAAATTAAGCCTGATCTGGAGGATTTTAAAACTCTGATGGATCTTTAGACCCTTACAAATTCCAAATCGTTGCAGAGAGCGTAGAGACTTTTTGCTTATTAAGATGGGTTTGTAAACTTTTGAACAAGATCCATTAATTCTCTACGAGGGGAGAGATAGTCATTTGAGATGAATTTGGTTACTATGATTTGAAGTAAGAGAACACCTTTGGAGTACCCTTTTAGAGGTATTATGTTAAGACTAGATGCTTCAGGAAAACCAAAAAACCTTTCCAATCATTCTTAGTAGAGGTTTCAATGTAGAAACTCTCTTACCAAGTAAAAAGAATTCTTACTGTATGGATGTTGGCAGTTAGAATTCTATTCGAAAGTCTTGGAGCTATTGTTATAATAATACAGATTTAATCTTAGAGGTTGACAGTTGTGATAGAGATAAGTCGGAACAAGTAAGAAGAAAGCTTGATACTATCACTCAGATAACGGAGAGGTTAAAAGTTTCTGGTCTTGCTCTAGCCAATAACCAAGGTGATAATAGTTTGAGCTGCTGGAAGCTAAGTCAATGTACGTTCGGGTCAGTTATCCAGATGGTAGGTTTGATTGAGGGATCTAGCCAGATACTTTAATGCTGATGGACAGGTGTTTGACGTTTATTCCGTATGCAGTAATAAAGAGAATATTCTATGACAGATTTCACCAAGTGAAGTAAACCAGAATCCAGAGGACACCATGACTGAAAAGGAAGAGAATGAAGAGTTGGAGGAAGCTGCTGTTTCCAATGAGAAAATGACGACGTGGTTATATGATCCGGGCACTAGGAGCAGTGACGTCAGCCCGAAGATCGAAAGAAACAACGGCGTGGAGGTTTAGTGGTTCACAAGATCTAAACTAAATGTATGCCTTCCAAAGCGTTACGGATGGGATTAATTGACATTGATGGCAACAGTGAGAACGTGCAGTTTGCATAGTTCGGCCCAATTATTTGGTTACACTAGAATATTTTGCCGCTTACGTGAATGTGTCGTCTCCTACCACTCTATATACCCACAAAGTCTGAAATAATAACTTTTTCTCGTAAACCAATTATAAATTGCTTGAACCAATACTCCATCAATAGATTTATTATTCAACGAGTATCTTCGGTCCTGGACCTTGGCATTACTTTATCATCTGACTTTAAATGACGCAATTATGTTTCCAAAATCGTTGGAAAATCAATTAGCCTTGTCTTCCTTATTATAAAGACCTTTAATTCTAAGGACCCATGGTTTTTATCAACCTTTTCAAATTGTACTTACGTTCAATTCTTGAACACAATGTTAGTACATGGATGCCGTATTAAGTTGGTAATATAAAAAAAAACGAATCTGTTCAGGCAACATTCACAAAATTGGTATGCAGGAAACTTAATATTAAATACGATAGTTATAGAAAACATAATTGTAAACATCGTCTTAACTTCTTACAGTTAGATACTTTGGAAAATCGGCGGTTTAAATACAATAAATGGAAATTTGATGGATTACAGACATCTTGATTATTATTTTTTAAACTCCTCAAAATTCAGTTTACTTTAATATTATACACAATGTAATTGACCTTAAATTCGATACTTTTTTCTCTATTAGTCTTCCCTCAAGTCCACTCAGGCGAAGCACTTTACACGTTGATAAACACATATTATCTTAATCAGAGCATTTTTTTCTCATACCGTTTATTCAATAATTGAAAACAACTGCCATCAGACACGGACACGTTAGAATCTCTTGTGCTGTTCAAGCAGAAGTTGAAACGTTATAATATTTCCAACAATTATCATTTCTAAACTGTGATTATTTTTCTCTTTTTTACGTTATTAACATTCAATGTAATTGTTCTATGTTAAATTGTATAGGGACTTAAAAAATAGTTTCAAAGAAAATAAAGACATTCTATTGACTATTTTTTTCATTTCACTGTGTGTTTGAGATATGATTTCTCTATATTTCTCTATATTTTGCTTTATTTTTAATATCATTACTCAAAGCACATCCCACATGGCTGAAGCAGGTTAGTATATATATATTGCATGGGAACTGCTCAAATGCCGCGTGTTGCACCTTTTTATTTCTATAATTATTCTTTAATTATTTATAATAGCTATGCTAAAGCAGCATTATTGGCCCTTTTCTTTTCATTATTTAAATCAATGACATTACACACTGTTCTTCATCACTACATGGTTCTGAAAATGTAATGTCTTTTAAGGACAATTTTAGTACTAAATCAATTACTTTCCAATCGTTTTTGAGCTCTACTAACTTATGGCTTCAATTTAGACAACTCAAGCTAGCTACCGACAAATATTTACACCTATCATTAAACAAACTTTCAAACTCTAACCCAATATGACCTGATGTTTATGTAAACAACAATAAAGTCTTCCAGTTGCCTTGTGTCATCTACTTCACACCAAATACTGTAGTATTTGAAATCTTCTTCCAGACTCCGGCACTACATCAAAATCTATCACTTCTTTTAAAATTTCATTCAAAAGAAAGATTAAGTAAATTACCTTACAAATAATAATGCTGCCTAGTTTCTTCATTTGTTTTTTTTTATTTATTCATAACTTATAACTTACTTTGAAGTTTTCTGCTTTTTTTTACATTAACTTTGTCAACTTGTGATACTTAGTAACTTTTCATTATCTTTCTTTAGTTAATATATTTTGTTTTTATTCGCTATAAGTGTACATTTTGTGATAGCCACTAACACTTTGTGCAGTCATGCGTTGAAAAAAAAAGATAATCGATTAGTAGTATGTTTATTCTACAAATAGTAATAATAAAAGGACTAATCTAAAAAAGAAGAAAAAAAGATTTGATGTAGTACATTATAAAGCTCAATAATCAAGCAAAAGTTTATAAGTTATATAATTATTTACTTTTAAAAGCTGAATATACCTTTTGTATTTAGATAACCTTTGATTTATAGCTTAAACATTATAATTTTGCAATCTCAATTATCGTTTAGACTTCAGATAATGACCTTTGAAAAGATTTATTATTCTGATAGTATGGGAGAAATATGAAAGATTTTTTTTGCCCGTTTCAGAACATTTTTGCGAGCGTCCATACATATATGTGCCAGGGCAGAAGTTATGTAGATCAATCTGTGGTTCATGCATCAGGATTCCACTCTCCACGAGCCAGGCTATGCAGCGGAACAGACAGACTAATGCAGCTGCGTCCAGCTGGCGTCGCAGGAGCTGCCAAAACAGAGATGAGTACAGAGATGAATTGCCTGTGGGGCGCCAACTTTGGCTTTAAAATCGGGGTTTTGCGCCTCCTAGAAGTGTTGTCGTTCTACCAGACTCACAAGACTCTTCTACACGGGTTTTTTCAATGGAATTTTCCTTGTCATAAATATGTGTCCACCTGGAATCAAACCCGGAACCTCCTGCTTGGTAGGCACATGAAAGATAAAAGCGAAATATATTGTAGAAAATAAAAATATGGCAAAGTGAGACAACTAAGAATAAGATTTCGGTTAGTTTTGGTTATTTCAAAAAATAACAATTCCTGCCACGATCGGTTTCTTTAGGGTTATCTTCGGGCATTATTTTTGACAAATTTCCAGGACTATAAGCTCTAAAAATGTATTACATTATTTTAAAATTCAAACCTTTTTGGCATGAATACTTTTGTTATTAAAGCTATTTTTATCACGTTTAAATATTTTACATAACTTCTAAACATTTTATATATTTCTAGATGAACTAAAGTAATTTTTTCATGTTTTTGTGCTATCTAAACTATTAATTTTTAAGTAATTGTAATTATAATAACTCTTTAAGAGAGCAATATTCAATTGTAAAGACGATTAGTAACAACGGTACACGCTACGAACAGCACCACAGTCAGCTACACAATGAGCTAGCTATATAGAGTAGGGGATGACACATTTACGCAAGTGGAAAAATATTCTACCACCAACATCATACCTCAATAACTAGAGCATCTAGATGCTTGTGAATGTCACACAATTAGCGTCGTTGTAGCTCTTCTCTTATTTCTTTTCCTCTGCAGCTACTTCTTAGATGACCCAATTTGAACATCACACGAATGACTATAATGTTCTCTCTGCCAACATCTATTACAATTTGGTATCAATAAGTTCCTTTAATAATTTACCCGCAACATCCACTATTACTCGGTTTAATTTATCCGATGATCGAATAAATCCCAGTAATTCATGTCTTTAGCTAGTCACTGCAGCTCTCTCATTTCTTTGCTTTACTGACTGTTTCTTGGAAGACATTTTCTGAGTATGACAGACTCAACTATAGTGGCCCTAGCTTCCACATTTAAAACATATACTTGAACCAGCTGGGGATTTCGTTTAAATCATGAGGTTTGCTGCTTCCACGTATAAAACAAATTTCTTTCATGGCCGCTACTGTCGGTTCCGCTTAGTCCTCCTTCTTAAGCAAGCTCCATTGAATTTACTGCTTCTTCTGCAACTTTACCCGATCTGCCAGCACCAAAGTATCAGTTGCTCTGTCGAGCATCTTCTAGTGTCACCGCATTCATTGTAAAAGTTTCAAGCTGTAACAACCTCTACCCTTTATCTGATGAGGATAATCCATCTATAAATAAATCCAGCATCATACCATCTAGGAAACATGCAATCGAAAATCTTTTGAAGATTAACTTGACTTCTGTTTTTTTGTTCGTAGCAAATGACACACAAAAATTTCATTTAGTTTCCTTACATTTAACCGTTTTAGCGTCGCTTTAGCTTATACATAAGTCTGACAAATCTAAAAGTCCTGGTACACTTCTGAGCCTGCAGAATTCACAAGTGCAGCCCATTTGTGTTCACCATTCTCATTCAGTACACACTTGTCTAAGAAAATAGTAAAAGTTGTCTTTCAGTGACGCCACTCCATGGCTGTTGAGGGACTATTTGGTTTATGGACAGCTTGTCTGGTTTCAACAAACGCTACCTTTTCTTTTTAAATTTGTTACAGTAAAAAATATATACAAAAGTATAAAAAAGTATAAAGTATACTAGGTATATCAAACAGAAACTATCTTAACTATTGCTAAGCTTTAACTGTGCTAAATTCCAATAACGTCAAACAACATTTCGCCCAAGAACAAAATTATTCAATTGAAAAATTGTAATGATAATAACTCGTTCTGAGAGCTTTATTCAGTTATAAAAGCGACTAGAAACAACGGTACACGCTACAAACGACACCACAGTCAGATACACAGTGAACTAGGTGAATAGAGTATTAGAGGATGACACATTGTCAATTACACATTCTTATTATAGATTATAAAATATAAAACCCCCCAAAAAATGGTTGCTATAATTTTTAAATTGTTGACTCAACTTTATGTTAAGTAATTTTCCTTATTTGATGTTTTTACAACGTGTTAAGTTCGTAAATACTCTATAAATCTACTTTATTTATATGAGTAAGTGTCACAAATATATGAGGAAAGCAGAGTTAAATATTAAAATTATTTAATAAAAGATTACTTTTATCAACTTTTATCGGGATACAACAACTTTAAATTTAAAGTAAAACTTGAATGTTTAGGCAAGCCGCTGGAGGAGCTTTTATAATCTTATTTGAGACTATTTGTCACGTTAGCTGTAGACAGAACATACTTTCTTCTTTGACTAAATAATAATAATACTTCTGTGATCTGCTTTAAACTTCTACAAGGTACTTTCTAGTACTAATGAACTAAAAAGATTACAAAAGATTAAAAATTTGGCGTTCAAATCAATAAACATCAAAGACTCTATAAAGTATCTTTTGTAAATAGAGTACTATCATATTCATTACAGTCGGCTGAGATTATCAAATAACAAAATCAATAAAAAGTTCTATCTCAATTCAATCATCAAGTAGTCACTAAATTAATCATTTTGTTATTCTCACTAAAATAACGGCTTTATGGTTTTCACCATGTGATTTATTGAAGCATTTTCTACACCTACTGCGTAATTAGAGTATTTTTGTCTCGTTAACTCTAGTACAAACTCTAAGGATTCCTTTACACCCTTTCGTAAAATAATAACATATTTTTGAAGAGGGTTTAGAAGTCAAAGCTGTGGATGGAATGAGACTTAAATAAAAATTAAACAATTCCAAGTCTTACATCTTCAATGACAAAACTTTCAAGTTTTTTTTACGAAAAAAAAATCGTAAAATTATAATAGATCTAAATATAAATAACGTTGCAAAATACAATTTATTTACAGAATATTTTTTTACAGTCTTGCTGTTAGCAATGTACAATCAGGACTCCACAATTATTTAGACTTAAAAATTATCGTAGTTTCACCGTTTCAAATTCTAAAAGAATTCTGTTCATCATTTTTCTAACAAATAACATTTCAAAAGATTTGAGTTTTCTTGATTTAAGATTGTCAAGCTTTGACAAAACTAGTTTAAGAATTTAACAAAATGTTGAATTTGTGGATTTGGAAAATTCACACAATGTATCAGGCCAGGTTGCCTCATAAATTAAATAAACCATTATTGAGAGAAAACAAGAGGGCTACCAAACCTAATTTTTATGAATTGCTATAAATATGAATTATAACAGAGATGAGTTATCAGACTACTAATATTGTTAAACAGAAATTTTTTTAAGTAAATGTAGAAACTGTGTTATTTTAAAACTATTAAAATAAAGTAAATGAGAAGTTGAGATTTTTTTATGTTGGCAGTACTTAGAGGTTTGAAAATAGAGAATATGCAAAAAAAGAGAGTATTTGCAAACTACGCACTTACAATGAGTATAAAGATGGAATTATGGTTTAAGTTCTTATGGTAGGCGTGTTTGTTACTAAATAAGCCAATACACAAAGGGTACACCTGGCTGCATATTTAAAAGGGTGTGATAAATGCAATTGCTGGGTGACAGTAAAACCCTTATCTTTCTTCCTTTTCTGCATCGTCGGCACTAACTTGGTTCAAAAAAGATGTTGATGATTTTTCTCCATGCTACAGTCTTGTAAATTGTAAAGATCTAAAAATTTAAAAAGATCAAAAGTGTTTTTAAATAAGAATCTTAAAAAAGCTGTTTTTATTTGTAATTTAATTAACACAATACAAGTAGACAAGTAGACAAGTAGACAAAACCATCTTGGCTATCTTTGATTCAAAATTTAAGACAGCTGATATTTTAAGAGATTAAGAATATTTTGTGCATTTAGACAAATCGACTGACTTTAAATCTATTTATTTTTAGGTGTATTATTTCAGTGTCTTAAATTAGCTTTAAATCAAGATTATTTTTAGATAAGCTAGTTGAAAGTCGTATTAGTTTAGTTTTCACAATAAATCGTTGTTACACTTTTGTTTGTATCAAATTTTTTAAACCCTTTTATTTTGAAATAATTTTATAAGCTAGGAAAATTAAAAGCTAATTTTTCTGAGGTTTGCTGTCTTTGTATATAAATATTGTACATTTCATTTATTATATTAATAAACTGAATCAAATCTCAAGTTGAGGATTATAGTCTATTTTAAAACAATTAAATTGATTTGCTAGATACTCATCTGTTTTTAGCCACATAAACTTAAATTAATATGTGCTTTATACTACCATCTTTGTTTATAACCTTCTAAAAAAATTAAAGATAAAGTGCTATTTCGAAAAACAGTTTGAAATGTCATCACTAGTTACTTTACTAAAAACTTGATCATAAATAATTCTAATGTAATTCTAAGTTGAAAGCTTTCTAAAATTTTTCTAACATCTTTCATTATTGAAGCTTTCATATTTTATTTGAAAGTCATAGTACATTCAGTCGAGATATTAAAGTGTAAAGTCTTGTTTAAAACCATTAAATCCTTTTATTCAAATAAAATGTTTCAAATCAACGAAAAGTTTAATTCAAACAACTTAACCATTAATAAGACTCAAATATTTTTTTAATAATCGAACTAATCTCAAACACTGCTGAGATCTTCCAAAAGAGCTTCTTGATGAAAACTTCAGTACGGTAAAATAAAAAGAAGATATCTTTAGATTCACATACCGATATATCCGCAGGTTGATTGATCAAATAAGCTATTTTCATATAAAATTTATGTGTAAGTTTTCAATTCAAAAAAATCGGTTAGTGATATAGATGTATACTCTGGGAGTTCTTATCTTACTTATTCTAAAGTTTATGAAGTCTGACTGTTTAATGCGTTACAACGACCCAGCTAGTTGTAGTATCATTTATATGAATGAAACTTAAACAACTAACTTGATCGTACTTATTCGATATAAAAACAGTTTTTGTAATTCTTTCTTCTGCCTTTTTGAAATTAAAGAAGTGATGAAATAAAAATTATTTCCAGCAGTTTTAATGTAAATAATCGAATGTTTTCGTTTCCATTTCATTTAAAAAATTGAACTAGGTTATATTTATATTCAGAATATTTGGAAGTATTAATTGATCAGTTTTTTATTTCATTAGTTTTCCTTATTTAAGACTTATCTAGATTATTTTAAAGCGTTTCTTTAAAATATACAAAAATTATTCATTGAAGTTTACCTTTCTTAATTTGATACTTAATATCTTTTTATAAACAAATAAATATTTTATTGAATTTTTATTTGAAATTAGTAAACTTTAAACTACTGTAACTTATTTATTTATTTATTTCAATAAATGCGAAGGAGGGTACCTGAAGAGAGCACCTCTCGCTAACACACATTCTCACAAATAACATCTATTTAGTCAAAAATATAGAAAGTAAAAGATGTAACACATGGTATTTCGATATCACTCAAAGCATATAACAGTGAACAATTACATGGAGTGTTAATAATATCAGAAAGAGAAAAAAATAGTTTAGAAATGACAATGTTGGCAATATTATAACGGTTCAACTTTTACTATATTTTACTAGCTTCCAAGTAAGCACATGTGAGATTTTAATACATCCGTTTTTTGTTTTTTACTTGGCTACTCTAATATTTAGCTTTAACTTAAAGCTAAAGTCTGAAAAAGTCGCAGATTTTTACAGCGAATTGTAAAATAACCTAACTTATATAGTCATTTTCTCCTCAACCTGTCGAATGGTAATGAGATACGGAATTCTAGCTCAATAGCAGTTTTTAAAAGTAAACTTTAAAAAATGGATTTACTTTAGTAATGTTAGGAACTTATATTTATTCAAAAGGCTTTTAGAATAAAACTTGGTTTATTCACAAGATATAGCAAACACGTCTGTTCAAAAGTGCATCTAAACAATTACAAATCTTTTAATTTAAAATCTGATAACTATAGTTTAAAGAATTTAAAATTAAAAAATTCATAAAAGTTTTAAAAAGCTTTATTTTATATGCTAATCAGTAATTTAAAAAACTTAGTATCGAACACAACATCTTATTAATACTTAACACTAAAATCAAAATTAGGTGACAAAGTAATATATTTGTATAATCATTGTCTGTCGACGAAAGTGGTTTTTATTGATGAAAATACTCCTGATCACTGGATTCACACTCAGTTGACCACTCTGGTAGTTTCAAGGTGTGCAAGCCTTCCAAGTAGTGAGAACTTTTTTCAAAGGAGCTTATCGAGTCAACTGTTCCTGCCAGCTTATTCAAAGAACGAGCCATATCTTGAACACTTAGAAGCACTTTGTGGCATACAAACAACTTTTGACGTTCAAGTCGAATTCTATCTTGATAATATTGAGCTGTGTTTAGCTTATTTTTCATCTTTCTATTTTGATCTTTACTTTGAGAGTTCCATGCATGAGAGTAGATCTTTCTTTTATTCTTATTTTCTAACTTTTTTTTCATATTTTGTGGGCTCATTATTTTTGCACGTTTTTTATGCGGCATAATCTCTTCCGATTCATCTTCATCCGAGTCTAGGACTACACAGCTTTGGTCTTCATTATTTTTGATAAATTTGTCAGAATCCGCTTGGGTGTTTCTACAAAATAGCATATATCCATCCCCATCTTTCTCTCTTTCCTCAAACGACAACTTTGATGACTCATTACTTTTAGAGTCATCTTGATAACATTCATCAGATGTGCTTTGAAGATTCTGTTTTAGAACAAAGTTTGCTTCTAGCTTATCACTGCAGTTATTATCTTCTTGCCTCTCTGATTCTGTAAAGGAATGAATGGCATCAAATTTTTATAAATAAAAACTTTATAAGTTAAACTTTCAAATAGCTATTTACAAAGTGAAGCTAGAAAGGCAGCTTAAGTGCTGTTGAATAAAAATGCAAACTTGTGTTACATGAAAATAATTTTCAAAATAAATGATACTTTTAATTATTGCCAATATGTTTAAGCAACTTGCCAGCTTTCATTGAACTTTTGGCGATATACGAATAGTCCTTGTACTTCTTCCGCACTTGTCTCCAGCATCTGTTATTACTAGAAGCTTGATTCACGAAACCAGCTGCAGTTTGCCAATAACGTTTCTTCGTTGCGTTTATTCCCTTTGGAATCTCTCCTTGGTTTAGTAGGATCGTTCTTTGATCATTTTCTTTTATAAATTGAATGAGAGCTTCTATTTCTGTGATACAAATACTTTTAATTATAAACATCAAATAGAAAATAAATTTTGCATCATCAAACAAACTTATTTTTCAAATCTTTAAGCTAAATTCACAAAAAAATGTCACAAAAAAAACTAATTCATTCATATATTATTTGTGAGAATGTGTGTTAGCGAGAGGCGCTATTTTCAGGTACCCTCCTTCGCATTTATTGAAATAAATAAATAAATAAATATGAATGAAACCTAAGACTGAAAATCAAATCTGATTAAAAATAAATTTTGAAAAACTTTGTAAGCAATATTTGATTTCTCTTACCTTTCACAGTCCAATTGGGACTTCGTTTTGAAGTGCTACTTGAACTAAGACTACTAAAACTAGTTGAGCTGCTACAACTTGCCTCGTCAACTGTTGAAGCTATGTTTGCTTGAATGACTGACATCATACTATTCATTAAAGCGTATTTGGTATATGACTGTCAGTGGTTATAGTTTCTATTTATATATCATTAAACTAATAGCATTCACTCTATCGATATAATAACTTATTGAAATTCTCCGAAATTAACCTAAATTTTCACACGACTTAATTGTTGTATCAAAAGCACATGCATTAGATATTCGATGCCTTATGAAAGGATATATTTCTTGTGCAAGCGTATTTCCTCATTTCTATCAACTTTTCCGATAATTAATTGTATTAAACGTTCTATGCTAACCAGGTATAACTTTATTTTTTGAATAACTCCCTTGTGTGAAGTAAACGTTTTAGTAATGCTTTCCGATTTCCCAGGACTTTATTAAGTAATCAAGTTTTCATATTTTTACAATTAGAGCTTAATAAGAAGTTTTATCCTATATAACATCAATTAAAGTATGGTGTTAGGTCCTTCTTTGCATCAATTAGTAAATAAATTATAAAATAAAATTATAAAAACACTTTATTTTTTTTGAATCATTTTTTTTTAAAACTGATTTTTACTATGAAATTGTATTTACAAGCAAAATCAATTAGAGGCTAATACCCAAAATAAATTTTGTAGCAGTAGTTTTAAATATTTATATATATAAATATTATTTTTAAATTTATTTAATACTCCAGTTATTTCTTTAATCAGCTATTTTCTTAACTATTTCAGTAAAATTTTTACAAAAATATAAAATTCAAATTTAACAGGAAATGAGAAATTAATTTTGCTAAAAACGAGTATAATTTAAAAAACTAGTCTTACAAGCAACTTTCACACTAACAAGTAGTTTTAAAATTTCTTCAAACTGTTTAAGAGCTTTTATTATTAATGTTCTGAAAATTTTTAAAATTGACAAAAATGTTTAGAATTTGACTCAACAGACTAATTTATTTATCATAACATAATAGTTTCAAAATCTTGTCCCTACCTTAAATTTTCATGAAAGTTACGCTTTAAGTTTTGTTTACTATTGACAATTTACATAATTTGAACTTAAAGCTGAAACCAGAATGTCTTATTAACTCAACGTTTTCTAAAATAGTTTTCTACTGATGATTTATGATTTAAAACTGGAAGTCTTTTTAATTTTTAAGTTCAAAGTTTTTATTAATTAGTTTTTCAAACTTTTTTGAAAGCTAGCGGTGGTATTGGAATCGAATTGTGATTGTAAGTTGATCGATAGATAGTATGATTAAGTATGACATAAGCTGGTTGTGGTTTTATTATAGTTACAAGAGCTTAGTTTACAGACATATTTTGAAGCTTGCACTTTCCATGTCACTTAGTTTATATTCTACTCATTTTTATTGACTTCTTGTGTTTCATAATCAATTTTTTTGCATTTTGAATAGCTAAAAAGTAAAAGCTTTTAGTGGAAACATTTTGACACTACTGTAAATAATTATTTGAAAACACTTTTTACAGTTTTTTCATTATTTTAAACTGAGTTTTAGCTTCATGTAGTATATTCAAATTAGGTGACAGTAGAATATTTTGCCGCTCATGTAAATGAGTCATCCCTTACTAATGTATATAACTAGTTCATCCTGTAACAGACTTGGGTGTTGTTTGTAGAGAGTACCGTTGTGACTTTACAAATTTACTTTTTACAAATTAAATAAAGCCTTTTATAAACAATCATCTTTTATCATTATACTTGTTTGATTTACACAGCTTGCACATTTATTCTTCTACATGTATTTTGCGCATCCAGCAAGACCGTTTTAGTAGCAACAGTAGCTCCAGCGACATTGATTTATATTATAGCTAAGAAACGAAAGTCCGAATATAAGCTGTATAGTAGATTTAAAGACTTGTCTAGTAAAACTTTACCAACTATATGTGCTAGCTAGTGGTTGGTCATATTAAAGATTGCTATGCTCTTAGAAGAACGTTACAAGGACCTACATTAATGGTTTTCTGTTGACGATCCATATATTATTTAAAATTCTTGTGTATCACTAAGATAGAAAATGAATTGATATGTGCACATATAATTCTTAGCACATATAAACTAAACTGTGATTTTTTTTCTTTCTTATATTATTAACATTCCATGTAATTGTTCACTGTTATATGCTTTGAGTGCTATCGAAATACCATGTGTTACATCTTTTACTTTCTGTATTTTTGGCTAAATAGAATTTATTTGTGAGAATGTGTGTTAGCGAGAAGTGCTCTTTTCAGGTACCCTCCTCCGCATTTATTGAAATAAATAAATATATAATTTTATATGTGCTGAGAAAGATATTCTTAATGTAGTTACACTTAATCATTAAAAATATCCATACTTAATCTTTTCAAATTGTACGTACGTCCAATTCTTGAATACAATGTTAGTGCATGGATGCCATATCAAATTAGTGATATCAAAAAATTGAGCCTGTTCAGGCAACATTTACGAGATTGGTATGCAGGAAACTTAATATTAAATACGATAGTTATAAACATCGTCTCAGCTTCTTTAATCTAGATACTCTGGAAATTATACGAGTTAAGCACGACTTAATTCTTATTTTTAAAATTATTCACAGTTTATTGATCTTCAGTTTGATGATTTCTTTTTTATTATCCATATCACCTGGTACATTAATCAGAGCAAATTTTTTCTCATACCGCACAATTAGTACATGAAACCAGCTGCAATCAGACATCGTCATGTCAGAATCACTTGCGTTTTTCAAAAAGAAGTTGAACCGTTATAATATTACCAACACTGCCATTTCTAAACTATGATTTTTTTCCTTTTCATTATTATAAAAGTATTATTAACATTCTATGTAATTGTTCAGTGTTATATGTTTTGAGGACTGCTGAAATACCATGAGTCACATCTTTTTATTTGTATATTTCTAACTTAATAGATGCTATTTGTGAGAATGTGTGTTAGCGGGAGGTACTCTCCTTAGGCACCCTCCTTCACATTTATTGTAGTAAATAAATGAATAAATTAGGTTGAGTCATACTTTACTGAATTTTTGATAATTAAGATTGTAAATATTTCTTATGAAGCTTATTTTCTATAGAAGTATGAAAATGAGTTTACCAAGCGTATACACTGCCATTATGTGAGCGTAGTCTGTACTCTGAGAAATGAATGAGCCATAAATAGCTTTGCTTATCGATCACAAGTTTTGTCACGGTTCAAGGTTTGGTTTTATGAGATTTGATGTGCCAAATGATGAAACAAAATTCTATATGCATTAAAATTTGTTGCTTCGTTCTAAAGTTGGAGCAATTTTGTTTTTATTCAGTACTAAAGTCTGCTGGAAATTGCTAAAAGGGTATCAAGTAGAATACTGCTAGTATTTGCTTAGATGATTAATTCATAAATTAATTTTCTATGCTTTAAATTAATTTTAAATAAGTTTAGAAGTTATCATTAAAAAAATTAGAGCTTGTTATTTTTTAATTATCTTATTTTTATTTAAGTAATTAGTTATTAAATTTATAAAATTTAAGGTGCTTCCCCAAGATTTGTCATCTACAGTTTTCATCTATGTTAATTATTTATGTACTTTTATCTACTCATGTATTCATTCGTTATCATGTTTATCAAATGCTCGGTAAACTTTATCTCGGTACTAACCTAAACATTTTTAAACACTAGTTTATTTTTCAACTTGACTTAATTTTTTAACTTATAAAAATCAGTGCGGTAAACAACTTTCCATATCTAAGCTGATATTAAATGTCTGATCTTACAAATATCTTACAAATTAAACCACCCACATTGTTTTTTACATTTATTTTGGACAGTTTTTATAATTGATTTGTTAAGTAATTTTTCAGAAATTTTATTTGTAAAAAAAATAATTATAGATGAAAGATTATTTACTTTTTACACCGGTATTATTAGATATTATCAAAATGATTTCGTTCATCACTATAATTGTTTTTTTATTTGTTCTAAAAATTGGTTTGTTCAATGTTTTTTAAATTAACTTTGAAATAACTTTTTATTTGGTATTTGCTTTAAATTCTCAATCTCTTAGCTAGCTTTTTAAGATTAATTAACGACTTGATTTCATAAAAAACTGGCAAAATAATTGTTTTTAATATCAGTAAATTGCCTTTATCCATTTAAAAAAATTATTTTGCAAGGTCTAAACTATATAAGTTTTACTTTGTTTTTACACTATTTTTGCAGCAACCTTGAGTAAATTTAAAATCTTATTCATTCATTTTCTGCTTTTTTTCCATTTATATTTTTATAGAGAGTTTAGACTCGAAATTATTTAATCGATAAAAATGGTTCGGCTGTTTTCATACCCAACTGATCAAAGGTTATTTAGTCACCAAAATAAAGCTTATAAATTTGACATCCACTTTTCTGATAAGTATGTTGCTTTTTAGCATTTTTTATAAGATTTTTAATAAACTTCTAAAAGTAGTCTTTTATTTCAATGACACAAATTTTTAATTTTATTAGATTTAATTTTGATCTGATTATTGACTATTTTTATTGTTTTTAGGATAAAAAAACATGAAGTAGCCAGTTTACATAGTCAAGTTAAGGTATATTTTTTATAACTTTTGATTCATTTTTTCAACATTTTAAAACTTTATTTTTAATATCAAACTTTGTTTAAAGTTTTTAATATAGCAAAGTTGATTTTTTCTTAATAATCCTTAATTCTTTTATCACTCACTAATCCTAATCTTTTAATATTCATTATGCTGAATCATAAAGCTTTTCATTATCTTTCGGCTCATTTTGTTTTTGTTCGTTAAAAGAGCTGTAGAATTTGTCATTCACAGCCATGCGTTGAATAGAATAAGTAAGTACCTCAACTAATAGTTGCCAATTTAATAAATTCGTAGAGAATACTTGTAAAGTCATTTGAAGTACAAGATAAAGCTTTGTTCACAATCAATGAGCAAACAATCACAGGTCTAATAAGTAAGTTATCTGAAATTGATTATTTAGCTTGTGCTATGATTATATTAATGCTTTTGTTTTTAAATTAATTTTTCCTCTATTAGTTTAAAAAGATTTTTTAGAAAAATCTGAGTTTTATATCAAAATTTTTGTAATATTTTATATCTGAGTTCTTTTGCTAAATTTATAGAAAAGAGACAATGGAAATACCCACAAAGTTATGTAGGTAGCTCCATGCAGATGAAAAGAGCCAATTTTTCTTATCAAGTTCATATATCACCTCTAAATGTTAATGATACAGAAATTGAGGTATTTTTTTTAATGTTCAAATGTCTTTTTAGTGTCACACTCACTTTGATTTTTAAGAAATATACAATAATACTAATATCAGCTTAATTTCTAAGAATAAAAATTATTGGATGTTTTTATAGAATTAAGTTGTTACATTTCTATACTTACACTGTTCAATTGTTGTTAATCATATTTAGATATGCACACAAATTTCTTTTGGTAATAAATTGTCTGTCTATTAGAGCTTCGTTAAAGATTTAGTTTGTTATTTACAACAATTTTTCAGTAGTAATCTGCTATATTATCTGTGTACCATATACATTATTTAAAATAATAAAACTTCTTTTAGACTCTCACTGACGACAAGGAAAATTTTGATGACAAGATCGTATTTTTAAATAAAGATGCTAGTAGTGATCAAGTATTGTGTACTTCATTTATAGATACAAGCGGTAATTTGAAATAAATTATTTTATTCTTAAAATTTTAATTTCATTCTAAACTTACAGATACCAAAGCGATGGTAAATAAATATCCTTATTCAGATATCATATCCCCTTTTAAAGTTATCGAAAAAAGAGTTGTAACTACAAAACGGTAAAATTAATTGATATTTACTATAAGATATCATTAGTAAATTAAACTAATCTTCATAGAGCAAATGGTTCCGATTCTGATACGTACATCACTACAGATACTGTGACAGAAACTAGGTAAGTCACAATTAAGAAGTCATTTATTTCTATGGTTAATTTTATCTCAGTAAAATCATATTTATGTTGATTGTAATGATTTGTCATCTTACTTTTATTGACAGCTTTACAAATGCTGAAACTTACGATAAATACAGAAGAGGTATTTTTCCTTGTCAAAACCAGCTTAGTCGGTTACAGGTAAACTTTTATTTGATTGATTTCTTCATATAAAATCAACTTAAATATATTATAAAGCTACAAGTCAAAGAGGTAGACTTTTACTACAAATATATATAATTTTTACTGATAAACATTGTTTAAAAGCCTTTTTTTTAAAGATTGCAGGGTCTAGTCAAGATCACGAAAAACCTAAGCCTTGGTTTGTTACAGGAGCCAACAAAAAACGAAAGTTCATTAAAAGTCGAGAAAATGGTTAGAAAAAGGCAGTTTTAATCTGTGTAATTTTGAAAGGCGATGAAACTAACTGGCTGCTGTCAAGTCAATTGGCTGCTAATTCACTGTGCGTTGGTTCAAATCTCACAAACTCTTTCTGATCACCTACCGATCGCAAAAAATCGTTTCCCAACTAAACGTAAATAGTGGCATTGCTTCGGGAGTTGCAAATGGGAGCACCTCAGATAGAAAATCTACGATCCACTGACCTCGATGTCACTGTTCTAGGTCACTGAGTCGCGTCACCAAACAGTGGATCTAAAGTTTGGGATAGTTCAGCGCATACCACTTTAATTTAAGCTAACGTGTATAAGCGAGGGTGATATGGTGGCTTAAATACGCCACCTCAAATAGTCCCTGTACCATGGATAATGACATCCAGTCGCCTGGGACACCATCTTGCTTATAGGAGGTGTAGGGGTATGAGGACACTTGGTATCCAAAACAATCTGAAAGTTGCTTCTTACTTTTTTTCTCTTTCACAGATTGGTCAAGTCCTGAGTTTAAAAAGAAACGGAGAAATTTTTCAGGGAGTTATAAGATAAAACTAGATGAAACTGACAAACAAACTGATCAAGAAGTTCCTGAACAACTAAGTAGATAATTACTAAAAAAGTTTTTATGATTTTTGTCGAGTTTCTTATAGATGTGTTTATTTTCAGGTGACAAGTCGTGGTCTTGTACTGTCATGTGAATGTATTCATATAGTTTAAGTATTCTCTTTATTTTGATTTATTCTTCTTTTTAATAACTTTTTAGTTAATTTCTCTTACAATTGTTGTTGTTTATTTTCAATATAAGAAATAACTTGTTGTGTGGCAATTATAATAAAATAAAAAGCTCTTAGAGGTTCTATTTGATAATAGTTTTGAAGTTGCACTTGTTAATCACTCATTAAACGAAAAGAACTCTTCTGTCTCAAATTTCTAAATCTAATATTTACTGTTTAAAGTATCTTTAAAAACTTCACAAAGTACATAAATTAAAATCTAAGCAAGTAGATTTAATTAAAAGGATGTTTGTATCCAAAGAGTTAGGTAAAAATTGAATAAAATCCATTTATTGTTAGACTAGTATTAAAACAAATTTTATTACAAATCATTGTCTAACTTATTGTGTCATTTTGAGTTGGAACTTAGGCAGATACTCTGGCACTTTATTCTAGTTACCTTTTTTCTTAAATACAGTAGATACTAAAATACTTCTGTATATACTCAATCATATTTACAGAAATACTTGAGAATAAACTTATGTAACAAATACTAAGGCAGTTTGCAAATAAACAGTTGCTAATAATATTGAATGAAGGAATAAAATTTATTATCATTTACAAAATTAGTAAATAACATTGTTTACTTTAAAAAGAATATTAGCTGTGACGACTTTCAGTTTAATGTTAGATTCAAAAATATAAGTTTAAAGAGCTGATAGATGAAACATCACATAATGTCTTAATTAACCCATTCAACAATTCTAAATATTTTCACCATTGGCAGCTATTACCATCTCCAGTCTTTACTGTGCTAGGTAATATTTCTCTGGGTATTTTGACCCAATTTCCCCTGAAAAGCTTTTTCAAATTTTCTTTACTATCATAAGTTGTACGTTTCCTTCTGAAAGATAGATCCAAAGAGTTCAGGCTCAGCGATGACAGAGGCTATGATTACTTTTTCCAAAACGTTGGAAAGTAACGTTTACGCGAACCCTGAGTTTTGTTCTTCGTTTGCTAGAGTGCATCGTTCTGCTAAAAACTAAAAGGGATTGAGTCAATTTTCTTGAAGTACTTCGTTATTCCAACGTTCCTCATCTAGAAGCTCAAAAAATCTAAATTCGTATTCATCATAGGTCAGTTTGAAATGAATCTGCTTCTTAAGGATTACTCATAAAAGGAGCAGTTCGAATTATCAAGATCCATAAATATAAACACAGGTAACCACCAGCTAGGCAGATAGCGATAAACGCATTTAAATTGAAGAGGCCGTGAACAGCAATCAGGAAGCTCACGAAAAAACTGTAAGCCTTCTAACGGAGAAAAATTGATGACACACTTTAATAATTCTAGTCTGCTACCGAAAAATGAGAAGTCTGTTTCTAGTAATGGATGAAGATTTGATGTCTCATTAGATATCTCAAGAAGTAAACTCAAAAGGACCTAGGAAGGGGTTAGAAATATTCTCACTAGAGTCAGATGTAAAGCAGAGACTTGCTGATATGAGTCATCTCTTAAATGATAGTGTAATGCATCAGTAAAGTCTACTTCAATAAAAATAACAAAGTTCCGTGCACAAAATAACTTTAGAGTTGTTGAGAGTTTGTGTAGGTTGCATTAAAAATCTTATATCTGGAACGACCAGACTACCATCAACAACATGCCAATAACCGTGCAAAGAGCTTTCGAAGCCGCGTTCAAAGAAGCACATTTAGGAAACAGGGCCGTCACTTTTAATGGGATAGTATTTATGGACGACTCAGTCACTAGCTTTTTCTCTACCTACAACACGGTGACTAGTTTGATGAGACTGAATGATAAATCTCAACATTTATAGAGCTTCCAAGGACTGGCAACCTGTTTGTAGCATGCATCCTCAGAAGCAGCCGAAGACAAAAGAGTCGAGAACGCTTCTGATTATAAAGAGGCTGAAGCCTGTGAACGCCTTTAACGGTCAGATGTTCCTCTCAATTCCGCAACGCTTTTATTTAAGCCGGTTGAAGCTATCATTGACAAAATACAACAGTGACTTTTATAGAGACTTGCAGAGTCTATTTTTAACTTGCGACTACAGAGAATAGACGATTAGATGAAGAGAATAGACGATTAGATGAAAAGATTAGACGATTAGATGAAGAGAATAGACGATTAGATGAAGAGAATAGACTGATAAAATTTATGAATCGAAATCTTATTATATGAAAAGATTACAAAAAATAGCAAATAAATCCAAATTCAGCTAATTCCACGAATTGAATTTCTTAAAGTTGTAGCTTGTTATGTTCGTTTGTATTTCTAATGATGTTTTCTACTCCCTAAAAATATAATAATTGGAACTAATTAATGTTTACTCATAAAGAACTTGGAGCAGTTAAAATATTTGAGATGCATAGCTTCATTTGATTTCAAATTTAAATGTAGTTAGACAAATTTTGATAAATCTTTGTATAAAATGAAATATATTCACTTTTAAACCATGATCAAATCCCTTTTCTCTCTCAGCTTTGATCATTGCTTTAGGGCGAAAGTTTAGGATGAAACCTCGACGAGTTGATGAAGTGTTATTACCTCGAGAATAATGTAAAGTCCTCCCATGATGAAGAGTGCATCCACCAGCTTCAATTGGCGCAGCGATGAATTCATTCTACATCATTAATAAATCATTTTTCAAATATTTGTCTACATATACTCAATAAAAGAATCTTTTTTAAAAGTTATCTAACTTAGGCAGTCATTACAAATTTGTACATAAATTTTTGGTTATTACAAGTAAGACGATAAAAATATTTTTATACTTCTAGAAATACTAAACATAGAAAGATGAAAATGTTTTTATGTCTGGTAATATTCACAAAATGAACTCAAACTGCTTCAAATAAGAAAAATTTGTCTAAAATTTATCAAAATATAAAGTTTAAGAATTTTTTATATACAAGATCACTATCACAGCTCAGGGCATGTTTTCCTCCTGCTGGTGAATGCTTTTTCAGTGGTCCCAAATTTGAGCCAGGTACAAACCACATGCAACCATTTTGCTCAGTAGTTTTGTCCATGGCTATCCACACTGTCACTGCTCTTTTATCCGGTAAGTCTGGCCAATAAGCTTCATCTTGATGGGGTGGCGTTTCAGTATTTGTATGAGGTTCCTATTCATAATTGGAGAGTTTAAATTAACTTTTTTATTCACTTGCTTATTGCAAAATATCTTTATGATTTTTAAAGAACCTTTCGCTTTAATATTGTTGTTTAATTTACAATGGTGTACCTTCGCAATTATCATGTCAAAGTCAAATTCCATGTCATCTCCTAATACACTTTTTACAAGTTGAAGAGTATTTCGATAAGTTGAAGAAGTTGGCAAATGCTTTGCGTATAATGACGGCCACATTATTTGACAAATATTTTCTTTGCCTTTTATCTGAAATTAAATTTAAAAATAGCTCTTATGTTGTTCAAACAAAGTAAAAGTATTTTACAAGTAGTTTTAGAGAGAAGGATTTTTTAGTAATTTCTCATATTTAAAATGTTTCTAAATTTTTTTTTAAAGTTTTGTTTAATAATTTTTTATTATTCAATATTGTTTAGAAAAATAAATCGACTAAAAATAACCACTTTAAATTTAGTTCTGATCGATAAAATTTGGTATAAAAGTTGTTGAATGAGACATGCTAAATTAGTAAAGTACTTTTTGTTCTTTAAAGCATCCCAGATCGTGTCTATGTGTAGAAGCGTCTAATTGATTTGAGAGCAGTTGAACGCTGACTGCTTGCAGCATACTTAGTTCATCTGGAGACAAATGGTTTTCCACCACCTTAAAAAAATCAACTAGGTTAAATAATCAAGCCTTATTAAATAGAAATCATAAATAAATTGAAACAAAGAAGTTTATTTAAAATAAATTTTCATACATAAAAGTGTCTGTTTACATTAAAAAGATTTTTTAAAATCTTACAGCAAAACCATCTCTTTCAAATCTTTCCTTTATTTCCTTATACTTCATTTTAAGCTAAATTTTTAATTTGCCATTTTCAAAGTTTGCAAATATTTTGTTTGAAAATTTAGTTGAACTTTATCTGTTTATAAAATGATTTTTTGTTAATTGTTAACTTTACAAACTAAACAATGTGGTGAATACCTATTCTAGTGTAAACATGAAACTTTATTGGCTTGTAGAAGCCTTTAAAATTATTAACAAATAAATAGATAAGAATTTAAGTAGCTAATGTAGTGCATTGTAATTGATATAAATGATGTTGTGTTGTCATCACAAAATTGCTGGTTTGTTTAAAAAAAGTGTCAAGGTTATGCTTTGAATTATTTGATTACGGGGAAATTTTGAATAACATATGGTTGAGAAGTATAAATGCAAATGTTTAATGTAAAACAACTATTTAGGTATAGAATTAATAAAATTATTCACACTAATCATGATCTTAAATTTATTAAAAAGTTGTAATATAATTTCTAATTTAAATAAAAACAGAATAATTATTTGAAATTTGGTTTGAACTTTTATTCTGTATACGAAATTAATTTATCCCAAACCAACAAATAAGTTACCTTGTAATACAATGCTTTATTTTGAAGAAAACAAGTATACATAACAGAATGCAACATCTTTCTCCAAATTTAACTGAAACGTTAGTCAAACAGCCATAACATGAGATAAGCAAGAAGAATATAATTGAACAAGAATATTTTAACATAAATTTTCCTTTTTTATCTCAGATCGTTTAGAGAGAACAATATTGATAGAACAAAGAAAGAGGCATGTATTTTTGGAACGTCCAGAAGATCAAGGCTTTGAGAGCACATTTGATTAAAAAACTTTCTGTCGTCATCTCTATTAGTCTCAGAGACATTAAAGATGATGACATTATTTTCTCTGTCTTCACGGTCCAAAGTAAGTTTGTTGTGTGTGTCGGTGACCTTCTTGGCAAGAAGCTGCACCATGCTAACATTTTTGTCGGAACCGGGATCACCGACCACCGAGGCCCATGTGACAGGTTTCTTTGTAGAGGCATCCAGTTCGTCCATTGATTTAGACAAACTAGAAGTTTGTTGTTGATCTTGGCAACATCGTTGCCAATTTCCGATTTAAATTTGGCTAATTCAGCGTATATAGATTTGCTGATGTCGGACAATAGGCTTGAATTATAATTAGAGGAGGTAGTTGTTATGTCCATGGTTCTACATATAATACAAAACCATTTAAATCCCATTTTCTTCATCTGTTTGTTATCAAATATATCATAAACTTTTTTCCTCACATCACTACAGGTGAGATGAAACTAGGAGAGGCTTTTAATAAACTTTATTGCCGGATCTTCACCAGAGCTAATTTTATTGCAGGATTGGCAATTACCATTGCAAGCTTGTTATGATGAAGTCGGTTTGTCAATATTTTTCTGTATACCGGAACGTAAGGTTCTGTCACTTTTAGTTGGATGCACCATAGTTTTTACTTTCATGAAATATTTTTAGTGTCACCAACCCAAATAGTTCGAATCAATTTCTTATTCAAATAGAATAATTTATCACAAGTAATATACAAATCAATTACTAAAAATAACTTTATCACAACTTATAACCACTATTCAATAAAATATAACCTATAACCTGAAATTTGATGTTGTCTTAAAATCAATGGACGAACTGGATGCCTCTACAAAGAAACCTGTCATATGGGCCTCAGTGGTCGGTGATTACGGTTCTGACAAAAATGCTAGTATGGTGCAGCTTCTTGCCAAGAAGGTCACCGACACGCACAAAAAGCTTACTTTGGACCTTGAAGACAGAGAAAACAATATCATCTTCTTTAATGTCTCTGAGACTAATAAAGATGATGACAGTGAGTTTTTTATCAAATGTGCTCTCAAAGCCTTGATTTTGTGGACATTCCAAAGGTATCAATGACCATACTTGGAGCAAAAACCTAAGATCATCAAAGACCGTTGAAAGTGTCCTTTCAAGAAAGTTGGGATAAACGCAAGTTTCTTGCCAAGCTGTATAAGCTAAGACTTCACTAAAAATTCGAGCGCATTAGAGTAGCACTATGACATGTGTAAACATAATTGCTCAGAAAATAAGTGTCTTCTAAAAGAGGCGTTTAACCGAAATCAGAAGGAACAACCAACTGATTTCAAATACAAAGTTCGAGGTCCACCATGGGCTTTGAGAATTGTCAAGGTTTAAAAAAAAACGGAAGTGGCAAATAATCACTGGACCCACATCTTTTTTTTTCAAACTCTCTCCGGACACAATTGTTAATACACAAGATATCAATTTACAGAAGCTCGTCATAAAATCTCACAAGTGTCAAAAAAACAATTCTTCTATTACATTAGGTATGTTCTTCAACGCACGGTCGTTTATCAACAAAATTTCCAATTGACAGCTCTTTTGCATTCTCAAGATTTCACACTTGTTTTTATGACTGAAACGTGGTTGAAACCGTTTTAATCTAATAATCTATCTCAGATGGTTAATTTTTTGACCCAAGTTAGTGGTAATACTTTAGATGTTAGTATCACATCAAAACCTGAGAACACTATCTACGTTGATCAAAAAGAACCTTTTGCTCCTAATATTTGAAAAACCTCCTATACGAACAAACTAAAGCAAACCCTTCAATCAAATTTCTGTACAAAGATCTTTGTATAGTTTACAAGAAATATATTTCTAATTTCTTTTTAGGAAGAGAAAGTGCAGTTTTATCTTCATCTAGCAAGAAAACGTTTTTCGGCTTGATAAACCACAAGCTTAAGGCGAGATCTAAAATACCTCCCTTACTTGACAACAGCAACTAGCTTGTGATGGAACCAGAAAATAAATGAGTTGCTGAACAATCAGTTTAATAGCGTTTTTAACACCGATCATGGCAATACTCCTCTTTTCTACTCTGAAATTTTTACCAATGTCTCACAGATGATAATTCTAGACATAACAGTGGATATAGTATTTTTACTTTAAAATCAGTTTCTAACATCCCTGATCAGATCTCAGCTTTGTTTTTAAGAAAAACTACTTCCTCTTTATCTCTACCTTTATCGCTTTTCTTTAAGATGACTCTGAGGTGAGGAAGAGTTCCACAAATTTGGAAGAAAGATATTATTATTCCAATTCATAAAAAGGGTCCCAGAAACACCGCACTTAACTACAGACCAGTTTCGCTGACTTCAGTTATCTGCAGAACACAAGAACATATCATTCACAATCATATGACCAGCCATTTGATAGAGCACCATCTAATATCTGATGTGCAGCTAAAATTTTTCCACAATTAATACTTTCTTTTCCCATAGTCCTTCCCTCAAGTTATACCAACTCATACGAAACACATTACATTTTAAAAGGCCTATGTCACCTGGTACATTAATCAGAGTGATTTTTTTCTCATGTCGCACAATTAATAAATGGAACCAGCTGCCATCAGACATTTTCATATCAGAATCACTCGCGTTAACCGTTTTAATATTGCCAACACTTCCTTTTCTAAGCTATGAATTTTCCTTTTTTTAATATTATTATAATTCTATGTAATTTTTCACTGTTATATGCTTTGAGGGCTATCGAAATGCCATGTGTTTCATCTTTTTCTTTCTATATTTCTAACTTAATAGATATTATTTGTGAGAATGTGTGTTAGCGAGAGGCGCTCTCTTCAGGCACCCTCCTTCGCACTTTTGTAGTAAATAAATAAAACAATTTCATTTTAGTCATATTTATTTATTTATTTATTTATTTATTACAATAAATGTGAAGGAGGGTGCCTAAAGAGAGCACCTCTCGCTAACACACATTCTCACAAATTAGATCTATTTGACGTGTAAACGAAAAAGTATATGACAATGAAGAATTGCACAGAATCATAGTATTGTAAAAGAGAAAAATTCACAGTTTAGAAATGGCAATGTTGGCGATATTATAACAATTCAGCTTTTTCTTGAACAGCATAAGTGATTTTGACATGACAATCTCTGATGGCAGATTGTTCCATGTACTGATTGTGCGGTGTGAGAAAAAACTTAATCTGGTTAACGTAGCTGGTGGAGTGGGCTTATTAAGATGTAATTTATGTCTTCTAAGTTGATATAACTTGAGGGAGGGACTAATGGAGAAAAAGTCATCAAACTGAAGATCAATTAGGTTGTGAATAATTTTAAAAATCAGAATAAGGTCGTATTTAATTCTTCGGATTTCCAAAGTATCTAGATTGAAGAAGCTGAGACGATGCTTATAACTCTCGTATTTAATATTAAGTTTCCTGCAAACCAATCTCGTAAATTTTGCCTGAACAGATTCGATTTTTCTGATATCACCAACTTGATATGGCATCCATGCACTGACATTGTATTCAAGAATAGGGCGTATGTACAGTTTAAAAAGGTTCACGTAAAACCATGGATTTTTAGAATTAAAAGTCTTTATGATGAGGTGGACAAGCCTGATAGATTTTCCAAAGATTCTGGAAACATAACTGTGCCATTTGAAGTCAGATGTCAGAGTAATGCCGAGGTCTATGACTGAGGATACTCGTTCAAGAATAGATCCATTGATGTAGTATTGGTTGCTGAAGTTGGCAGCTGGCTTACGGGAGAATGTTATAACTTCAGACTTTGTTGGCTGGATTTTAAGTTGCCAATTCGCAGACCAGTTTTCTACAATATTAAGTGCAGTTTGGAGTTTTGAGTGAGAACCAGATAATAGCTTGATGTCGTCTGCATACACAAACACACTGACATTGTCTACTGTTATTAGTCTTCTGATGAGGTCTTCAATGAAAATCAAAAAGAGAAGTGGACCCAGGACGGAACCTTGAGGAACGCCGCTGGTGACTTTACTAGGAGTAGATAAAGATCTTTCTACACGGGTTCGTTGGGTTCTACCTGATAAGAAATCTTCAATCCATTTTAAGATAGAGTTGCTGATTTTTATGTTTTCCAATACAGTAATGAGCTTGTTGTGTGGAACAGAATCAAAAGCTTTAGCAAAATCAAGGTATATGATGTCACATGGAGTATTACTTTCGTAATGAGCTGTAAGCTCATTGAAAAAATTGAGATGTTGAGTCAAAGAAGATCTTTGCTTAACAAAGCCATGCTGGACATCAGATATTAGATGATGCTCCGTCAAATGGCTAGTTATATGGTTGTGAATGATGTGCTCTTGAGTTCTGCAGATAACCGACGTCAGCGAAACTGGTCTGTAGTTAAGTGCAGTGTTTCTGGGACCCTTCTTATAAATTGGAGTAATAATAGCATTCTTCCAAATTTGTGGAAGTCTTCCCCGCTTAAGAGTCATGTTAAAGAGTAGCGATAAGGGTAGCGCTAAAGAAGAAGTACTTTTTCTTAAAAACAAAGCTGGGATTTGATCTGGGGTGTTGGAAACTGTTGATTTTAGAGAAGAAATAGCCTTAGATACTATATCAGCTGTTATGTCTAGATCTACCATCTCAGAGATATTTGAAAGGATATTGGAGTAGGAAATAGTAGGAGTATTGCCATCATCGGTTATAAAAACCTTTTCAAATTGTTTGTTTAGCAATTCAGCTTTATTCTTTGGTTCCATCACCAGCTGATTAGCGTTATCAAGCAAGGGAGGTAGATGAGATCTCGCCTTAAGCTATATAAAAGTAAAAAAATGGTTGAAGAATTGCCCTTTTTTCGGAGTACTTATTCTAAATAAGTAACTAATAGTTTAGCCAAGATAGACAAACTGAAATACATAAAACATAATTTTATTAAAATATATTCATTGGTTAACACTAAAAATCAGTTTCATAATTTAAAGTGAAAATGAAAACTGTATGAAAAAAGTTATGAAAAAATTAATGATTATTTTATAAAATTACTGTTGGTTTTTCCCAAAAAACTTTTAAACTTTTTATTTTTAACTTTTGAAATTAAAACGACTACTTTTAAGAAAAAAAACTACAATTAACTTCTTAAATGTAAGAATACTTTTCTCAAGTTTTAAAAGTGTGGAATTATCATTATATTGAAGTTGTATAGATTCAATTTCCTAAATAACTCACTAAAGTAACCTGTAAGGAAAATTGCGATAATTATACCACTTAAGTGAAAAATATGAATAATGAATTATCAATAGTGTAAACTCACAAAAAGCAAACATTATATTTTTGCAACCGTAGTTGGTTCATGATAGTCTTTTAGTTTCTTAGTTTTTGGGGGGTATGAGCAAAGCTAGATACTGATGAGTACCATAGCGTTACTGCAATACAGGTGAGTCTTAAACAGTCTCAACAATCAAGAATACTTTTCTCTGAAACAGACGTCTTTAACCTTTTTTCGTAAACTATGGATTTCTTTTGTTAGCTGGGTTACTAAATTAACTCAACTAGCTTTTTCCTCCAAAGATGTATTTAGCTGCTAGTTGAAAAGACAGTGTAAACTGAATTCACCGATATATGTTTATTGTGAAATTGCACTCAAATGCTTGATTTTAAGATTATGTACCTTTTTAGACTACATTTTGTTTATAATGTTAGCAACAATAATTTAAAATAGATGTAATGCATCAAAATACCCTATAAAATTCAACTATCTAACCTATTTAATTATATAAGATTGATTTTATTCGAAAGAAAGATCAAAATATCCACTTTTTGTTACAGTTTCAACAAAGCAATTAGCTAATAAAAGCTCATGCCATAAAAATTAAAATTTTTGTTAAACAGCATTGATTAAAATACAATACAAGGTTAATTTACCTAAAAAGTGTTTATAAAAAAAGTATTTTTAACTTTTATTACGCTAATTTATTTATGTTTCATAAAATATTAGTGAACTTTGTTGTGCTTACGCCAATATCATTTCATGAGTGTTTAGACGTAAGGGAAATATTATTGTTACAATTTCATAGAGTAGTAAAGCTATTACTGTGATTGGTGTTTTGATTAAGTTAAGCAATAACTTTCACTAGTTTATTTTATTATAAATCTTTTTATGTCTCTTAGAATTTTATTTATTTTTATAAGTATTAACTTATTTTGATTTCTTTTAATAGTTTTACGAAAATATTATTTCATTACTCATTATTTTCAAGTTTTATTTTTTTTTAGAGATTTTCCCAAGTACTAATTAAGTTTTGATTGCAATTTTATAATGTTTATAGAATAATTTGAAAAAGAAGATCTTAGAAATTACTTAATTTTAGTTGTACATGTACTAATTTTATTTCTAATTAAAGTAAACTCTTTAATCTTTTAGATTTTAACATTTTTATAAAACATATTGATTTATATAACTTATATAATCTTGATTAGTTTATTTAAGTGTTAGAAGGTTTGTAATATTAATTCATTAATTATTAAAATTCTATGATTCTGAAAATAACAATTATATTGATCACTTCTAATATGTTTATAAAATGAATTTAAGATAAATTTTTGATAAAAAAAGTTTTTTAATCAGAAACAGAGTTTTCTGACCTTTTATCTTCTTTTTATTCTGATTTTGATGATAATTTAAGAAGTAATTTTATTAGTTATCCAAAAGATTAACAAGGTTTTTATAATTAAGCTTGATAATCATTTACATTAGAAAGCTTTTAAAGAATATAAAACTGTTCAGTAATTTTTGAGCTAAAGTCATTTTATTTATTCTGTTTTTAGCAAATAGTATTTTCTATCTATGTAACTAAATAAATTTTCTATTATAATAAAAACTATTTTCTTTTATTGGTTGTTGCAATTTTATTTAATGTTAACAAATATTAAGAAGCAGAATTTAAACATTTTTTGATTCAAATAATTTTTTATATAAAAGTTTTTTCTTTATTCTGTTTTTATCAAGAGACTTTTTTATATGATCTTAGTTTAATTTTAAAACTAGTAAATGTGATTGAACTTTGTACTTATTTAACATACAATTCACATTTGGAAGATTCAGTAATGACAGATAAATCAAATTGTAATAATGAAACACGTTTGATCGATTATTTAGCAATTGTTGGAACTAAGCATCCTAATGGCAAAGCAAGACAAGAACCCACCTTAATTCATAGGTATGTTGATAAACAAGAAAATTACAATTAATTCTTAAATCAGTTTTAAACTTTTTTATTATTTATTTGGAAAATATAAAAAGATCTGAAATACTTTTGCTGTCTTTATCTTACACCTTTTACAATAACCATTAGTCTAGTATAAAATTAATTTTTTTAATTTTTGAAGATACCCTAAGCAAGATCATACTGATTTCCCTTTTTCAATTGATGTCTGCTATTTTTGCCAACCAGAATCATGTATCAATGTTTGTCGAAGGTAGAAACTGAATAATTTTTACCTAATTTTTTAAATTTTAAAAATAGATAGACTGAAAAATCTTATGTTTCTTTTATTTGATATTTTTTCAAGACCAAACCGAATTCTTCATGAAGATACTTCTTCTTTTGTGTTCATGTTGACTGAGAAAGACAGTGGGTTTGTGAGATATGGAGTCTGTGTTAATTTTTATAGACCTTTTGAAAAAAAAGATTTACAAAAATTACGCAAAAAATACAGACTGAAAAGATCAAAAACTACTAGGTGAAATTTCTCTTGAAAAACTGCCATCAAAAATTAATTTTTACATTTTTTTTTAGTTCCAAAACATCTTCTGATTTATCTAGTGTCTTTCTTCCTTTCAAACCACTTGATTCAAGAAATAGTGTTCATAAATTTGAAACAAGTCAACAAAAAGGTTGTAATTCTGATGAAATATCTTCAGAATCCAACTCAGAAAGTGTTTATGGAAAAGAAAGATTGATGAAGTCCAAACGAAGACCTGCTTCTCTTCGATCTTGTGATTGTAACTCCAATACCACACCTCATGGTTTCTACTCCCGGAAGTCAAATATGCTGAGTCCAAATCAGAGTAAGCCTATCTATCAACATAAAACCAACCAAACTCTTGTAACCACTTGTATAGTAACATCTCTTCATCTACTCCAACTTCCTTAAATTTTACTTTTCTTTTATTGCTCAGATGTGAGAAGAACGTTTAGAACACATACTTTGACATCACTGTGTATAGTTAGCAGACATCCTTTCATTTCAATCTTTAGAAGGTAACGTTTATAAAACAAAGTTTGTTTAAACAATTTTGACTACATATAGATTTCTACTGTTTATTTTTCAATATTTTAAAAACTAAATATTCAAATTGAAAGATTTTTATGTTTATTGTTATTAGATGTCTGCTGACGTTAAAGAGGATTATTGAGGCTTGTTATCAGAGGACAAATGCAAAAAATGGAAAAAATTCCAAAAATTTTCACAGGTTTGAAACCAAACATACTCTTCACAAAATGAATTTCTGCTTTTCAGCATATGGGCGGTGTTGGCAGGTTGTGAAACAAATAGTGTATCTGGGGTGGTTCTTCATGATGTCAGAGAGATTGAAACATGGGTTTCTAAACTTCTTTCATGTCCTGTTCCAATACCAGGCAAAAATAAAGTGACTTTAGAGCTTCTGCCTTCTAAAATTCAAGTCAGTTACAACTTAAAAAGCGATCTGCATCTTTTGAGTAATATATTTGATATAGACGCCTTCAATAATTGCTCTCCCTGACACAACAAGACTTTCCTTATTGGATTTTCCTCTTCATCTTCCTTTGGAACTCCTGGGAATAGATCTTTGTTTGGAAGTCCTTACAGCAATAATGCTTGAAAATAAAGTAAATCCAAATCAACCGATTTCAGTTTTAACCTTTTTTTTTCAGGTGGTTTTACTATCCAAAGACTACAATGCACTTTCCATGTCAATCATGGCTCTTATCAGCATGCTATATCCTCTTCAATATATGTTCCCAGTTATTCCTCTTCTGCCTCAATGTATGCCTGGATCCGAGCAAATTTTATTAGCACCTACACCTTATATAATCGGGATTCCAAGCTCATTTTTTGAATTTAAGAGAAAGTTTACTTTTCCTTGTGATGTTTGGAGAGTTAATTTAGACACAAACAAGGTAAAGTGTTTCTAAATTTACTTTTTTTTACAAATTTGCTTCAAAATTGTAGATAATAAAGCCCAAAAACTGTCCTCCTTTACCAAAACTACCTGAACCTGAAGGATCGGTTTTAAAAGCTCAGCTGAAACAGGTTTGAAATTAATATTTACAAATTTCAAATAAATTTTTTTTCAAATCGAAATTATACTTTAAAAAGTGGATTTTTTGAACAGGCTTTAGCTAGCATGAGTTTAAATCCACCAAGTTATTCTTCTGGTGGTAAAAAGGCTCCGGTTAAGTCTGAGAAGTCTTTTAATCCTTTGATTTATGGGAATGATGTAGATTCAGTTGATGTAGCTACTAGGTAACAATATTTGAAGTTTATTTTCTTGTTATTTACAGATTTAAGTAACTTTCTAGTACTGTTGAATCACTAAGTACCTCTACAAATACTTGTAACAGTTTCAACCTAACTGTTAACTCAATTTCAGCTTAAACATTCAAAATCTTTTTCATTCTTCGTCAAAATTCTCAAATTTTAACTTTTTTCTAAACTTAGAGTTGCAATGGTACGTTTTCTGGAATCTCCAAGCACTCTACAGTATTTTGCTGATCATACGAGAACTCTACGTTTATATCCAAGACCTGTAGTTGCTTTTCAACAACACAGCTTCATGCAATCGAGGTTTTTTGCTTTTAATAAATTACTTTTTGAATTTTTAACTTGAAATTGTTATTTAAAATCAATTGATTATCAAATAAACGTACCACGCATTTCAATTTCCGCTTTCTTTGACAATCTCTCTACCTTATTTACTTTGAGTTTATCTTTACTTATATTGACAAGGAAAAGTCCATAAAACCCAGATAGAAGGGCTCTGTTGGTCTGGTTAATAATAACACTTCTAGAAGACACAAAACTCCGAGCTTAAGGCAAGAGTTGGAGCCTAGTAGACAGTTCGTAATTGTACTTAGTGTCGTTCTGGCAGCTCCTGCGACGCCAGCCAGGCGTAGCTGCATCAGTCCTTTTGTTCTGCTGCATAACCTGGTTGGCGTGGAGAGTGGAATCCTGCTGCATGGGCCACAACTGGCTTCCGCCCTGGCACATATATGCATGACCGTTTGCGGCCGAAGCGGGCCAAAAAAACGACTAATCACATGTGCAACTATTTACCTTTTTAATTTTATAAAAACAACTTTCAAATAAATCACATAAATATTTTATTATTTTTACAGCTTACCGAGAAATTTCAATTTATAGATTAAATAAAATGAAACTATAAATATCCGGTAAACATAATTACTAATTGACAGATTGAAGCAGAGTGACTTTACTCGTCAATTGTCAAGCACACAAGCAGTTGAATATCTGGGTGAATGGTCCCTACTTCCTGACAATATCGCTTATCTTCGTATCAATAATGGTGCGTCCTCAAATCGATTTTCTTTCATATTTTTAGTGATACTTCTCTTAAAGTTCACTTTTGAAAGTCAAAGGATTTGTTAGTAGCAAGCTTTAGTCTCAAATTGTAATTGCTGTTAAAAATCGATAGATGCTTCGATGGGAAACTCATTTAATTGTAACAACTGCAACTTTTACTTTTTTTGAACATTTTAATTTCTTGTCTAGATGTTTTGGATCCTGTTCTAATCGGCGATAAAGCAAAATGGTTTGAACAACAATTAGCAAACGTCCAACATTCCACCCATGAAAGTTGTTCCACTCTAGTTGCAGCTGTTACCATGACAGATGAAATCTCGAGTCAGCGAGACTCAGATGCTGCTCCTACTGATGAAAGTGGTTTGTTGATTGTGTCTTTGGAAGAACTTTTATTTTCAGGTGATTTTTTGTAGATAGTGAATCCGAATCTAGAAACGAAGACACCAAATCCGAATATACATCAGATGAAAGTGAAAATGATGAAAAAAATCTTTCTTTAACATCAACACCGACTAGTTGTGAAGATGCAACTGATGAAGATACTACTGGGACTCATTTAAACACAATCACATCAGCTAAAAGCTTGATGACAACTGTACAAGCTGTGACACCATCACCATCTCACACAATCGTTCAAACTTCATCTTCTGCTTCTAATCTTGGAATGATTTCACCTTTTCCAAGTGTTAAAAGTAATTCATCAAAAATTCGATTATTTCAAAATTTTTCAATTTAAAAAATACGAATTTTATTTTAAGCTCCAAGAAAAATGTTGATTGATCATCGATCCGTAGTGAGACGTGGATCACCTTTACACGTCTCACCAACTGTGAGGAATGGAAGCCAGAGAATATCAAACTCGATGCCAGCTTCTGAACAATCACCTGCAACCAACACAGCTACGTTTCTAAGCAACAAAGAAAATCAACATTTTTTGAAAGTAAATTTCAACTTGATCTTTTCAACTTCATCTTTATCTTCTGTTCCTCAGGAAATCACTAAAAACGTTTTAGACGGTCAAGGTGCTGGGTGGTTGAACATCAAGAAGGTCCGGAGATTGATGGAGTGCGAGTCCCTAAGACTCTTCATCCTACAGAGATTGAATCAAACAACACAAAAAGAAGGAAACAACGAATATGTGGAAGACATCGTGAGTGATTTATCATTCAAATATTTGCTTCAATTTGATGTTTCAGGAAATCGGGTTGAAAGTTTATCGAGGTATGTTGGATTTGTTGAAATGTGTCGTCAATGGTTTGGAAACCACCTTCAACCAGCACAGTGGTCTAGGTGGTATGGCTTCTGCGTTTGGTCTTTTAGAAATTTGTCATACTCATTATTACGCCAAAGGTAAGTTTCATCTACCATGGTATTTGATTTATGCATGATGAAGGTTGTTGTTGTTTGTGGTGTTACTTCCTTCTACTAACTAAACTACTAATGTTTCTTACTAACTTGGACAGAACTAAAAGGAATTATTTCTAACCGTGATAATCACAAAAACCTACCTTATATACCACCACACCCTTCTAGTATTTCCACATCACACAATTCTACTGATGACATGAAAAAACCAACAGATAAACTTACAGACAGATCATTAACAGAAGAAATATCAAGTACTGGTAAATTGTAACAACTTCTTAATATTCAATTTTACGCTTTCTATATTTGCATCATTCAAGCTACATGAATAATTTATTATATAAAACTAGAATTATTCGATTGTAAGTTCTTATTTCCTCAAATTTATTTAGATTCACCAACTTGTAAAAACTTGCAACTACTAACTGCTTGCTAAATTTATGTTATTACTTTTTCAAATGCATGTTTGTCATTTTTTACTATCAATCAAACTTCTCAAGTATTTATCAAACAGATTTAATTCTCTTTCAGACTCTTCAATCTCATCAAAAGAAAGTTCTAGTATGAGGAATTTGTCTGCTCGTATTGTTCATGAATTTGTAAGCAGCAGTAATCGATTCATCTTCTATGTATTAACTAAAAACTACAATTGCTTTTGTAGTTTGCTTAAAATAACTTTTGGTTTTGCTTTGTAGGATAATCTGAGTATAAAATCAGACTCAGTAAGCAGTGCAGTGAATCCTTCAGATGATTCTACCTGTGATATGAGATATAGGAGTCGTAAACTGATTCGAGTTGATTCTGATATAGGAGAAGACGAACAAAGAATATTTTTGTTTGAAGGTTTACTTGGTAGGTGTTTGGTTCTGTCTACTTTTTTTTTTGAATGATGTCGCTTAGTTTTCTTGAACAACTGTTTTCTTGAAGTTATTTTTTAGTAATCTTTTCTTTCATAAAATCTGATTAATTTAGAACTCTTCGCTCATCAATCAATTTCATAAACCAATGTCATCAATCTTCTAATCTTAACAAACTTTCTCTTCCCATTCATTTTTCACGCATTTCAAGGAATATTCAAAGACAATTTTCTCATGCAATTGGAGGATGTAGCTTTGGAAACAGCATTGAGTTTAAGTAATATGGCAAACACGAATGCTATGGCGTGTATGTTTTCAAATTAAAATTTTTCTGTACAAATTGTCACTGTCTCAACAACCATCAGTCAAATTGAATTATTGTTCCATCTCTTTGAGACTAAAGTCGGCTCATTTTTCACTCAAAGGACACTCTGTCGCATGCGTTGTAGATTTAGTTGGTGTCTAAGCATGTTCACGTCTTGATATTGTAAGCTGAGACATTCAATTGATGGATTTGATCAGTTTTTTGATAGATATTTTGAAACATCAAAATATTGATAATTTGTTTTGTAAAAGTTATCTACTTTCAACGAAGCAACAATCTGTTAACTTGATTGATATCTCTTTGATTAGTAAAAGAAAGATCAAAATTATGGGACAAGATGCAGTTCTGGGAAGATGTATTTTTGGATTCAGTAGCAATGGAAAGAGATGCTGTCGGAATGGATCAAGGTCCCTTGGACATGATTGAGAGGTGAATCAATTGAAATTTGATTTCATAAATTAAAATTTCTTAATTTTTAATGATTTTTTTATCAATTAGCAAAATATCAGAAATATTTTAAGTAAATTGAATTATGTTTGAAGTTTAGTGATAAGAAAATGATTTTTCGAAACTAAAAGCTCCAAATTGTATCAAAATCGAAAATTTTTTCATTTAATGAAATTAGAACTTTTTTCTTTTGAATCTTGTTAAGGTATCGAACCCTAAGCACTTGTGAAAAGCGAAGATTAGAAGATGAGGAAGACCGCTTGCTCTCAACAATGCTCTACAATCTAATTGCTTATATGGTGATGATGAATGTATCTCACAATGAAATTAAGCGAAAAGTAAAACTTTCTCAATTAAATCTATTTCTTCTTTTATTAAACTTTTTTAGGTTCGTCGCCTCTTAGGTAAATCTCATGTTGGTTTAGCTTATAGCTCAGAAATCAATATGCTTTTGGAGAGTATGAAGTCCTTGCAAGGTGTTTCTATTGACCTAAAACCTTGTGGAAGTCGACATATTCGTAAACAAAGTTTTGTAGTTCATGCTGGAACTGATACTAACGGTGAAGTGTTGTTTATGGAGGTAACTGCTTGTTGCTTCATCTTTTAGTAGCATCATGTTACAGATATACAAACTTTCTTCTTATCAGAAACCTTCAACTTTTCTCTTAAAGGTCTGTGATGATGCAATCATCTTACGAACTGGTTTTGGGACTATATGTGAGCGATGGTGGTACGAGAAGCTCCTTAACATGACATTCTGTCCTAAGACAAAAGTTTTATGTTTATGGCAAAGAAAAGGACACGAAACACAACTTAATAGATTCTACACCAAAAAAGTACTTTTTTTTATTTTATTTTTTTGTTCTTAAATTTGTTCTGTGAACTTTAGTGCCGTGAATTATATCACTGTGTAAAAGAAGCGATGGAAAAAGCGGCTGCCAGACATAACGGTTGGTTTTTTCTTCATAAGATTCTCCAATTTTTCTTCTACTTTAATTCAATTGTGAAGAAAATTTCATGAAAGCGATAAAAAAAAACAGTTTTATGAGAAACTATTTCAACAAACGTTTAAATGTCATGAAACTTTATTGAAACGAACTTATCTTGATGTAGTACCAAATCTTGGTGGTGAGTTCCCTGTCCAAGATATTAGAAGTAATGAGTGTGGCTTGTTACAAGTCACTTTAGATGGTATTAATTTGAAGTTTGTTAATAGCCAGGTGACTTTTTCATTCTTTTACTTTGTTGTTTATTTAATTTTTATGTAAACTTCCTGAATTTTAAGAGCTGAATTAATATAATTAAACGAAAAAGCAAATATATCTTCCAAACAAATCTTTTTCTTCAAAATTTTTAGACTAATTTATTTTTTAGGTATTTCTTGGTTTAAAAACTATTCGAAAATGTAATAATGTTGATGGAATATTTTTATTGGAAGAATATAGTAAGTAAAATCATTTCAATAAATTCTACTTAATAACTTGATTGGCTTCTAGATCGTGACACAGATCAAGTGATGATTCATCGGTATAAGTCTGCATTTGCAAAAGAGTTGTGTTATGCTGTGCTATGTTTGTTCTCTTACCACACAGCAGCAAGAAAAAACGAACAATCTAAATAAACTGATTTCACTTCCAAATAAAAGCTTGGTGGTGTCGAACTTTGCACAAACTTCTTTTAACCTTTCTTTCCACTTCCTACAATTCTGTTTATCTTCATCCAGAAACTGTTCTTGTATTTATCTTGTAATTATTCTGTGGTAACTAACACATGTTTTGCTTTACAACCGTTTGAAGTGATTATTTATTCCAATTATGTAAATTATTTCTGCTATTAATCATGTACTAAACCAACATTGTTGTGCAATTACCTTCAATTGTCGTTGTTGTCGTATTTAATAATTCTTTCTTTAAATTCTAACTACTTTTTCTTATTTGTTATTTTTCTATTTTTCAGTCTAGTGTCTGCTTTCTTTAGCAATGAATATTAATGAGCAGAAGTTTAACAAACAATTAATATTTCTCTTTAATACCCTTTTTAGTTGCATTATTTTCAATATCTCAATTTTTCAAATATAAATTATCTTATATATGTTAGAAATAGAAACTTTATTCATCATATTTTTCAATTTTTTTAATTATCATCTAATTAGTAACTATCTAGAAGTTTTTAAAACTTTTTTTTTAATTTTGTTTATAGATATGATTTAAAATAAAAGAATATTTGTCATTTATAATTTTAGTTTAATAGTAGATATGATCGAATCATCTTTCTTCTAGATCAGGTGATTCTGAAAGAACTTCAACATTATTGTTTAACATTGAAGATTAGTGCAAAAAATTTTTTAAACAAAAAACTCTAATGCGATTTGCTGGTAATATCAGAAAGTGTCCATTAATATTTGATGATGCTTACTTTACTTTTGGATCATAAATTAAAGATACCGATAATTTGACTAATTCAGTTTCACTCTATTATTTTAAATACATAGTTACTTGAGTGTAAACAAAATTATTGACAATTTTTAAATCGCTGATTTTTCAAAAGTAATTTATTCTATTCATCTAACCAACTTAAAGATTTTTTAAATCTCCAAATAATTCTCAGAGAATTATTTCACTCATTTAACAATCAAAGATATTTTAAAGTTTATTCAAATTGTATTAACAAATACAGCTAAGATAAAAACACCCCAAAAACTTTCATCTATTTCACATTATAAGATTACATAAAGATTTGCTACAAAAGAATTTAAAAATAGTTCATGTTAGTTGTTGCCAAAAGTCTTTCTTACAAACACAGTAACCTTTTTGTAAAGTAAAAGCGAATTTTGCATGATGTTAAATCGATAAAAACTGTTTAGAATAAGTGTAATTTTTTTTAATTAAATAGAAATAAATATAAGATAAAAAACAACTTAGATAAATCGTAGCTATATTACATGCTGTTGGCTACTCAAAACTAACTTTATATGTTCAGATAACTGCTTCTGCTTTTATATCAAGGTTATACTTATTAAATGAAAAGCAGACCAGCAGCTTAAAGAAATTTGGATTAAAATAAAAACAAATCTGGCTTAGATGCTTCCTACAACATGAAAAATTAGTTTCTTCTTTTCAACCTATTGTCTTAAAAGCTTCTTACCAGCCGCCATAGCCAATTTTACAAATATATATTTCTACAGTGGTTTGTAAGCCTAATGAAAATGGATAATTATTTATATAAATCATTAGATAAAATAAATGTTTAGCTTTATTTACGATCTACTAATTTTGAAGTTATTCTGATACATTGTTGGCTTTTAAACTAGCAAATCGTGAAGAAATGCACCAGAATACGTGTGTTAGTAATACGAACAAAGATAACTTGCTAATATCCTCATGATTATTAGACAAATATTTTGTAGTTATAAACGATTTTTTAAATGTTTTAGTTTAACAGTAAGCTATCTTGCTTTTAAGCACAGAAACTAAACATACTAGTAAACAAAGCTTGGTTGGTTATTTCAATAGCAGCGTGTATTTGAGAATAAAACTGAAGCTACATAGCAAAATAATAGCAGTAAAAAGAAAAATTCATTCTTAACAATGACCATATTTAATATGATATTTAAATAATACACATCTGGATCCAGAAATTCTGATGATTTAGTATTTAGCTTATATGGTAAGTAATAAATTATTAAACTAATTTATACCTTATATACTATGTAAATCAAAACAATTTCAGATTTTAATCTTACTAATTAATTTAACTTGTATTTTTTATTAATAAATACTGTTAATTGACATTCTAACAAAACTAGTTTAAATCTTGCCCAAAATAAACAATTTAAGATAAAGCTTTTTACAGGAAGATGAGGCCCTTTCATCAGTACAAAACCAAAATTTTATCCAAAGAAAATTGTTCTATTTACAAATCTTGTACTTGTCGATAGAGGTAAGTAGGAACTTGCCTTTATTCTAAAGTTTACAGCAAAGCTACCCAGACCAATGGTAGCGTATATTTTTCGACAAAATCCTTGAAAATTTCGGGAAACATAAATAGATGAATATGAGTTTTATTACAAACTCGTTTTAGTTTACACTCATCAAATTCTTAGAGATCTACAGTATCGTGATGAGGTACTTAGCTATTAGCAGATTACTTTGTAAGATTTGTAGACTCAGATTGTTAAGGAAGTAAAAATACAATCTTCAAAAATGTTGAAATGATAATTTTGATATTTAATTATTTATCTCAAAAATCAATTATTTAAATAAAACTTTAATAATTAATATTTTCAATTTTATTTATTACTTTTTTAATTCAACGCATGGCTGAAGATAACAAAGAATACAGCTCTTATAGCAAACATTAAACAATATGAGAGCAGAAATAAAAAAAAGTTCTTAAAGATCGCAGTTTAATGTATAAAAAATAGGAATTCTTCAAAGGCATCCGCAAAATATGATTTATGAAGTGAAAAAAATGAAGCTGGCAGAATAATAAATCACTTGTTAACAAAATTACTTAACCGAGACTGATTTTGGGTTAGAATCGGGTATAAATCTCCAAATCTTGGTCACCTTATTAAAAAGAATGTTAGTATCATTAAAGTTAAGTGGGTCAATTTTGAATGACAATCCTCTTAAGACATATGAAAGATCTTTAAAAGATTTATTAAGGTTAAGATAACAGAAGCTAATAATAATTTTAGACAGTAGTACACATCTATGAAAAACTTTTCTGATAAACGATCTTTGAACAGACTCAAGCTTCATAATATCTTCTTCAAATTGAAGACTCGATAGTTAATTTGGGGCAAATATATGTGGTGAATGTGAGTGGTGGACACCCACATACCAGGCTGAAGGTTCTGGGTTCGAGCCCAGGTGGACAGATATTTGCGACAAGGAAAAGCCCATAAGAAACCTGGGTAGAATAACCCTGTGAGTCTGTTTAATGACAAAACTTTTATTGAAATCTAATAGGATCAAAAGTTTTGCGAATATCTTTATAAATGATCCTAATAATTGCTGATGAACATAAAAACTTTTTTAAGGATTTTAGGAGGATATTTGTGGAGAAATCATTATTTCTTCATCTCAAAAAGCTGAGTACTTGTCACTTTATTTCAATTTACTAATAAACAATCTTCACAAAAAGTATTTGATGTAAAAAGAAAGTTTAAAATATATCAGCAAAGTTTTATCACCACAATTGAAAACTGTTGGTTGTATATTCATCAAATTTTTCTAAGAATCCGTAATCAAAATGGAAACAACAAAAGTGAATGATTGAGTAAATTGAGTTTATTAAGAAATGAAAATGATAAAAACGAATGAAAAAAGCAAGATAACAGAGAAGAGGAATAAAAAAATTGCATGATATAATAGTGGATAAACAAAAATCAAAAAAAAACAAATTGAGAACCTATTCAGTGATTGAAATTAATTTCTAAAAATGTTTGTTTGCAATTGGAACAAAATCACAACAATTCTATTTCAAAATTTTTAAATGAATTCATTTTGAGACTTGATGCTGTTAAAACCGCACTTTAAAAGCAAACTTCCAGGAAAATAACTGAAGTTGGTTGAAAATTAGCTAAGATTGTAAACTTTCTTCTAACCGTTTTCTCATGGAATTTGAAAAAGAAAACATCGTTGATACAAGGTTCCTGTTGACGAGACCACGTGACAAGTTGCCCTAACAAGAAAAAGAGAATTTTAATAACGTTGTGTCCAAAAGAGCTGTAAAAAATGAGACGTTACTTTTAAATCGGTGTTTAAAATCCAAGTTAGAGTTGATGAATAAGGTAACTGGGCTGAACTTATGATAAAACCAGTTGGTCCATTAAAACCTCTGAAAAAATTTCACTTTTAAAACTGACATCGAAATTTAGTTGAAACAATAAGAATTGCAGTAAACAGCAACTTGCTTAGGTTATTGAATGAAGGTAAACATACGTTTCAAAAGATTAAAGTTCACAACAATTAATTGTGCTGAAGACAACTGAAAATGCTTTTTTGTGGTTTATAACCTTCTGGTATTTAGATATTGAAAAGTAATTTGAAATTAAAAACATAATTCTGCTGGAGATGAAATTTTATTGAAAAGAATTTTAATAATGTTTGATTTGGTGTTTATGAAGGAGCCTAAAACAGAAGTGAAGCTGTTTATCTTTTGAACACATTTTTTAAAAATAAGTTTTTTGACAAGAAAAAAATAAGCAAAATAATTTGCAACAAACAATCTAGCATCTACAGATATCAATAGATTGATGTTAAACATCAACTTTTGTTTGATACAAACAACACATGATCAAGATGACGAAACTACTAAATAATCACAATTAATCTATTTGAACAATAATTTCAAAAAATGAAATAAAATTTTGAAATAAATTAGAAACAAGTTACCTGACAAAATCGCAATTATCTGAAATACCATCCAATTTATCTGTACTAATCCCTGCACTTACATAAAGAGGAGGATCTAATAGAGTCTTGCCATTAACTTGATCAATCATACGAACAGTGATAAATTCCCTACTGGAAATAAGACCCATAGCTGCAGGAGCTGATACTTCTACAGTGATTAGACAATTTTCTGATATAGTTTGTAGTGTCTGAAAATGAAGAAATTGGCGTCAAATGGTTGAGATGAAGATCAGTTGATACTTTTACTGATGAGATGCTCTTATTCCATTCAGGGAATTCATCTCCTTTTCTTAATATATTCTGAAAAGGAATAAATGTTCGAAAAAATAAACAACCAAATTTGAAGTGGTTCCTTCAACCACCGAACAAAAATCATTATTGAACTGGTGTTAGTGGTCGAGGAGATTTTGCAAGTCAAGGTGCTAATCAACTGATATTTATCTGTATGCTTACTTCAAATATATAAAAAGGTTGAAACTCTTCAATATTAGCAACGAGTTTAAATGTCTTTCCATATTCAGGGTCTTCAAAACTGTAAACTGTATCATCTAACTTCTGTAGAAGATGGAAACATCAAACTGATGAATTAGTTAGAAGAGAAGTTTACTTTTTGTTCCAACTTCCAAATATCTTGATTATTGTACAAATGTAAAACTCTATCAAAAGCATATTTGCCTTGATTGTAGATTTCCAGGGTATTCGCATCTAACGTCTTTTCTAAATCTTCATCTTTTTCATATTCTGAAGAAAATAGAGATTAGAAAGTGATGAAGTTAATGAAGAGTGACAACAACCCGATGGTTCAATCGAAGCAGCTGGTGAAAAGTATTTTGAAGAAGGTGGTACTGTTGAAAATGGTCGAAATAAAGGATGAAAACCAGAACGTTCATAATCATAGATGTTTGGTTGTCCTTGAACTGAAAGTCCTGTTTGTCAAGAAGTTTTTTAAAGATTTACAAATGAAGTAGAAATTACTTTCGGCAATTTGTGCTTCTTCTGGCAACACTTTGCTGTCAAGAAACCAAACTTCTATCCAAGTTATACAAAAAGAAAAAGCTAAAGTTACCACCGTCATTGGTATGTTAAGAATATTTTTCTGTGAATTGTTCATCAACGACAAAATGATAAATAATCAGTGTTGACACTCACAAGAAATATAAAAAAGATTTTTGCAATTGTCAAGCAGTTGCATAGAGCTGTACTAACAGCCACAGGCCACCAATGGTTCAACCTCAAAATTGCATATGTTAGTTGAAGGAAGGAGAAACGAAAGGCTGATAGCAACTAAAAAGGAACAAAAGAGATTAAATAAAAGATCTAACGAAGCAAATGTCAATTTTCAGTTTTTATAATTACCAAAATATCAAATATTGATGAATATATTGAATATTTGATCACGTGATCTTTCATGACTTCAAAAAATGGATATTTTTCTGAAGATTGAGTCTGAAAACGAAGCAATAAACTTGATTAATTTCAGAACAAAACAAATAAAGCAAACATTATTTACATTAAGTTTTAAAATTATTTTTTTAAGTAATTATGATTGACAAAAACTGTTTGCTGTTTTTGTATCTCGTCAAAGAATATTTAAAATGATGTTATTAATTGAATGACAAATTATTCTCAATAAAATACTGAGGATGTATATGGAGCTTGAAAATATGAGAAATAGAAGTAACTTCTATGACGGCATTTAAAAGAAACACACATTTGCTTGAAAGATGGAATTCAACATTTTTTAAAATGATTTTTTATGTAAAACTGAAAAAACATTTTAAAAGTTTAGCAAAAATTAATTTAATTTTCTAAATATTATTTATAATCAAGGGCAAAAAAAATGATGAAATCAGTAAACCAATAAAACAAACAACCCTCATAAATTTAACTTGCAAAAAATGAATTGTATCTAAAACAATTATTGATGTTGATAGCTTTGTGATAATAATTCACCAATTATATAAATATATACAAAACTATTGATCCACATGTTTTATTTAATATTTAATTGATGTAAACTAAAATAACTTCTTTTTGAAATAAATTGATAAGGAAATTTGCTGTTGTAGATGACAAAGCAATATCATTTTGAGACAAACTCAAATTTTAAAGTCAAATTTTAAACATATTTTCTTAAACAAAAACATTTGAACTTTATAAAAAGTGTTTTTGAAAACCATCTATAAATAAATGAATAATTTGAAATAAAATTGTGTAGACTTATTAGTAAAAAGCAAATTTACACCTGGAAGTTAAATGTTACAACCTCATAAAACTAATTACATATAGTTTGATGTCAAGTTTAAAGCAAAATTGAAAGTTGTGGAAAAGAGAGTTTTTGAAATAAGGGAATTGAAAGTTCTTATAAAAAATATCTCATAACTGTATTTATATTAAAACTAAAAAATAATGAATTAAAAGAAGAAAAAAGAAACAGACTGACCCCACATTCGAAAAGCCATAATACAACAGTCATTAAAAGATCAAAAAGCACAATTAAACAGAATGCCCTCCTACAATGGGAAATTTTCAGACTTGTCTGTGTAGTAGACGAAGCAGGCTCATATCTGAAACATACAAGTCTGATTGAAAACGAGTCTTTGAAGATCACTTATATTATTAAAGTAGTTTAGGCAGGAAATTCAACAAATGTGAAATTATCGAATCCCACGCATTTAGCACAAGGTATAAATAGATAATTTTGTTAAAGTTAATCAAACAGATTATTTAAATTGGTTTAATAAATTTAAATTGTAGATAATTATTAAAGTACAGACTAGTTAAGCTTTATAATTATGTGCCTCATAATATTATAACATTTAATTGTAATTTGTATCTAAATTAACATTGATAATATTGGGTCTTCTATTTCAACTTCTACTTAGATTGTAAATTTGTAGTCAAATTTTACAAAAAATCAATTTGAATAATTTTTTAATATTCACTTTAGAACTTAACTTAAGTTAGAAACTTATTTGAAAAAAGTATCACAACTTGAATAAAAAAATTAATCACCAACTATTTAAGTTAAACATAAAAGTAGTTTTTATAAAGAATTACTAACCTAGTGGTTTCAATAATACGTTGACTTCTTTCCAATCCATTACTAAGAAGAGGAGTTTGCTCATTAGTAAGAGTCCTTGTACGAGTTGATCCAATCACAGACATGCCTACATTTCCTGGTACTTAACAGATGGTAAAGTTTAATAAAACTTTCTGTAAATTGGTACTATAAAAAAGTTTTATAACATGAAAGATCAAAATAAATGTTTTATAGAAGTATGATTGATTGATAATAATCTTTCTATAAATTTAAAAAGAAGTATTTTAAAATCAAATATGTTAAAAAATAAAACACCAAATATCTAAAGTAAATATCTTCAATTTAATAGATTAAATGTTGTATTTACATATAAAAGTTTTGATGTTTAAAAATTAATCAATAAACACGATTTGATAAGATAAGAGCAAACTTGTGATACTAAGTAATAAATCAAATCTAATTAGTAAATAAAGTTTATAAATTAAAAAATAGATCTAATAACTCTTTATCACTACTATAAAATTTGGCTAATATTTTATAAAAGCACTAATCTATATTTATGTCTGATAAACACAATGAATAAAATCATTTTTATGATTCCTTATCATAATTGTTTATTCTCAAGCTAGCAATTAAATATCAACAATTTTATCTCTTGTGTTTCAATTAAATTTAGATAAAATTGTCTACTTTAATACTTAGTAAATAACGAAATTAATCTAACTTAGCTTTATTTTATTAGGAAATAAAAAAAATGCTTGTAAACATTAATCTATTTTACAATTAAAACGATTATTGACTAATTCAAATCCTTTAGATATGTTTTCTGATATTGCATAAGCTTTTAACTTCATTATCACTGATTAGTTAGAAAAATAATTTTTCATAAAAATAATTTAAAAACTAAACAGATTTAAATAGAGATAAAAATAAATTCAATACTATACAGATATATATACTGGAATTTAAATTTTTTTTACAAATATCAATTAAAATGCAAAAATTACTGACAAAATTTAAAAATAAGTAAACATTTAGTTCTAACTGATACACAACTAAGATCTTTAAAATATGTCACATATTTACCCATTACATTATAAAAACTTTTAACAACAAAACAAACTTTTGAACTCTAATAACGCGAGAAGCTATGTACTTTTAGAACTGCAACTGATAAATTCAGTTTCTATTGACTTCAGAGTCATGTAAAGCTTGGATGCTGTTTTAATGTTCAGTGCTCAGAAATTACAAAATTGATCATTGTATAGAAATTACTTATTTTTTAAATTTATTTCACTATGATAACTTTAAATTACTCAAAAAATGAGTTTATTCTACTAATTTAATAATTTTTAAAGAAAAAAGAAATTAGCAAACAGAACTTTCTGCAAATATAGAAGCGTCTCTTCTGATTCTGTGACCTTATCATCTTATTATTTCAACTTGCTTTTCGAGTATTACCTTAATTATTTTCAGCTGTATCAAAGTTTACATGTTTTCTTTATCCTCATATGTTTTTTCTATTACTTATTTTTGGTAAAAGTTTTGATTGTCAGTTTTATTTTGTAAATGTTTGTATATCTTATCAGGCTTTTGTAAAAAGCAACTTACAGTGATTAACATCGTCTATGAACTAGACTATTATGTACTTCCTAAGAAATACTAAGTTGATACATCTCTAATTAAGAAAATCACACTTATTTGCAATTTCAAAAGCAAGTTTCACAGCATATATGTAGCTTTACTGACGAAAATATAGCTTTTACGATTTGATAACTATTAGGAATTTTCAAGTTTACTTTTATCTATTTATTTCAATAAATGTGAAGAAGTTTGCCTGAAGAGAGCACCTCCCACCAACACAAATTCTCACAAATAATATCTATCTTAAAATAAACTGATTAATTTAATATGTATAAAGGCTCTAAGGATATTTTGTATAAAAGTTTAAACTTTTTTGTATGATTCAAAAGCTATGCCAGCAATCGAAACATGAATAACATTGAAATTAGCTATACAACTGATTAAGTTATTAGCAGTATATAAAACCTTGTAATTGTTTAAACTGTCTAATCAATTGTTATAAGACTTTGATTATTAGAAATTTTTATTTTAATTCAGTATTAGTTTATCTTATTGACTAATTTTACGTTTTTATCTGAAAATACAAGCTATGAATCATAATACCAGCATCAGATAAGCTTGTGTATCTATGTATTAAGGGAATAAGAGCCATATATTGAGCCTCGTAACAAAAATTATAAAAAAGCTTGTATATATTTATTAATTGACCTATGACCTCATTCACAAAGTTCTATACATAAAATTTTTATCTGATGGATAGTCTTATAGATATTTTGTATATTTTTTATAGAGTTTTCGTATATTAAAAAATTATTAAGAATGTATTTTTCAGGAAAAAACTTCAAGAAATTCATTCATCAAAATTTCGTGAATGCATGTAGTGATTGATTTTGTATCATGTAATCGTTAAACTTTAGACCAAATATTTAAACATTTTTAAGATTGATAAAGTATAGTAGTTTTTAGAAAATGTTGAAAATTTTGACTTTGCATCTTAACAATATGTGCTTTGTTTTAAAATGATACTTGGACAGTTTAGTTCTTCTATAATTTCTGGCGCATTTTTATAAGTTTACAATTTTTACAGAAGTATGGTTTGCTACTCGTAACTATTTACATTTAAAGACATTTCTTCTATCAGTATTGCTTTTTTCTTAATTTTTAGTATTTCCAGCTCAATGCTTTTACCTGTAATATTTTTTGCAGGTAAAAATTATTTAAATTTTTTTCTATATAATTTTTGTATGTTTCATAAGATGTAGTATGTAAATTCAAAAGTGAAGTAGCCAAGCTATAGCTATTTTTTTATTATAAATTTTTTAGTATCTTTACATAATATTTTATTAAATTTTAATTATTATTGAATATTTATTTTATATGATTTAAGTTATTGTATATTGTTTTATATTGTTATTTTTATTAGTAATTGTCTATAATTCAACTATTAGTAAGTAATAAATTATTAAGCTCTACTTAATAAGTTTTTATTCTTTAAAATTTAGCTTGAAATAAAAAATAATTAACATATTACCTTTGTTATTTTATAAATTCTTAAATTAAACATAAATTAACAACTTCAGTAAATTTAAAAATACTAAGTTTTCTTTTATATCAGTATTTTTTTCAACTTTTTTATATAAAGGTTTTTTTTATTGTTCTTATACTAATTTTTAAACTTTAATAAAACTTTAAACTTACATAAATTATATTTTAAAGGATTACTTTAAACATAATTAAAGTTTTTTTTTATTTGGAGAATCTTCAATGTATTTAATTAATTGTTTATAGATCAAAAAATGACAAAACTGTTTTTGGAACACGTGCCCCCAATTGATGAGCTTCTTAAGCCTTCTAAAAGAATCCAATGTCCTTATGAAGGTTGTAAAGAGGTCTTATATAGACCAGCCGCTGTGAAACATCTTAAAAAAGTTCATGCTTATGACCCATCTATTTGTAAAATTTTATATTACTGTCCTGTTGATGGCTGTGACAGAAGTAAAAAATTTAAACAAATGTATTTTAAAACTATTGGTTTAATCAGACAGCATTTTAAAACGGTACACAACCCCAATATCTGTGCTAAAATCAAATGTAACACGTGTGAGAGAACTTTTTCATCAAGATATTATTTTTCTCAACATAGACAAACTTGTCAAAGATTTTTTTGCTCATGTAAACAAAAATTTGAGAGTATTCAAAGCTTGAAAAGACATGCTTTAGCAAATAATCACCAACTTATAGTATCTTTTGATGGTAAAGCAGCACCTAAAAGTGTTATAAAAGTAATCAAAAGACCTATAAAATGTAATTCTTCTAAATATAAGTATATCTTACCTAAAAGACCACAAAATGAAGAAAATATTTCTCAAAATGACTTTGTACTTGTACCAGAAGAACAATATTCGTCACTTTTTCCAGTAAAAGTTCCTGAAAACCTGCAACCTTCTTCAAACCCAAGTTTTCTTACATTAAACTCTGAGAATGAAAAACCAGCTGTGCTGGAAAATGGTGTATTTCATCCAGTCATTTTTAATTCTAATAATCAATTTAGTTTTGAATCATTTTCAGAATTACCAACAGTCTTTAAGAATGTGAGTGCTCAAACCAATCTTGACGCTTTAAGTAGTGACTCCTGTATTGAAAAAAGTTTGGAAAACAATGGAACTCAAACTTTATTAGTTGGAAATAAGTCTGAAAAAGATATATTTGATTCTGAGGAATGTTTGCTCTCTAATAGTCATCTTGACTCGCATCTTTACTCCAGAGAAGTTGAAAACAGTTTAAAAGATTTTTCTAGTCAAACTAATTTGACATTATTAGACATTGGTTTTGAAGAGAGCAAGAAGCGTGAAGAAATTAGTACACAGACAGGAATGCTCTCAATTGGTGATCAATCTTGGTTTGATATAACAGCTCCTAATGAAGTAGTTTTAAAGCCACAATCAGCAACTTATTGTAAAGACTTTGCTAGCCAAACAGCTCATTCTGATTCTGATGATTGGTTATTTATGTTGGATAAAAATATATCAGAGACATCAACACAAACTCGACTTCAAACTGATTCAACATCACCATTGTTAGAGTTACAGGAACATGATAAAGATGGTTTTATGGAGTTTTCAAAGCCTCAAATGGAATCAAAAGATTTCTCAAGCCAAACAACTTTTGATGGTGATTCATGTTTTAGTAATCTTGATTCTTATCTTAAAAATGAAACCGTTAATAATCTATCAACTAATAGTATTGATTCTACTAGTGATTATCTTACAAACCCAACGACTGTTAAGAAGAATACTCCAACTGCTGATACAAATATATTCAAAACTGTTGAAACAACTTTCCATAACAACAAATATTCAAATGATAATGTGACTTGTAATATAAATTGTAATGAAGAAGGACTTGTATATTCAAATAATATTCAAAAACCGTCTTCATTTATTGATCAACAACATTCTGGTGAATTATTTGATTTTGATAAAAGTGTTAACAATATAGAACTGGATGATTTCTTCTGTAACATTGAAACACAAACGGATTATGAACTACCCTGGCATAATAGTCTTACTAACTCTTGTACACAAACAACAATGCAGAATGAAAAGGACGATAGTAAAATTGATTCAAGTGAAATGTTTGATATTGAAACTCAAACAGAAATTGACAGCTTTTTTAATTTCTAGTTTTTTGGATAAACTTGTATATATTGCCTATTTTAACTTTTTCTGTTTCTTTTTGTAGTGAAAGTTTCTAATTTGCAGAAATATGTAAATTATTTTCAGAGTACTTCATGTAAAGCCATTTTAGAATCAATTTTGACAGAAAAAATTATTAAAAGTCTGGATTATTAAAGCTATATTCAGCAAAAACATTTATAGAATAAATCATGCAAATGTTTTGGAAAACTTTTCTTCTTTTTACATTATTTTTAATGTTTTCTCAAACTTTGGGTTAGTTATTACTTAAATTGTTTTTTTTTTATAGTTTGTTATAACATGTAATTGAATAAAATGTTTTTATAAATTTTATAATAATGTAAATTCAATTGTTTGATAATTTTTTTTTATTTGGGCTTATTGTATACAAACTAATTTTTTTTTCATTTAATCAGATAAATAAATTTAGTTTAGAGAATTAAGAATAACAGTTCTTCTCAGAAATTTACTCATCATTGTCTAGATAAAAAATTTCAATTTATATTTTAAGCTCAATAATGTTTAGAATTTTTAAGTTATTTTAAACTTCATTTAATTTTAAGAAAAATTGTTTTTTATTAATTTTTTTACAGAAAGTTCGACAAGTTTGAAAATTTCTATTTTGAAGTTGGACCAACAACTGAGTTTTACGAAAAGGAAAATATTTGAGATTCCCAAGTTTAAAAGCATTTTATTTGTGAGTTTTTAACTTTTATTAATTTGACATTTTAACGTTTACAGTTTATATGAACAAATTGAATTTTATCTAGTTATTCTAATATTTAAAAAATAAATACTTGATCTATAAAGTTATTCTCCAAACAAATCGATTGAAACTCATCTTAAACTTTCACTTGGTGGTTGAAAGGGTTAGAAGATGACTTTTTGACAGTGCTCAATATATGTCTCGGAAAATAGTTTTTATAAAAAAAGCTTTTTTAAACTTCACAAAGTTTTTACTATTTAAAAAAATCGATTCCATATTTAGTTGTTGGAATTTTTCATCTAAAATAATTCAAATAAAAGAAATTGAAGTTAGATTGACAATTTTGTAATAGATCTTACAAATATTCTTTATAAACCGATTTGTTGATATTATTTGAGATATCTTTTGTTCGATTTTTTTTGTAGTTTCTCTTTAGAATTTAATACCTTTGGTTGTTATGTTAAGTGTTTCTTACAATTCTTATATTAATTTCTAGAGTTTTAGCTGTATAAGACTAGATGTCCGCTCAAATATTCAAGATTTTGAGATTAACTTTTACAACAACCCAGCAGACTTGGTGCTCAATCAATCTATATGGAATGGTTTGTTTGAGGTGATTGCTGGTCCTTTTACTAAATTGTTTATAAAAATCTGTATTTTTTTGTAAAAGAAATTTTTCTTGAATTGTTTTTCTTGGTTTATCTTCTCAAATGAGACTAATGTGTAGAAATTAGAAGAAATATATTTTTAATTACTTTTTAATTAGCAAGTAATTAAAAGTTTAAAAACATCTTTGATAGAAAGCAAAAAGAATATTTGTTGGAATGAAGCAGAAAAATCAGCCTGTTCTAAAACGCTACTGCTTATCACCTTTTGAAACGTCTTATGTTGAAATGATGCCATCTAGTAATGATCAAACCTTATGGATAAGTACAACATTTCAAGGTCAGTTGGAAGTTTTCTTCTCAGGACTTCGAAATTCTAACATCAACAAACATTTTATTTTTTAATCTGTAGTCTTTCTCATAATTTTCTTTAAAATTTGAACAAATTGAAAAGATATCTAAAGTGAAATTATCTAAACAGGATTGGATTATTCCTGCATCTTGTGTCTTTGCATCGGTTGCTTACTCTTCTTCAATGCCAAGAACTTTTCAAATTCTGATTATTTCTACTATTCAAGCGGCACAAGTATTGGAATATTAAGCTCACTTCTAGTACTAGTCCTCATCCTTGGAAGATTAGCTCCTGGAAGAGTAAGTTGACGAACTGTTAATAGCAAAATCATCAATGATTATTTACAGAAGTCTGTTTTCTATTCCATCCTGATTGGTGGTTGGTCTTTATGTGGAGTCCTTTTCACTAAGATTAAATCCGACCTGATCAATATGTTGACGAGTCACTACTACCTAGTAGCTTCTTATATACTTATCACAGGTTTCTACTTTTCTAATTATTTCTTTTAAACCAAACTAATCATAAAAACTACTTTAGGTTTTGTTGGTTTTGGCTTCAGCTATGTGTATGCTGGTTCTCGCAGTCAGCGGGTTTCATCTCTCATTCAATGGATGCTTCAAATAATTGGAGTCCTTCTTATATACAATGGAACTCATGCAACACAAGTATGACTCTTCTATCTTCCACAAATCACTCATTTCATCTCTTCAAGATGTCTCTTTCTATTCTCGGCTGTATTGCCGTCTATCATCTCATTGTTGGATTTAAGATATCAGAAAAAAATGTTGCAGCTGCTGATGCTACTAAATTGACTTCGAGCAAAAAATCACCCAACAAGTTTACCAGTTTGGTGTAAGCTCTCGTTTAATGATGAGTGATGTAGATGAAGATCTCTTTAATTACTTCACAGAAATAAACTATCTTCAAGTTTTTATCGAACCCCTGAGCAGCATTCCTACTTCATGACAGAAGATGAATATCGTGAACAAGGAATCATCGAGACCCGAAAAGCGCTTGCTCAGTTGAGGAAGTACTGCAACAGTCCGAATTGCTCGCCCTGGAAAACTCTAAACACTTTAAAATCGCCGCTAAAGTATCATCCACTGATCTTCATCTTCATCCTCACTTTTTTATCTCTTTCAGATTTTCAAAATTTATTGAAGGAAGTGATCATGTGACTGATACAGAAAGAGATCTGCATGAAAATGAGATGTTCCTTGATTCATCTGAGGAAGATGTCAGCAACACTCCGCATCTTTCACCTTTTTCACCTAAACCTTCATCTTGGGCTGATAGCTCTTGGGAACAGGAGATTAAAATCACTAGTAGCAGTCCGTATGAGGACTTTTGTTTAGACTATAATGAGTTTCTGACTGATGATGAAGATTTTATGACAGAACATGAGATGAAATCGTAGTTTAAGGGACTTTTGATACTGTTTTTAGGAAATTTGTTGCTTTTAGCGTTTTTATTATAAATTTTAAATCTCTTTTAATATCGTGTGATTTTGTGTCAAGATATTTTTCTGGATTTTTTTAAATGATAAATTTTGAAAACCTTCTGAAAATGGTCAACTGCAAAACTGGCCGACATTTAATAGTCCACCTCCTGACTAGTTTTTAAGTTTTACTCGTTTATTTATAATTTAGAATATTTTGTTTAAAAATTACAATCAAAATATTTTTGACAAATTTTTTTTCAAAAATGTTGCTGTAAGCTTCAAATTAAGATTATATTCATTCTCTAAACAAACTCCAAAATAGCCATAAACTGAATTTCCATGAATAATTTAAAGAATTGCCATTTGGGATTTAAAAATAGTCGAAAAAATTTGATTTAAACGAAGAAGGAAAATTTTTAGTTGTATCGACAGTTGTATTTTTGAAGAAAAATATTTTAAGGATTTTATTCAACGCACAGATGATAAATCTTTCAGCTAAAGAACAAAAATAAAAAGATTTTAAAGATCACAGTTTAATAAAATTAATGCAGAAAAAATAAGAATTCTTCAAAAGAATTGGTAAAAAATGATTTATGAATCCAAATAAATGAGAGAATGAAGAAGTTGGCAGAATAATAAATCACTTGTTAACAAAATTACTAAAGTTTAAAAAAGTTTTAAATATTTAATGTAGTGACGGAGTCTGGAAAAAGATTTTAAATCTTGTTTAAAACCCTATTTAAAAAGTTGGTAGTTTGCTGGTTGTGATTAAAGTTGATTTGGTTAATTTTGAATGATGAAACTCTAAGGACGCCATTTTAGAGCAAGAAACAGACTAAAATCGATTAATTTGATTCTGTTGAAACGAATCTTAGTTAACAGATTCAAGCTTTTCTATTTGATAGGTTTTATCTTATTTATTTTAAGACTTTATATCTAAAACATTAAATCACAATTTCAAATGCAAAAAATTACTGTTTTATTGTTAAGAACATTTACATCCTTTATATTAAAATGAATTATTAAAGGACCTTACACACTTAGCAGCAAAAAGACGGAAATAAAACAAATGTTCACTAAAACTGCATACAAGAAGCATTTATTTTTAGCAGTTTGACTAATTTTTTTTATTTAAGTTAATAAGAATTTACAAGTGCATTTGATAAATGTTGTTTTTCTGATTTGTTTCTAAAAAGTAAAGATTTATTTTTATTTAACCTTTTATAGATATATGTAATGCCAAAACTAAATTCAATTTCTTTTCTAGACAAATTTTAAAGTATCACATTTGACAGCTTTTTCTAATTATAATTAAAAGTTTCCATTTAGAGCTTTGCATGCTACAGCTGAGTTTGAGCTTTTACTAAAAAAAAGTAATAATTTCTAAACAATTTTAAATACTTCGATCATAAATTAAAAAAGTTGAATATGCTTCAAACTTATTTATAGTAGAAAAAACTTTAAATTTCATTGATAAAAAACTTTTTTTCAAATATTTCTTCCTTTTTCTTTTATTGTGAAAGATGAGGTCTCGTTGCTTACATTTTTGGCTACATTAAGATTACATTCAAAATTTGATTCACTTCTTTTAAACTATTTTTTTAGATTGATTTTATAAACTCAACTTTATCGTATATTTTTCATAAGAACTATAAATATTATAATCCAATATTATTTACTCAAAAATCATTTATAAATTCACTCTGCAAGAATTACTTTCGTTTTTCAAAGTCTTTATCTCTTAATTTATTTATTTAATGCAGGGTTGTAAGAACAAATATTACAGCTTTTATAGAGAACACAAAAAATATAATTATAGAGAAATAATAAAAGGTCACAAGTTTATGCTAAAGCTAAAAATGCAATTTTATACAAATTATGTGGTGAAAATGGCAGAATTACAAATCATTTTTTAATAAATTACTCAAGACATAATCCTTTAGCATAATCTTTAGTTATGGAAACGAAAAAAGATTTGAAACTGTAGTTACTCTATTAGTTCAATGAGAGTTTTTAAGTTATTAATTGGGTTAATTTCTAATGATGAACCTTTGAAGATGTACAGAAGATTTTAATCTTTAGAGAAATCATTAAAATTAATATGAGAATTAATAATTTTCAACAATAGTACCAGATCGGAGGCATTGCAGGAACTTAAACTTTAAAAGAAGCTTTGTATGAGGAAATAAGCTTATATTAGAAATAAGCTTGAAAAATGAAATCACCTTTAATCGATTTTGAAATTTCAATTTCAGATTTTCGTTGAAAAAGTATACGTTTAAAAAAACCTTTCAAATTTACTACAACTGAAGTATCAAATTAACTAACTAGCTTTTGCTTATTTAATATCATTTGATCTGACGCAAAAACAAACAAATTTAAATTTAATTTTTCAACTTTTAAAACGATCGTCTTAAAAACATCATAAAAATAAATATATCAAAGAAACAAAAACTTGAAACCCATTTTACAGATCAAAATATATTGTAAATATAATAAAAAATTAAGGTTAGAATATGATTCAAGAAAAATTAGATTGAAGTTACATCACTTAATTGCGAAAGAAGAATCGATAAAAAAATTATTTCAATTTGCTTCGACTGCAGAAAAATTAATAAATAAATGAAGAGGACATCAAAGCTTTGATCTGTTGCGTTGAAGAAGAGGTTTCAGATATTTTTCGTAAGATTTATGGACCTGAGATGAAGATAAAGAGTTATTTGAGATTAATTGAGTGAATCAAATTACTTACATCTGTTTTGTTCAGAGGGGAACTTTGAGCCCATTTTAATAGATTTTCATAAACATTTCCATCGTATCTTCCTAATACTGATTCTAAATATCGATCACTACAAATAAAATCATTTAATTTTTTAAATTCGAAAAACGAATTAATTGTAGAAATAAAATTTACTGAAAGTCAAAAGCATCAACCAAACAAACAGCATTTCTTCTGATAACAGGAAGAAGATCAATTGCTTTCTGACGGATTTTATGAATCTCTTTAGTACTCAAGATTCCATCCTAGAAAAAATTGAAAACCAAAAATAAAATTACTTAAAAATTAAGCTAAAAAGCTCACTTCCAAAAACTCCCCACTATTTTGTGATATTCCTTCATATATATACAACTTTGCAAGTTGAATTAGAACAGCTTTTGTAGGTTCAGAAATCGATTGAAGAGAATTCAGTTTCTTTACGAAGTTATGGACCACAAACAAGTGTGAATGGGCCTGAAGATAATTGCTGATGTCAGTTAATAAGTTTTTATTTTGAAAATATTTAGGAATAAACATCGTAAAAAGTTAAACTTTGATCAAAACAAAGTTTATCTAAAGCACTTTTCAGTTGAAGTAATTAAAAACATTTTAGTAGCTGGAAAGAAACTTACAATAGCCGCGCGGACAAGATACACTGCATGTGCGTTCAGAGCTCCAATCAAATCTGATCCACTTCTAATGGATGATTCAACCTTATCAGAAACAAACTTCACTAATCTGAAAATTAAACAAATCAAAAATTAGTTTTAAATCTACTAATATTAATTATCTTATTTAAAAGAGATGTCTAATAAAATATATTTTCAATTTATAAAGTTATCAAATAAAACGAAATGATATATTTGTATAAATATTTAATTTTACTAATTAATCATTGATGAAAATGATTAAGCATTTGGTTTGTTTCAATATTTACGTTTAAAGGTCAAAGCAATAAAGTTTATTCAAATGTAAGTTCAAGTCGAAAAGATAACAAAAAGTAGATTACCCATAAGCTCTAAGTGAATAAGCATTTTTGAGAAAGTTTAAATCTTCCAAATCTCTTTTTATAGGGTTCACTGGTGGCTTTTGAAGGTATCGAACACTTTCCGGGTAAATGTCAAGTTTTTCTCGCATACATTTTACTAAGTACCTAATGTTTGAGATATTAGTGGGTTTGAATCAATTTCAACATTTGTACAGACTTAAAAAGATTATATATCATAAACTATCCACTAAACAACAATCACCTGGCAGTCTGCAGAAGAAGAACTGTGTTTTCTCCTTCATAAGTACAAGTTGGAGTTGAATCAACATACAAGCGTGGGAATCCACTTGCTTGTGAATAACCATGACCACCACAAGACATTCGAAGAATTTCAGCTCCAAAATTTGCTGTATTTGAAGTGAAAGCTTTCAGCCCGCTACTCAGAGCATGAAGCTGTTTATGAACAAAAATATCAACTTCTGGATCAGCTCATCATTAACCGACCTCTTGTGTCCTTCCATATAATCCCTTATTCACTTCAGCATTGACTTCGTTATATGTTGTCATCATACTTTCTTGTACAAAAATAAAAGCATAAGCAGTAGCTAGTAGAGGGAAAAGCTTATGTTGTTGAGTCTGATAAGTCAAAACTTGTGGTTCTGGTTCTCTGTAATAACTACTTTATGATTTCAGTAAAACTTCATTGACAACTTTACCCTGGTCTTATTTCACTCTGTCTGCGAACCGCACTGTATCGAACTGCTATGGTACAACATCTTGCTAACCAATAAGCACAGTTCTTGACGATAAAGGAACGAACTAGAGTCATGGTTCCATAAGTTAGTTTAGATTTGGGGGGCTCTGTGTATGTTCCATCATTAGCAACCTGACCACATCATCATTTTTCAGAAACTGTTAGTGTAATAACAAGAAGAAACCTGAGAGTATTTTGAAAGCATATCTTCCCTAGGTATCCTCACGTTATTCAGACGCAAGTAACCATTATCATTTGCAGCAAATCCGAACTTAGGACCAATATCACCTACTTCAATACCTTGTAAAAGAAAAAAAGTTAGAAAAGAAAAAATGACATTTTCTGTAAACCTGGTAAAGATTTATGATCTTCTAAACTTCTTAACTGGACAATAAATGGATGAATTCCATGACATTTACCCTGTGTATATAACTGAGCAAGTACTACAGCATGTGTGGAAGTTTTACCCACTAAAAATCAGAAACAATTTAGAAGAAAAGTGGAAAAGTTGCTTGAAATCTTACATGCCCCTGGCCACCATTTGGTTGATGTAACTGTTGGTGTATTCAGCACAAATTCTTGTGTGTTTGGATCATAATGTGCAGTAGTTTCCAGGCCTCGTAAGAAAGTTCCTACAAAATATGTTGGTTAAAAGCAGTGAAAGATTTAGATAGAAGAAATTTAATTGATGCCAATAAAAATGTTTTATAATAACCATGCCCCATTTCAGTTTGAGCATATGTTCCAATAATCTCATGATTAAGAGCTGGAAAAAGATACTTTTCTTGCTGTTCAGGAGTTCCTTGATTCAAGATAGTAGGAACAAACATTCCATAGTTGAGATCAAACAATACATTGACTGGCATGATGCGTCTGTAGTTGAAAGATTTCAGTTGTTTAATAAAATTCTTCTGTTTTATTGTTAGTTGAAATCTGATTCTTCATGGCCAGTTTGTAAAAAACCAAAGATTTAATAAAACTAGATATGCTTTTAAATTTTAAAATGTTTTTTGTAAACTTATGTAATGGTTGTCTACTTAAAAAAAAATATTTTAAAGATTTTTAGTAAATAATGAAATTAATCATGATAATGAATTATAGAGAAATAACATGAATGAGATTATTTATTAAAAAAAAAATAAACAATACAAATTTGGTTATGTTTAAAGTTAAAATAAATAAATTATTAATAAATAAACAAAATAAATTATAAACAAAGTCCAACATTAATCTAAAGTCAATAAATAAAAAAAAACAATTTTCATTTCTAAACTTAAGAAATTATATTAAGCAAAATAGATTTGTGAAATCGAAACAAACTAACGAATTGTATTCATGCAAATCAGTTGGTCTTGAAATGATATCCCCAAAAGAGTCTTTCTTTAAAACAGCAATAGAAGATCTTCTTAATCCTTCTTCATACTGCTCCTCCCGCGACATAAAATGGAGAGGAATACTCATAAAATCTTCATCCGTGTAAATAAGATTTTCTTAAAAAAATTAAAAGTTTTATTATCTGATACAAAATATTTTTTTAATTTCATAAAAGTAAAAATCTTCGTACCAAGTTTTCGCTTCTTAGCCAAGTTTTCAATCCCATTATGAAGAATGATTGAAAGTTCTTCAACATCGAAGTTGCTTGCATCTCTTTCTTTTTGTAGGTCTGGATTTGTAAAAGCTCTTTGTTCAGTCATTATCTTATAAAAATCTTTTTTGATTTAGAGAAGTTATTTAAAAATAAATTTTCTGAGAAATCAATAGGTATAAAATGGCATTATTCATTTTTATTCAGTATTTAAAACGTCATAAAAGTAGATAGACAGATAGAATAGATAAATAAGGAGATCTAATTACTTTTACAAGAGATCTTAAACTTTTAAAGAAAACATACTTTATTAATTTATAAGATTCAAAGATCTTTAAATAAATATAAGTTTATAATATAAATCATAAATTAATAAAATAATAGTTATGATTGACGTAAAAATATTAAAGAAAGGTAATCAACAGCATTGTTCTGCTAGATAGCAATAAACATGTTCTGAAAAACAGTTTGAAGCTTTTGTACTAAAAACTTGAAAAATACAATTTTATAAAAGCGATTTAATTTCAGTATAGGGAAAGTACAGCTTTAAATAAGTTTTATGTTTGAAAAGTAATGTAAAAATTTTAATGTAAAGCAATTTTTTGTTTAAAAATAAAAAAATCCCAAAATGAAGATCTTGAACAGCTGAATACTGTTTAAAGAATAAAAAAATGTATAAAGGGTTATGAATCACTGTATTCTACATTTTTACCAATGCATATACAAAGTAAATTTAACATTTACCCACTTTTAACAGCCGGCTTAAGAGAGCACGAACTTCAGAGGTTAGGTTTGACAAATCACTTAAATTAACTCTATTTGTTGTTCGACAGCGAAACGTCTGAAAATGACTAAAAGTTAAGCATCTTGTTTAAAAGAAAAATTTCAAAGCGATTTAAATTTAAATAAGAATAAAACAGTAAAAAGTCAAGTTTAAATATTTCCATGACATTTTGATTAAGTTTTGAAAACTTTGTTTGCTTTTGTAAGATTTTGAGTAATTCCTTAATGTTGCAATAATTTATATAATAGAAATATTACAGAAGATGTTAAATCAAAGAACATTTTAACTCAAGTATATAATTCTATATGCTTAACAAACTTATTAAACAAGTCGACTTAAAATCATCAATACAAATTTAAGAGCAAAATTAGTATTAAAAGCAAATACTTTCTATAAAATAGGAAGGAAGCATTTTCTTTATAATTTTTTTTACATTTTAGTGGTTACGAAAACTGTAATGATATTTCTATGCAAATTAAGAGCATAAAAGATTATGAGCAAGCCTTAATCTCATAATCATATTTGAAATTGTATGAAATGTATAAAGCTTAAAGTATTATAACATTTGATTAAAAACTAATATTCCATTTTTTTAAACTTAAAGTCGGAGAAGTTTTTTTCGATAAATGATGATACAAATCAATTGAAGGTGAAAATTTTAGAGAAAAATCTTTGAAATGGTCATGTAAAGCAGTTTCTATGTTTATGTTATACTTTATTATTTAAATTTATGTATGTTTCTAAAGTATGTTTCTAGTGTCATTTCAACAACTTTTGTAAAAAGGTTTCGTTGGGGGAGTTCCCAATTCAAGTGCTGTTTACCAGACACTACAATAATAGCAGCTTATATAATAATGATATCATTCTAGTAGGTTACATAATTAGATTTGCAACTCATTCGACATTGAATCGAAGTTATATATAGTGATTATATGTAAAGCTTATTTTTTTTAGCAAAAGCTTACAAAATAATAGATTTAAGCAATTTAAGTTGCATCTTATTGTATGATATTTTTGATTCATTCATAAATATTATGAGAATTTATTGCAGATATTTAAAAATTAAAGTTGAAGTATAATGAAGATTTTTTATGAAAATATTTAGTCTTTAATGTTTTGTTCTTTTAGAGCTTTTTAAGAGTTTACTACAAATGTTTATGATATATCTTGTTTCCAGTTTATACATCGTAAGAAAATTTTATAATGTTGCCATAAATCTTTTGTAGAAAATATTTGGACAAATTTAATCACTTTTTGAAAAATTATTAAATTTATTACATGTATTTTTGTATAAAAATGATTGTTTATTTCTAATTATGTTGATTTCAGTTTTTATAAATGTGTTTAAAGTTTATAAAATTCTATTTTCATCAGTTTGTAGCTCTTTAAAGTTAATCTCATTTGTAGGATTTATTTGTTTAATAAATTGTTTTATAATTTTATTTTGCAATTAGCTTTTAAAATCTATCAAAAGCAACATAAACTTGTTTAAATAATAAAATAACTTTTCTATTAACCTGTTCACCAGAATTTTTAGTTTGTTCAAAAATGGAAAAAACAAATTTTGAATTTAATGTTTATAGTTTATGTTTTGCTGTAAAAGATGTTGAACATTTTTCTTCTTTTTTGGTTGAAAAACTTGGCTTCCAGTTGTTTGCTAAGAGAATAATTCCACGAAATTCTCTTTTGCCTGAAACTTTGGTGTTTAAATATGGCTGTATTCTACTTGTTATTAATGATCGTGATGATAATAGTTTTGGAGATGAAGTGTTGTTTAACAGAAGAGCAAATTATAAGGCTGATACTGTTTACGATGTCTGTCTAGAATGTAACAGCATAAATGAAGTTATGCCTGTTACAGACAATCATTTACCTATTTATCAAACCTTTGAAAACAAGAAATACAAAGTTAGTTTTATCACTTTGATAAAGTTGTTTATTTTAAATTCTTTTTTTTTTACTTTTTCAGAATTTTTTGCTCAAGAAAATAATTTATTATATATATTTTCACAGGTTCAAGATGAACATGGTGTTGTGTCCTATACAGTATTGAAATCACCAATTTCAAATGTCCAACATACTTTGATTGATTTCTCCATGTATAATGGACCATTCTGTCCTGGTTTTGAAGTTTTTCCTGTTGATGAAGACTCAGTATTTCCAATTATGACCAGCATTGATCATATAGCTTTTTGTGTACCTTTTGGTGAAACTGACAGAATTTCTTCATGGTATCAGAAGTACTTCAACTTCAGGAGAGTTTTGATGAACAGGTTACATCTTATATAAACTTTATTTCTAAAGTTTTCTATCTAATGTTGTTCATATTTTTATATCTGAATAAATCTTAAACAATTGTGTCTTTTAGTGATGATAATCTAGATGATGGATTTACAGTCAGTAGAAACAATTCAGGACTTCGTCTTAAGGAGATTATATGTCCTTCATGGAGCTCAGAGACTACTTTTATATCTGGTTTGTTGCCAAAAATAAAAATAATTAGCTTTTTAATCAGGAGTGAAAATGTATTAAGATTTTTTTACCCTATTAAAAATCTTTATAAAAATAATCAACATTCTGTCACTACTATGATACTCTACACTTCAGAGCATTTTAGAATGAAATTATAAAAAAAAACTTAATATGTCTCTAGGAAATGAGGACATCAATTTCAAAACTCGACTGGTGTTCGCGGAGTCTTTAACAAACACTGGATATAACCAAATTGATCAATTCCTTAGAAATCATTTGTAAGTTTGTTTAATTACTGAAATTGATTCAACATCTTTCTCTTGATTTGTTTAAAAAGTGGAGCAGGCATTCAACATATTGCATTTGGAACTTCTGATCTTTGTAAAACGATAAAAGAGCTTGAAGGGGTTGGTTTGAGTTATATTCAGTACCCTGAGGAGTACTACACTGAAGCAAGTTTGATTTTTTAGTTGACGCCATTTTGTATGACGTTTTTTGTCAATTTAATTTATAAAAATGTTTGTTAATATATATTTCAACTCTTAATCAGAATTTAACAATTTCAAAAATGTTTTTTTTTCATTTTTTATAGTTGGCTGAAAATAAAAAAGTTAGAGATCTAAATGTTGATGTAGACAAACTGCAAAAATCAAACGCTCTTCTCGAGTTTCATGATGGAGACATCTTTGCAAAGGATCAGGATATCTATCTGTTGGATATCAATGAACAACGTAAATATATTGAAAATACATTCTGGTAAGTTTTTGTTCTACATTTTCAACCCTTGAAACTCAAAGCATCATAAAAGAAAACAAATAATAAAGCCTTCGCCACAAATTCCATCGTTTCTTAACAATAGATTAAACTTTTTCTAAAAAACTACAATTTATTTACTTTTATAATTTATCTTATCAAATGACGTACATATTTAAATGATTTAAATTTTGTTATCTGTCTGCTTTTATTGGTTTATCTTCAGAATTAAAAGATCATTTCTATTTCCACTTTTTCTACTTCAGGTTTATCATACAAGCTTTCACTAAACCTATTTTCCCTGAGGAAACCCTTTTCTTGGAGTTCATTCAACGCCGAAATACACAGTCCGGTTTAGGAGCCACTAATATTTCTACTATATGGGAATATAGTGAAAAGGCCAACCTTAAACCTTTACCTAAATTGGAAATAGATGAATAAATTTTAGTTTCAAGTTTATTTCAGTTCTTTTACATTTAGAATATAAATATATTTAATATTTTTTTCAAATTTCGATATACATGTGATGAAGAAATTGTACATCTCTTGTTGTGTTCAACTTTTATCTGGTTTAGTCATTTCTTCTTACTTTAAACATTCACTAAAATTATTTTAGAGTTGAGAAGATAAACTTCAATAATAAATCTACAGCATATTATTGAAAAACAGATGATTTAATGAAAGAAAAAAATGTTATTTACTCTAAAATTACTTTTACTTAGCAGCACAATATTTCTAATTACTGCTAGAAGCGATCTAAAGAGTATAGACGACATTTTACCAAAACTGATTTGTAAACACTCCTAGCTAACAAAACCAAATCAATAAAAATATTTTCTCAAATAAAAAAGAAATAATTGAAACTACTTTAAGAATCTTACCCATAATTATGAGATAAAGTAGTAAGATGTTTTTATTAAACAATTTTTATTCATTTAAAGCTGATTTTTTTAAACTGAAACGTTTTCCAGACAGTTTTTTAAAGTAAGGTTTCACAAATTTTCTTTAAAGAAGTTGAATCAATTTTATAATGAATATCTTGTTTATGATGTAGTAACAGTCTTATAAAAGCTTCATAGAATTAACTAGTGGAAAAAATTGTGAAAGTAAATAATATTTCTCTTAAATGAAAATTTTTAAAGTTTGAATTTAAAAACTAATTTAGTCATTTTGCTGTAAGCTACCAGCTTCACAAAAATATATTTATTCACATTTGAGTTTAATTATTTGAGATGTTAAACAAGAACTTGTTATAACAAATATTTTTGTATCATTATTTTACTGACTTGTCATGGCTTCAAAAGTTGTGTCATAGCAGTGGTCTTAAAACCTTCAACCGTGGACCTATGCTTAGCTATGGACCATGAAGAAAAATGACCTATCTACAAAGAGATAGAAATCAATAAAAATATAACAATCTTAAAAAAGATTAGGAAGTAAAAATGCAGACACTGAAACAAAAATGTAGAAAAAGTGCAAAAAGTTGTTTCATCTTTCCAATATTGATGGTTGAAGGAGTTGGTTACATGTTTCCTTGTAAAGAAAACAGTTTTATATAACATATGAAAAGTAACTGTAAAGCTACATTACCACTTTGTTATTTCACTTTTCGTATTGAAAACTATTGAAAGAAAACCACGAGAAACAGCTTCAAAAGTCTGGAAAATGTAGCTGCAAATACGTGGCAACAAGCTGACTTGAATGATGTTTTTTTAATGCTTTTAATATCAACACAAAGTTAAGAGCAAAATTATTATTGAAAGCAAATACTTTCTACAAAAATGGAAGGAAGCATTTTCCTTATACAAGCTTGTTAGATAGTAGTGGTTAAGACTGCTGTTATAATATTTTCATGCAAATTAAAAACTTTACTTTCAAATTTATTCTACACCTTAACCTTTTAACCATAATTAGAACTGTTTGAAACTTTAAAGTTGAACATTATTGAAAGGTTTTTTACAAACTAGAATTACAAATTTCATAGATTAAAAATTCAAAGAAGTTTCTTTGAATAAAACAGTCTAGAGAATAAATTCTTCAAAACGTGAATGTGTGGATTTCTGTTTTGTTGTTTAGAATTTAACTTCATTGCATGATTGTTAAAAACTGAATTAACTGCAATCTCTTATTCACCGATGATGCTGCTTTAGTGGCTCAATTGGATGTGCAAAGAATAACATTTTGTTTGGCAGAATTTGAAGGGAGCCTAAAAAGGACACAAGTTCTAACTCGTAAAATTATTGTAACACTCAAAAGTTATTGTATCATACCACAAACAACAGTAAGAGACCAACACCCGTATAGAACTTCAAGTATTTGGACAGCATAATATCATTTGATATTAAAATTGATAAGAACGTACACAATAGATTAGCATTGGCAAACAGAGCTTTTGGTCGATTTTATTTTGGATTCGAAGAAACAAACAATTTTAATTAAGACAAAACTGTCGCTCTGACCAAAATTCTATTCGGTTTCTAAAAAAGATATTTTTTAGCCAAGCCAGACCCGTCACTGCAGGAAGAAGGAGAAATAAGATAAGGTATCCACTGTCGCAGTAACAACTCAATTATAATGATTGTTGCATAAAGATTCGGACTTTAAACTTTGATTGTGTACTTGTAAAAACCTTATTAAAGAACTGGGTACAAATATCGAGTTTGATTTGAAATGTTCTTTATAAACTACATCTTCAAATGCGGTGGTATTTAAATGACATTGATTAATTAAACAACAAACTTTTATGGCTTTATTTCATTTTAGTTTTAATTAAAATTTAGCTAACATAAAAATCTTTTTGTTTGTTTTAAGAAATTGTAATTCATAATTTCTAGTTTTAATTATCAATGCTACGAATTTCAGTCTTAAAAGTAATCAAGAGTTTAAATTATGGCAGACAAAGGTCGTAGATTTTAGTCTCAAAATAGATTTTCTTTTTATATGTAATCAAGAGCTGCAGATTTCGGTTTTAAAGGTAGCCGAGAGTAGGGCATGATTCAGGGTAATATACACCTCAAATAGTTCATACAGCTTTACCAGTTCCATGATAACACCAAGCACAAGATGTATTGAGTCGACGATCTTCATCAACAGACAGAACAACATCATCGAATACTTCAACCGATTCAACGTTTTGATATCAAAGTCCAGTAAAGTAGCTGACCATTTATCTATTTTGTATTTTTTCCAGGAATACTTTTGCATACAGATGAAAGTTTGCCCCGTTATACAATCTTGATTAGAGATTATTCTCGATTCTGCAGACATGAACGATCCAACAAAATCTATATCTCTGAGAAACTTAGCTCTAGCAAGTACAATGCCATTAGGGAACAAACCTCACCATTTGATGCTGAGGATGATAGGGAAGCATCTTCAGTGACAACGTTCCAAAAGTTGCAAGCGATAAAAGTATGAAACCCAAAATTTTGTTGTCAGAACGATCTTTCTCTCAATTTGAGTTGTTTATAAATTCTAACTCCTTTATGGAGTCGAACAAAGACTATATGCGATTGGTAATCTGTTGTCTACTTCCCTAATAATTTAGGATCAAATGATATTATGCTAAAAGATTTTGGTGGAAGCGATGCACAGGTCTGAGTCTTTCGCTGTTGATGATGTAAATTAGATTCTTACCAAAATACGAAAACTAAGCTTTGTATTAATATTTGTCCATATGTGCAAGCACAAAACAATCAGTAAATTATAAGAAGTATTTTTAATTCTAAACTTTAAACCGAGGATTTAAAAACAGTTTCTATAAAACCTAATAATTTTTTCAATAGTTTTAAAGAACTTAATGAACTTTTTATTACTATTAAAGTATTTTGAAGGAATTTTTTTCTCTCAATATTTACAGAAATTATTATTTGTCTTCACAGCAGTTTTATTTTCGAATTACAAAAACTCTTAAATATTAAATTGAAGGTAATTAGAAATCAAGTTCACATAATTTTCACTCATAAAATTAAAAAATCAAAATAATTTGAATAAATAGTAATTATTTGGACATAAATTTATAAATATTTTTATAATTTTCTAATTGATCAGCTTGAAGTGAGGGTTGAATATTAGAAGCAGCAAGCAAAAAATCATTCTGTTGAACAACAGAAGCAGATTGAATCTTCAATCCTGAATCTAATGTCTTCTTTTCTTCTTTGATGCGTCGTCTTATTGAATTCATAGCAGCTTCATTAACAAGTCCACGAAAATCTGCTCCGGTTAGATTAGGAGGACACTTTTCCACAACTTCATCTAAATCAACCTGTTGATGCAAAAGAATAAACAAATTTGTTGTAATTACAACTGAAGTAAACCTCATCAGACAGATTCAACTTCCTGATCTGCGCTCGAAGTATTTTGAGACGATCTTGTTTCGTTTCACTGACTCCCACATAAACTAACTTGTCCAGTCTGTTAAACAGAGGGCATTAAATAATAGATTGACGGACAGATAGATTGGTACCTTCCAGGGCGAAGAAGAGACGAATCGATTAAATCAGGTCGATTTGAAGCGGCAATCACAAAGACTTGTTTATCAGCATCTTCAATATTATTTACTCCGTCAATTTCAGCTAATAATTGAGATACAATTCTGAAATTGAAATCAAGTAGAGATTGGAAGTTGATGAAAGCAACACTGACCTGTCCATCACACCACCTGAGTCGCCATTCTTACCGCGGTTTGGAGCTAAAGCATCTAATTCATCAAAGAATACGACACAAGGTGCTGCTTGACGAGCTGTCGAGAATATCGAGCGTACATTCTCTTCACTTTGACCAACGTACATATTGATCAGTTCCGGACCTACATCAGGATGTTGTGAGCCAGTAGGAAGAGTCCTAGCTGACCTTTAACACTCAAGAAGTTGAGGGAACACTGAGAAGCGATTGCTTTTGCCAAAAGAGTCTTCCCAGTTCCGGGAGGTCCGTATAAAAGGACTCCTGATCGGTTGAGACCTCCACTGATTAACTCAGGATGATCTAATGGAAGTTGTACTGTGTCAAGAATATCGGATTTCACCATTTCTAGTCCTCCAATGTCTTCCCAAGATACTTTAGGGATCTAAAGAGGATACATGAGAGGAAGAAGATGAGGAAACAAAGAATCAACCTTTGGAACTCCAATACAGCTGGCTTTTAACTCTTGGATCATCTCAAGAGCAGTTTGGAAGTCTTGTTTACAAGTGGTGAAGCCGGATAAACAAATCAAATGTTCCTCGTCACAAGTCAAGCGTTTGCCGATAGTGCTGGTGATGCTAGAGGTAAGTGGCGAGGTAGAGACGGGTTTATAGTGCACCTGCTGCTGATTAGTCTACACATGGTGGCGCTGTTGGTCTTACGGATCACTTCACAGATGTCACTCAACGAAAAGCCCTGAAAAATTATCATCAGAAACTAATGATATGATTGGTTAATAATCAGCTGACAGAAGTAGATTTGGAGAGCCAGTTTAAATCAACATCACATGACTTGCTGATGTTGCTAGTCATTTCTGAAAAGATCTCGTGACGTTGTGATTGTGAAGGAGCTTTGATGTCAATCTGAAATGATTTGATTAAATCTGAGAGTTTGTGAGTAAGTAGCTAACCTGATGAACGATCGAGTTACGGATATGTGAGTCTACTGACGAGACTTCATTCGTTGTAGCGATGAAGATCACTGAATCTATTGGATGTTTATTTTGAGATTGAAGTAATTGAAGACCTTGATCAAATGCTGAACACATTCGACCATTCCCACTTACTCCAGGAGCATAACTTTTTAACAAAGATTCGATCCCGTTTAATAGAAGAACTGAAGGTGAAAATTGAAGAGCTGAAAATAGAAGAAATATTAATCTTCAATTAGAAATGAAATGAAGAATTTGTCACCATTTTCAAACTCTCTCATCAACCTAGCTTCACCAGCTCCAGGTGAATCGCTCACCAAATTAAAACAATCAATACTAATAAGATGTAAGTTCAGATGTTGACAAGATGATAAAATCAAGTTTCGTTTGCCGCATCCTCTTTTTCCACTAATCAGCAACGTGCATAAATGATCAAAAGAGCTGTGATGAAGATACTTTCAAATGACTTTCCACAAGTAGACTTTCGAAGACCTACTTTGTATGCAGATAAGGATGAATGATATTATTCAATTGATTCAAATGGTCAGATAAACCAGGTAACACTTTGATTATTGAACAAGGAATAAAGCTTTTAGTAGCACCTTGCTGTTGGTAAATACAAAAATGTTGAAAGAGAAAAGCTGATAAGTTCTTACTTGATATAATTTAGTGAGTTGTATGTCGACAAGATAACTTGCTGCTTTTTCTGCTTCTGCAAAGCCGACAACTTTGTAATATATTGATTCACATCTGTTAATAAAAGACATTTAGAAGAAGATATCAGCAGATAAACTAATTACCTCAAATACTTCGCGTTAGTAGTCATTTCCATATTATCTAGAAATTTAGAAGTATCTTTATATGATGAGAAAGATGTTAGTGTCTCTTACTTTTAATATTTAACCTGATAACATCTCCAACCTCATATAATCTTGGTTTCTTTAAATAATTCACTAAGATATCATCAAATTGAACGGACTGATCGTAAAATGGAGAAGATACTAACGAGAAGTAAACTTCACGAGCATATATCGGTTCTTCTTCAATTTTTACAATCTGTCAGGATGTATGGTAAATTGTTTGAAAAACAAATTTCATCACATACTTGAATCATACAATCCTTTTGTGAGATGTATTTTCGATTTCTGTTTAGATTAAACCAAACTGTCGATGGAAGATGTACACAATAATCATTTACGTTTTGAGATCTATCTTCTAATACTCGAACAAACACTAAGCGCTGTTCCAAATCTTCCTAAAAACAAAAATGCCAATTTTATCAGTTTTTACTTCAAAATAGTAGTAGGAAGAATAAAACAAAATTGCTTATAATAATACATATGAGGTGGTAATTTTGTTTTGTAGCTTTTTTATTTGATTTTAATGGATGTAAAAACTAGTAAATACAACTTTGAATAAAATTGTGTATTAATATAAAAATTAATAAAATATACATTGTTAGGTCGGATGAACAATTTTATCCACAGCATTAGCTATTAACTAAAAAGTAAAAAAGCTAACCGTCTCTTCCAGATCAGATCTTGAACAAACATCAGGACACCACAGAAGAGTCATTTCGACAATATCTTCGTTCTTCAGATGAAGTTGTGATGCAATTTTTGGACTTTGTAGCGATTTCAGTTTATTAAACTTATTTCTAATTTATTTTACTCATATCATATTTACCTGATAAAAACTATCGAGTCCTCATCTTCTGAAAGAGAGTCACAAACTTCGAAATCAAAACAGTTTCCAGTTACAAAAATCTCATTTTTATTAAATATTTTCTCCACATCAAAATCTTGACCACAGTTCTATTCACAAAACAATTTCAGACGACAATCAACAAAATACTTCAAATTAAAATGACCTGTTGGTTAATAATTATGACAGAAGTTTTTGAAGTAGTCACTCCTTGATTCCAAGGTGTACAGCTAATCGTAACAAGTTCACTAAATCTTTTATAAATATAACTTTTATCATTTCTATAAAAAGTATTTGCTTCTGAAAGAAAAGTATCACCACGACGGAACAATATAGATTGATCACATGTGCTGGCAACCATCAAAGCTAGAAAAACGAAATCAAGATTTAAGAAATGATTTTTAAAAAACAAAAAATAAAAATCGGTGAGTTTTCTGAAACTGTCATAATTTTCAAAAGATGCTCTTAGTATAGAAATACTGGTGCTGATAACTAGAAATTGATATTTATTTAATTTTATTTAACTTAATTTCTGATGATCACAAACCATTCATCACTGACAACAAACACGAATATTACGAGTAGAAAGAAAATGGGAAGAAGTATTACAGTTTAGTAAAGCATCAGGTATAAATCAGGTAAAAAAATAAGTTGAAAATGAGAAAGCATTATTCACACTTGTTCAGCAAGTTACTTAAATCACTTAAAAAAAATTAAAATTAATTGATAGATATGGATGTAGTGATGGGGTCGAGAAACCTTGCTTACCCTATTGAAAAGCTGCTAGTTCACTGGGTGTTATTCAAGTTGTTGAGTGGATTAAATTTGGATGATAAGCCTCTGAGGACGTATAAAGAATAGCAATCTTTAATAAATCTTTAGAGATGTAAACAAAATAAGATGAGAGAAACCAATAATTTTAAATATCAATACAAGGTTGTTGAAGATGCTTCAATATTGAAAAAATTTAATAGTTAGCTTATAGAGACAGTTTTTGTATGACGAAAAGTTTTGCTGCATCTAAGAAATCGAAAGAAATATGGATAGTATTACTAAAAACATTAGTAAAAATTAAAAAAATTAATAAAAACACAAAGATATCAGATAACTTAGCTAAAAGATCGATTTTGACGCGTTAAAAGAGAGATATAAATACAACAAAGTATCACAACTTAAGATTAATATATAAAGATTAGAAACGTTTATATGACTTTAGATTTTCAAGTTAAAAAGATCAAATAATTTCAAAACTGTTTTTTGGAAAATGGGAGAGAATACAGAGTAAGCAAGCATCCTCTAGTGTCAATGATATCATAGCCTAATTAGGTTCAGAATCAGATATCTAGGAGGACTGTTTTGTTGGAGTCGAGATAATGTGCCACAAGGCCCATATTATTTCACATCTATCTGATGTTCTAATAATTATTTAAGGAAAGATGTAATATAGGTAAATATTTAGTATTAAGCAGCCATCTTCACGAAATTCAAACTATTTACCTCTCTGAAACTCTTTTTGATGAGTCCACTCATATGTCTCTTGTGTAAGAGCTTGTAATACAATTTTATCCAACACATATGGTTCAATTATAGTAAAACACATTTCATTACACAATTGATAATTTTCAAGAAAGTCCTCACTACAATATAAATCTGAAAAACAAATTATTGTTTCAAATAAACATAAGCGCAAGATTACTTGTTTCTTCTGCAGTTTCATTTTCATTTACAGGAAGATGAAGAAGCGGAAGATTTTTCAAATAAACAACTGAAAAGAGATGCTCAGTACGAGGTTGATTGGACAATTTGTGTTTATTTATCAGAGCTATCACCAGAGGAGAGTCATGTCTGAAAACAGATGTAACATAGAAATTAAACTACCATTTTTTGTGCATAAAAATAAATAAATATATTGTATAAATATCTAAATTGTTTTATAAACATACTCTTGATGATGAGACATCCATTTTATTTTATCTGCAACTAGATGCAGTGGATGAAGTTTTTCATCTTTCCAGCTTCTTAAAACAAGCTTACAAGCATTATATTTGTTTACCATTTTACAGAACAACAAAAAACCTTCACAAATGACTTCAAAATAAACATTAATGCAATAAACAACAAAATTGAATTAATTAACAGAAAGATATTATAAAAAAATGTTAATAATGTGAATGTGATATTTAATTAATTTTATAAATATCATATACTTAAAAAACTTATTTTAAAAAATAACACCAAAAAATCAAATTAAGTTTTAAAGTTTATTTCTTCTCTTCTTTTCTTTCTTTTTCTTTTTTACTAGAATCGCTTTGTTTGAAGTTTTTCCAATGATGATGATCTAATTTTGCAAATGAGTCCAAAGTCGAAATCTTCTTCAAATAAAAAGCCAAATATTTCAGTTCTTTATCATATTCATGAGCCACATAAGAATTCCGGTATGCTGAAATTCTTAGTCCAGATTTAGGATTCATCAAAAAATTGCGTCTTAAATCATCTACCATTATGGTGTTTTCACTAGAATAATAATCTGGGTACTTCCCCCAAATTACACCAAGAGGTTTGATATCTACTACTCCATATCTTTCAGTAAAAACTGTAATCATTGCCCCATGATCCATAAAAAAACAAATTTTATAATTAGGATTATCACTAACACCTAACTCTTTCATTTTAACAGTTATCCATTTCATACTTGTTGCTGACCAAATTCCGATGTCATAATCCTCATAAGCTTGAGTTAAAAAGTCATGAAGATAAGGTCTCATCAGGTCAATGGCTTTCTCGGCTGTAGAACGATGATCAAACAAAGTATAATCAATATCTAGCACAAGAAGTTTTTTCCCTTTTCTTGGTGGATTAAACTCTTCCATTTTATATTCACTTACACGTTTAGCAATCTTAGCTAGATGCTCTTCTTTATTTTCTAACTTAACTTCTTCATCATCATCTTCAAAATCATTTATCACTTCATTAACTGGTGGTGGTTCTAAAACTTCTTTTAATTCATCATCTGTTGTTCCAACCATCATAACTTTCATATTTGGCTTCACTCTTAGCTCCTTTAGTGAAACATTTTCTACACTACCTTTAGTTTTTAAACTTAATAATTTTTGCTTTGAAGGTTTCACTTTAGTCTGTTGCTCAATCAATGATTGTAACTCTTTTAATGTGGTATCACCAGTAAGATTGTTGATAGTAAAGGATTTTGATTTCCATTTTATAATAATCGAAAAAGACATTTCAGAATCCAAAAGTTAGTACAAGAATACTAATACTTGAATAAAGTAAAATTATTAATAAGCTATTTGTGTGCAAAGAAACAATATATCAAAATATAAATTAAAATAGCTAAATATCTGAGTATACTATATTAAGTACTATAATCATATTTATATAATTTGTTAAATATTTTATTACTTAGTAAAAAAGTTAATTAACTAAATTAGAAATGAATACAATTTATATAATCTTAGAATTAAAATTATATAATTATTTATATTTGAAAAGTATCCAACTAACAATAATTTATTTTAATTAATTGTTAAATTGAAATTAAGTTCTTAATTTTATAAAATAAGAACCACTTTCAGACTTTTAATTTAATGAAAACATGACTAGAAACAAAACAAATGTGCTAAACAAGGGTTAACATATGCATTTAAATATAGTATGCTGTCATCACTCTTAACTATGTTTAGTATGTGTTGATATTTCATAACTCATAAAAGCTAAACAAAATTATAATATTAATTTTACATTATAATTCAACGAACAAAAAGAATAGGTGTCAAGTTACAAAACTAATGTAGCAACAATAACAACTTGTAGAAAGTAAACTTCAGCAAGTTACATTAGCGTTGATTGGTTTGAAATCCCCTAAACAGCACTGCTATTTTTCTAATTATAATCTACTGTTTAGAAAATAATGAAAATAGCCCTAACTTAAAGAAGAAATATTTTTTTTCAAAGTAAAATCAAACTAAACGCTAATAAGAATCGTAAAATCATTTATAATTAATTATTGGTTAGAGTGCTATATCGAATAAACTGTATTTTCATAACACAATTAATTTAGATCAAAATAGCTTTTAAAAGTAAATGATCAAGTTTTATCTAGGTCTTCTATGGGTACATGATACATTTTATATGTAAAAATAATAATATTTTTGTGCATTGAATGTCCAAACAAAACTTCTAATGTTTTGTTTTTGTGTTCAAAAAGTTTTATCTTTAAATTTATTTATGCGCTTCATAGACAAGTGTTTAGCAAAATATTGAATATCTATGTTGATGAAAAGTAGATTTAAGTTAAGGCAGAGGTAGTAAGACATTAATAATAAAATTTAGTGCGTTATGTTTAAAGTCTATTTCTCGGTTAAACCTGTAACGCTTCTTATTAGCTTTTTCATTTATATAATGATAGTGTATATTTTATAACAAATTTTTAGTTTTTTATTATGAGAATCAAACAATTTATTACCAAGTATTTCCAGTTTATTGAATTGCTTAGTGACAATATTATGCTTAAAATTAAAGTTATTTCATAAACCATATTACTAATCCAAAGGAAAAGCTCATTCTTTAAAATGAAATTTTAAACTTTGTTTAAAAGCCTTGTTAAACACACTTGCAGACATACAATATAGTTATTAATTTCAGTTTAGACTCTTAACATTGTCCATGCAATTACTTATTACTACCTAATTAGTATTGAGAAATAGTCTATCTATTGACTCTCTGTTGTAAAATCTAATAGTCGGACGGTTTGTTATTAGTCAGCTAAATATACTTTTTCATGTGAATAATTTTCAATTTCTTATATTCTTTAAAAGAAAGTAGTTTAAAAATAAATACAAAATTTACTCAGACATACTTTTTTAACAAAAAGCCCATAAATAAAATTTATTTTTGTTGTTAATTTTTATATTTTGCATAAAGACATATTTGTATATAGCCATTTTGATCATTATTTATAATTATAACTAAGAGTCTACTGTATAAACTGTAGTTTACATTTCTTGTAATTTAACTACTCCTTTGTTGTATTGATTAGTGAATAGTCATCTGTTTGATTTCAGGAAATTTTTTTTTACAAAATTTTATTTTTTGCACTTTTGTTTGATAAGTAATAATAAGTAAGTACTTTAATAAGTAATAATAGGTTTATAAATTACAATCATATTATTAAGATAAATAAAATCATATGAAGCGAGAAAGTTTGTTGAAACAGACTAATGTGTAAAATATTTATTATCAGATTTAGTTTTTTGATAATCTTTATAATCTGTAAATCTTATCTTATAATCTATGCATGCAACTTTTTTCTTTCTTCTGATTACATATTTGTTGTACTAATCACACAAGATCAATTAATTATTTATTGTTTTGATTTTTTGCTTGATAAGATATTATAATAAATTTGATTAATAGTATTTATTAATTAATAATTAGATTATATTAGTATTTATTTAAACTTTGTTGAACTATTTCATTGGATTAATCCAATAAATATTCACTGTAATTGAAAAAATTTAAATTATATAATTTTATTTAAAAAAGTTGGATAGTATGTAGAACTTGCTATCTTTTGTTTAGTATAATTTAAGATTGTATTAAATTCTTTCTTTTAATATTTTTCAATTGAATGATTTCTTATTGTTTTATATCTTAAGATTATTTTTCTGTCTTTATTATCATTATTAGTTCTGATAAAATTTATAATACTAAATTAAGTTTTAAAATCTTTTTATGGCATTTGTTTATGATATGTTGCATTGTTTTAAGAAAATATTTTGAATATTGTAATTAATATTTAAATGTTTATTTACATAAAAATATAAAAGTGAATGTTTATAACTTTTGTATAATTGTTTACTATATTTATTGCTATTTTAATCAAAAGTTTTAAATGCTTTGTTTATAAAATAATTTTTCTTATAGAATAAATTTGTACAATCATTTTTAATATCAATGATAAATTTAGCTAAAAGAAGCTCTTTAAAATTAAACAAATATTATTCCTTTAAGTTAACTAATGTTCAAAGAAGTAATTTAGTTAACTTTATTTGTTGCTATTTAAGAATAGTTTAGTATATCCATTTTTAAAAAATCATCTGATAATATAGTTAATTAATAATATAATGATTATTATTTTAATTAGAACTTATTTATTTTATTTAAAACTTAAAATAAAGTGATTAGATTTGTTAAACTTAGTTATATATCTATACTATTTAATTATTTATATTTATTTTATATTATAAAGATATATTCTGTGGTCTATTATTATAGTAATAGGTTTATTTGACTCTTTTAAAGTTATTTTCATTTAAAATATAAATGAACATCTTATATCATCATAATCTATAAATAAGTGATTAATCATCTTTAATATGTAACAAGTTAGAATTATTCAACAAGTATCATTGTTTAAAATCTCTGCATTAGTAAAAATAAAGTATTAGATAAGTAGGGAAATTTTTATAAGTTGTATTTATTTATTTATTTAATACATGATGAGGAATTATCCAGCTCTTATAAGTCATAAGTATCATAGTTTAATATAAATTACTGTAAAAAAATAGGAACACTGCAGAGGTTTGAGTTATAAATCAAAAGTAAGTGGAAAATGAAGAAACTGGCAGCAATATAATTTACTTGTCTTCGAAATTACTTAAATCATATTTTTTAGCAACATGTTAAAAGAGGTGATAGATTTTGATCTAGTGATGAAGTCATGAAAATTATTCTAAACTTTGTTTTCCCAATTGCAAAAGCTGTTATTTCACTGGGTATAATTAAAGTTGTTAATTGTGTTAATTTTGAATGATGAACCTATAAAAAGATTTCAATCTTTAAAGAAGTCAATAAAGTTAAGATGAGAGAAACCAATAATAATTTTAAATATCAATATGAGGTTGTTGAAGATGCTTCAATATTGCAAGGATTTAATAGTTAGCTTATAGAGACAGTGTTTACATGACGAAAAGTTTTGCTGCATCTAAGAAAAGCTTTCCTTGTAAATGATCCTTGGACAGATTAAAGCTTTATAATATCTTTTAAAAGTGAGGACTCTTTATGGAGGAGTTGAACTCTTATTTAGAATGGATATATTTACTATATAAAGTAACTTAACTAATTCTTAACAAATAGTTTGGCATTTACTTGGAAATTTTAAGAAATGAAATTGCCCAATTCTTGAATTATATGATATTTGAAAACTTTTTTGTTTAGATAAAAGTCAGATGATGTTGGGTTAGAGTTTGAGGATTTGTTTATTTAAAGTTTTTTTTTTAATAAATTTATCAATAGTTAGATTAGATTAAAGCGAATGTCAGTAAACTCCAAAGAGTAACTTACTTAGTTACTAAAAAGTATAATATTCTCAGTAAAGATTATTAAGTTTCCAAAAACATTTAGAAATGAAGAATAGTCTATAAAATCATCTATACAAATATTAAAAAGACTATTTTGTGAGAATTAGAATTTTGTAATAAAGAATTTTTTGTTTTATAGTTGATGATATAAGTTGTTAATGTTGAGTAATAATAATTGAGCTTTTGTTGAATATTTAAACTTTATTATATTAAACAAGATATTTTTTCGAGTTTAGAGTTAAACTAAACTTTTATGAGTCATAATATAAATGCATCTGTTATTGATAGAGTACATTTCTAAATTTTTTGACTTATATTAGTTATTTATAATTTCTTTATTAATAATGAAAACTAATATACAATAATTTTGAAATTAAGGCTAAATTATTATTAGCAAATTCTATTTGATAGATTAATAGGTCCATTTGTAGTTATTTTGTAAGGTTTGTTATTGCATTTATTTATAAGTTAATGTCTGAAATATATGTTTTTAATCTGTGTAATAATGTTTTCTTTATTTGCAGTAAGAGCATAACTTATTATTTACAACCATGTGTTGATAAAAGTATTTAATTAAATTGTTTAGTTACAATAACTTACACAATAAAAGTATCTTTTTAAAGATTAGCTTGACTAATACTTAAACATAAAGAATTTTTTTTATTCATTTAGAATAAGTTAGGTCTTGTCTAAATCATATAAAAAGTTTTTAAGTTATGTAATTGTAATTTTGTAAACTAGTTATTACTTCATAATTTATATTTCATAATTATTATAAATATAAATTTGGGAATAATTTTTAAGTTTCAAAAATGAGATGTAACTTTTAATGCTTCTTTTTTAACTAGCTTGTTTTATTGTTATAGTTTATATTTTAATTTTTTGTAGTATGCTTTATAATACTTTATGGTTTAATTGTCTAATAAATGCGTAAAAAGTTAAATAAGCTTTTTATTTAATTTATTTATACTCCTAATCCAATAAACTTTTTCAGAATCATTGAATTAATTTATATTTTTGTTAGTTTAATTGGAATTATGGATGAGTCAAAAGCAGTCAAAACTGGTAACATTACTGGTTCTAGAGCATCATTAAGTGCAAAAACTACAACAGACTATTATGAAGGAAATCCAGTTTTGCAGCAAATTAAAGACAGAGCATCTCAGGCTCGAAAGTACTATGAAAATGTAGGTCTCTCAAAAAATGGTAATTTGCCCCGAAAGTCAGATGTAAGAAGAAGATTAGATGCTCCTCCCGATAAAGAAGACACTAAACTGTTAAGTAAAAGTCCAATTTTATCAAATAAACCTTCAGTAAAATGGATTAAACAAACAAGTCCACGACCTTCAAATAGTGCCTCATTGATTTATACTCACCCACACCACAGATCTGGAAGCTGGACTGACATTAAGCATCATTCATCCAGGTTAAGGGCACATGAATACTACCAAGATAGTTTGAATCCCCAAAATTATAGTGTTGGTGGTGAAAGCTCAAATGTAGAAAATCATCAAAAGAATAGTCAAAAGCGAAGTAGTGAAAATGCTTTTGATGATAAATTAGTTCATAATGAATTATCAAACCAAGTGAAAAATCCATCTCACGAAACTTCTCAAATGATTAAAAAAAGAAACAGTAAAGATATCAGTTGTAGAGATGAAATGATCAATCCTGGTGAGCTTAGAGATGAAATTCATACAAAGAAATCAGTAGAAAAACTGAAGAAATTAAAACTTGCTGAAAACAAGCATTTTTCAATTGATAGTTCAAATTATAGTACAAAAACTAGTAGTACACAATACTCAGCATCTTGTGAAGATATCACTGGTATTGAAGCTTTTGCATCTCAAGATCATGATTTTTCTAACAATACTACACAAAGTCTTCCACCAAGCACAACACATGCCTTTAAGGTTTGTTTTCTTCTCTTAATGCTGCCAATTTTTTATTGATTGTAAAAGCTGATGTGATTTTAAGCCTTGCTATTAAAGTAGTCTATCATGTTTGTAGTTGACCTAATCTAATAACTAAATTATAGGTCTTGAAATAAAATACCAATTTCCTTTTAATCGATTTTATGTAACTTTTAGGTAAGGCCTGATACAGTTACAGAAAACTCACAACAAGTACTTGTTGCTAATGAAAAGCTTACAGCTGCTGAAACGAATCTAGAAACAGTTCGTAGCCAGCTGGAGATCGCAAAAAACCAAGATGAAAGTTTTCATGTGGATAAAGTAGATAGTTTTACTTCGGGTAATTATTTAATTGATGTTGTTCATTAACTTTTTATCAGATCTCTTGCTTCAGTTGATTTTCAATTAACATTATTATATTTTTTTCTTAATATCCTCAAACGTGGCTCAGTTTAGTCTCAAATTGAAACTTTTTTGTAGATCTAATTTGATAAAAACGTCTCAATTTCAGGCAATGAACGATACCTACAGAACTTTGCTCATTACGATTGTCAAAGTCAAACCTTTAACTTTAACCTTGTACTTGAAGCAATGAATGAGTTGAAACGAAAGCATGTAGACACTGGGGCAAGCAAGGCATCTACTTTCAACACCTGTAACTATGCTCACATGTCTTATAACTAGTATTAAGTAGGATTTAATAATAGTTCACCATCTGCAATCATTTCAAGATGCTAATGATATTTGCAAATCAAATTGATATTAGCTTGAAAGAGTCATGTAAATATAATTGTTTAATTTCTAATGTTTTCAATTTCTCTAATAGATTCAACAGCTGCTAGTAGCAATCAAAACTCTTGTGCAAGTAGTACTGATAATTTATGTGGAGAAAAAATGGAAATTGAAATACTGCATCAAAACGGTTTAGTTGAATGGTCAGTAGTTCCTATAATCATGAAATATTGATTTCAATTTGAACTGCTTTGAAGCATATGACTTTTGCACACTACAGGATAGATAAAAACTTCTTTTTTCTGCTACTCATTAAAAATTCTTTAATAGAATGATTGACTTTTTGATGTTTATTGCTTTAAGTTAATTTTTTAGGACTGTTTAAAGCCAAATTCAATTCTAACTCATTTATTATTTAAAACTATTTTTTCAAATCAGTGTTTTTATTGGTACAAAAGCAGTTGCTATCTACAGCTTTACAAACTCCAGCAAAAACATCATTTGACTGACAACACTTGTATTTTCTATTTATTTTCTTAGAAACACTTTCAATATATGTATTTTTGGTGTTTACAGTTGTCCTTACTTCATTACTGAAGTTGGTGGCGAGAAAGATCGCGAAATATTTACGTCATCAGTAGGAACAAACGCTTCGCACTTGTCACATGTAACAGTACAGGTAAATGATCTGATAAATCACGAAAATCTCCATATTTTTCTCGCTGCTTTTTAAACATTAAAAAATTTTGATAACATTTAATAGGTGACTGGAAACCAAGATGGCAAATCCTCACAAGCCAGAAATGTCCTCACTAATCACGATTACCTTTCAATAGTAGAAGTATCTTGCACTAAAAACCCCCTGCCTCCCAAACCTCCTGCTCAGGTCTCTTATGGAATAGAAAGAGTGGATTTAGGAGCAAATTATTACCGGAATTATTTTGTAGATAAAGGTTTGTTTATCAGCTCGCAGAATTTTATTTTCTTTTTCAATAATCTTTTTTTTCTTTGGATAAAACTTTTACATTAAGCTTGTTTGCTTTTGATAAAATCAGTGTTTGTTCGTAAATATTATTTGATTTTTTTAAGATTATAAATTAATAAACAAAATAGTGACTTCTTAAAAATTCCATTTTTAACAACTTTTCAAATAGCTAATAACGAGTCTAACTCATGTTTGACTCGCATGTAACGTCTGTGACCTTTATCACGTGACTAGTACAAGCAAACCTCTAATTCCACACGAACCAACCAACATTTTCACTTCTGTTATTTTTACTCACAAAAGTTTAATTATTACAAATATGTTTACATTGATGTAAGAATTCTATGATTAAAACACAGAACATCAAAACTATATGGTGACTGATCATATATATGGTCCAATCATAATCAGTCTTCGTAAAGAAAAGATTGAATGTGCTAACAGTGGAAATTTAGCTGTTCATCAATACAGGATTATCATCAGAACCAGTGAGGTTTGTATCAACTCTAAACATCTTCAAACTCAAATGTATTATCTCATCAGCTAACTACTCTACGTGGTTCCATATTAGAAGAAGCTCTAACACCTCGCCACCAAGTCGGACATCATGGATTAGGTGGTCGAAGTTGTAATCCTAAAGATGTAATCGAACATATATGTAAAGAGATAGATGTAGGAAACCTGAAACTAGCCCAACATAGCCCTAAACTTATCGATGATTTATTAGCAATAGATGAACAAGGAGTAAGTATTCAGATTTCTTCTCTATCATCAACAAAAGTTTTATTTTTCAAATATTTTGTTACAAGTACCTATATCTTGACAACTAAGTTTCTAATCACGTTTTTTTCAATCCTATATTACTGTGGAATATTACGCGCTTGCTTGGTGCTTGAGTTTCCGGTTTAAAGCACTTTAATATGACTTAATATATAATAATAAAATGAGATTTCTATTTAAATTACAACAAAGCAATTTTGATTCAATTTTTTTACGGTTTTAAAATCATATTTTTAGCTTTACACTTCCTATAAAATTGGTGTCCTTTACTGCCGCCCTGGACAAACCACTGAAGAGGAAATGTACAATAACGAGAAAGGTAGTCTGGCTTTTAATGAGTTTCTTCAATTACTGGGAGATAAAGTCCAGTTACAAGGATTCAGTAACTTTCGTGGTGGTCTTGACGTCAAAAGTAAGTTCGAAAAAAAAGCTTTTCATCAAAGTGTTTTTTAATAAATCTTTTATTTTGTTGTTTCTCTTTTTGTTAAATGAATTTTTGCAACTTATCAAAAGCTGTAAAATATTTTGTTGAAATCTTTAAAAACAAAAATAGTTACAAATGAAAGCCCATCTGGTGATTGATCAATATGTTAACTGTAAACTGGTAGTGACTGAGTCAACATATGTCATCAATCCTTCCACAATAGCAACTAATTTGAAAATATATTAGAGAAAATCTTTTTAGCTCATGATTCATCTCAACAAAAAGTCACGTGGTATCAACTTAAGAAGTTAAATTTTTATGTTCTTATTGACTTGTTTCAAATAATTACTTCCTTTTCAAACCTTAATATTTCTAAGTTGCAATCAAAAGACGTTTTTACGAATCACTTCAGTTAGAAATTGACTTTTCAGCCGGATCAACCGGCGACGAGTCAATCTTTACTGAATGGAACGGCTACAAATTGATGTTTCATGTTTCCACCATGCTTCCTTTCTCTGCCAATAACCCTCAACAGGTAGATTACTTGATTGTATTTCTAGTTGCTACTTTATCACGAGTAACATAATCAATTTTATTGCTGACTAATTTGGGGGTTGTTTTGTAAATAAACTTTTTCGGCTGAAAATCATATGAATGATGATGTCATCGTCTCACGAGACGCTAATAAATCTCGATTACATTTCTTACTCAAATAAAACGAGTTTTTGTTTCAGCTTTTGCGCAAGCGACATATAGGAAACGATATCCTCACCATCGTGTTTCAAGAAGAAGGCAGCGAACCCTTTTCTCCTAAGTCTATTCGATCTCAATTCCAACATATCTTTATCATTGTTCGAGTTATTAATCCGTGTTCTGATAAGACCTGCTACAGGTTTCACCTCACCCACTACTTTCAACAAGTTTGCTGATTTGTTTGTAACAGAGTGGCTGTCACAAGAGCTAAAAGTATTCCCCGTTTCGGACCTGCGATTCCATCTAATTGCATGTTCCGCAAATCTGCTGCATTCAGGGAGTTTCTCCTCACTAAAGTTGTGAATGGTGAAAATGTTGCTCATCACGCTGGAAGATTTAAGGTCTGTTGGAAGCTGATTCAACAAAACTGTTCAGAAGTCTCTCGTTAATTTTCAGTCACTCGCCATCAACACTCGGCAAGAATACCTGAAAGATGCCATCAAGAAATATTGTACCCAGCAAGATCTTGACTCCACGGATTCCAAGTTCGTCCGCTTCTCCTTTTCCGCTCGGAGATATCGTGAAAAAGTCAAACAAAACCGTCCATTACCAATCACAACTAGTTGCGGGGCGATTGTTTGGCCGGTAGTGGCCACTGATTACAAGTAGGTTGGTGAGGTTGTGGACCATTTGCTAATCACGGTGTTTCAGTGGAAGCGAACAAGTCAACTGCTTGCTTGGAATCAGTAATTGTGCGATCACTCTGATAGAGGTTGCAAGGAACAAACTGATCTTCAGTATTCCATGCCTATCTGTCTTGGGTTGGTTGCTTTCTAACCAACGAAGCGAGGTCAGGTCACGGGAGCTGTCGTTGTATTTCGGTCGTGGTGAGAAGATTACTCTACAAACAGAACAGAAACAGGATCGCGCTGACATAGTGATGAGGTTGGAGTCTTTTAACTGTCACCAACTCTGTTTGAAGCTTTTTTTGTAGGTTGCAGAGGTTCACGAAGGGTTACGAAGCTATCAGGCGACAGTGGAAAGGTGGTCAGTCGTTGGAAAGCATGGGGTTGAAGATTAACTATGAAGGGATTATTATGGAAGTTTATAAACCGAGTAAATTAGAAAAAAGTCCCTTAGAAGGAATACAACAAAGTAGTCGAATGGTTGAGGTCTGTGTTTCATGTTTCCAAATTAATTTCTTGATTTTCAGCAATTTTGTTTGTCAGATTTCACAAACTAGTGTGGCTACTTTAAGCAAAGATGATATTGAAGATCTTCTGAACACCACAAAACAAGTAATATGTGTCCTCATACCTCCTAATGAAGATGGGACCCCGCGCAAGTAAACTTTGCTAAATCAGCTAGTTTCTAATTAGACTTGTTATCGATTTATTTCATTCTTGGCTAGAACCTTTTATTTCAGAGGTTTAAAATAAGTAACAGAAGACAGTATCTGTTTTTATTATTTACCAAAACTTTCTGTTTTTATAACTTTCTAATAATTAAATTATTTATTTTGCTTCAAAACCGCAATTTGATAAATAAATTTGAAAATTGGTAAACCAACTTTTTCAGGTGTAGTATGGAACTGTATCATCTGTATCCAATTGCTGATGTAATTGGTTTAAATGTTTATAACTCAACAGATAAACCGTAAGTAGATTTGCTCCTGAGAAGTTCAAGTAAATACAGATGATCTGTAAGATGTAACTGATGTAATTTTTATCATTTTGAATTCTATATTTATAACTTTCTTGAAATTTTGTTTTAAATTAAAGAGAAAAATTCAGACTAATATTTAAAATGTTTTTATCTTCTGATATTTTCTTAAAATAATCTTTTTTATTTAGAAACAAGACGACGACAACAACAAGTCCTTCTTCAAATCAAGGTTAGTTCACTGGCAAGAGCTTAAAACAGTTTGTTTAACATTTAGTTGAATTATCAGCAACCAAACATGATAAATATATTTGTTTTTATTTTATTTCAAATGTAACTAATAAAAAAAATGAATTTTCAATAAAAATCTTTAAAGTTGTATTTTATTATTTTTTACTGAATAATTTATCAGCAATAAAACAATAATAATTTATTGGCTTTAATCTAATTTTATTTTTCTTAAATAATTCGTTTATACTACAAATAATTTCTTACAATTTATTTTGATGAGTAATTAAAGATGTTTTATAGATTTAAAAAAAAAAGCTGTTATAAAAAAGTCCAAAAACTCCCAAAAGAAGAACAGTAATAGATCATTAGATGAAGTAAGTTTACAAAATCTTTTTATGTTTGTTATTCTGCAGATAGCTTATACATTTTGTCAAATAATTTCCTGTTTATCTTTCAATAAACGATCATTTTCTTTGTAATACGATTCTTTTCAAACCGATATTGGAATATTATGTAGAGTATATATTTGAGTTTGTATTTCTTTTCTAAACTAATAAACATTGTTTATTGGATAAACTACTTAAAAATCTAATCTCTTCTCATATATATAGCTTAATGGATCATCTTGTGATGTATTTATTGATAACAACAGTAGTACAACAAATACTTTATCAAGTTGTCAATCAAACACCAGTTTTCAAAGTTCAAAAACAACCGATACTAGCAAATCTAATAACCTTGTAGCTTCAGGTTTATTTTTTTTCTTTTCTTTTAAATACAGTAAAAAGATTTATGTTCCTGAAATTGTGTCGCTTTTAATAATTTGATTTCTTTATTTAAAACTTTCAAAATTTCAAGAAAATTTTTCAAATCGATTGTTTTCTAGTCTTACCTGCTGAAGAATGCACTTTGCATTTCAATAACAACAATATACATTCAAATGTTATCCTGACACCGGTTAGCAGCAGGTTGGTGTTTGATTGTTGCCAGTTAATTTTCATTTCTGTCTACTACAAGTTAATCAGACAATTTTCAATTTCAGCTCAACTGATTCTACAAAGAAATCCTTTCAATTGAAGAATGTTGGAGACAACAAAGAACACAAAACACAATTTTCATGGAGATCACCAAAAAGCCACTTTTTAGCTTTCAATGGTAACTCCCAATTGTATTCAAAAGCAGATCAGTCGACAAGTAAGTTAGTCAGCTTCTTGAATTTCTTCATCTATTCAATCTCTTAGGAAGAAAAGATGGAAAATCGAAACAAATGCTTTATTTGAGCTTTTCGGATAAATCCATGTGAGTTATCCTCATTCATATCGAGTTATTTCTTCTAATTATTTACAAATAAATCTTCAGATCACCTGTGTCTCGCTCACCATCCAACCATGACTCCAAACACAAAGAAAATATCGAATCGAAAGAATCAAACAGAAGTGACTTGCGAGTAGATGTCACTTCACCAACTGTACAAGCATCACTAATTAAAACTGGAATAGCAGCGAAAGATAAAAGGTTTTTAACAAGTCATCATCAAGATATTGTTTCAAATATAAATTTTCAAGACGAAATGCTGCAGAAGATAAAAGCATCTCGAAGTTTTATCATCGAAATCTCAATTCAAGTGCAGAGTGTTATGATAATGTAAAACAGAGTGAAGAAGCAGCAAGGAAGTCTCGAAGAGTAGGTCTTCCTCTTTATCTTTCAACTTCTTTATTTTTTATATATTTGAAGCCGAAGATGTTGTACAAGGGAGCAATCACAGACAACATCCGTATTCCTACATCACGTAAAAATCTTTATGATCAGATGTCTTACTCGGCACCTAAGAACACCAAGTACAATTTTTTAAGAGTGAATCCGCAACTAAAGTTATTTATTTCAGAAGTGGCAGAAAATATCCTAACTTACAAAGAGCAAACTCTGATGAGAGTATTTTATCATCAATTGAACTCAGGTTAATCATCAACAACTTTTATTTAAATTCCAAATCTTTTAAACTTTTCTTTATTTCCTCAGCAAAAAAACTCCTTCGAAAACCTTCTTACCAAGTAAGTACATCTGTAGTTACTACAAAGTTACTACAAAACCATTTCATAGTCCCTACTAGTCGTGGTTATCGGAGGTTTCCTCTCCCTTCTACTCCGGCATGGAATGATATTCTACATGCAGCTAAGCAAGCTGAAGGTTCAACATCTCTTCGATATCATCAGCAGTAGTTTTCAAACTCACGTTTTTCAGATTTCAACGACCATTCCTCAACCCCTTGTCAAGTAGCAACTGCTAAAAAGACAACTGGTGAAAGTTCGGCTTACAAACCAGTTTCTTCAAATGTTAGTTTGGTTTCTATGAAAATTTCCTTAAAATCTTCATCATTTAACATCTAATTAATTTCTCTACCAACTTTTTTACGACTTTTCCATTTTTCTTAGAAACTTTTTTCTACCAACTAACTTTCTTTTTTTCCAAATTTAAAATTGATTTTCTTAAAGTTTACAAAAAGAGAAATCTTATAATAAGTTTTACTTCTAGTAATGTGGTAACAAAACTATTGTATCGAGAAAGTTTGAGCTTTTTGCATTAGTAGGATTATATAAGCCAGTCAGGTTTAAAACTAAATCTAAAAATACTTCTTTCTAGATTAGGAATTGATATTTGAATATTTGGTTTGGAACACCATCAAATAAAAAATTAGATGTTTGTAAGAAATATTTAATTTCAAATATTTGAATTTGATCAACAAATTTTTAACAATCAAACAACAACTTTTATTTTTGTAAATTTGTGTATCAATTAATTCGGTTTTTGAAGATTGTCTGCTTGTTGTTATATAAATCCCATCACTTACAGAAAACTGTTTTCTAAATATAATCGAATATTATTTGTCTAATCTTTTTCTACCTCCTGTAAATGTATCTAATCATTAAAAAAGGTGAGTAATTTCGTAACCAAGAATGTTTTAAGAGCAGTTCTCTAGCTGTTGTTCACTCTTTGTATTTTAAAATTGTTTCCTTTTTGATGAAATTAAATCTATTACATAAAAAGATATATTACCTGATATATTATTGATGTTTTATTACATAACTTTGGTAAAGCTTAAATAAAGTCTTGTTATTTAAAGATCTTAAAAAGTTCAGAATTTAATTTAGTTGTAATATTTGAATATAATTTGCTGATGATAAAACCACATGGTTTTGCAGAGGGTTTAATCTAATTTTGCTCACAGCTTGTTTGGTTAGTTAATCAATAAAAGTGATGAATGAATTGCATAAAAACAGAAAATAAATTTTACTTTTGAGCAAATTTTCTAAAGATTAGACTTTTGCAGAAGACAACCTTCGCCAAATCTTCTGCTAAAGACAAGAGGAACTACAAGTCATCTTATCTTCAACAATATACCACGTGACAATTCTCAATTTAATCATTTCAACTTTTTCAAATTTTTTTATTCTTTTAAATTGTAAGTTTTTATTTTTCTGCCTTAACAATTTCTTGTATAAATGTTGACGAGTTTGAGTACAGAACAAACTCCAACATTTTTCTTCTTCAGCCGTTTGCTGCTAATCTTTCTTATAATGAGAGTATTTGATCGTTCTTGTATCATTTTTATTTTCTGTTGTTTTTGATCAATTTCTTGGTATCATGTAATGTTTGTTGTTATTATTATTAGTATTATTGTTGTTGTTGTCTTTTTCTTCAAACATTATGGCTCAATAATATACAAACAGAATTTTTGTTGATAATTTTTGTGTCGATTTAATTTCTAATTTAGATGTATCCCTGTTGTTGTATACAACCGACTAAATAGACCAACAATCTGTCATCTTGTCATTTATTTTAATTTTATATTTTCATCTATTAACGAATAATTTTGAATAAGAACAGTTTCATCATGGTTAAAGTAATAAGCGACAATTTTTCTAATATAAATGATACAAAAAGTTTAAAACTAAAAGACATTAAACTAAAAGATATTGATCTTGATAAGATCCAAGAATGAAATTTTATAGACAAGTATATACAAATATCAAATGTATAACTTTTTATTAATCTTTTTGTAAAATAAGTTCAAAATCACCTGATCGATTTGACAGTGTATAAAAAGAAACTTAATTTTTTATAATTCTTTAAAAGTAAGAAGCTTAAAGTGGTGAAGTCATCTCAACCCTTTAAAAGTGTTTCTATCATTTTGTTGGGTTTTTAATCTTTATTTTTATATTTGGTTAAATATCATCAGAAAATTAATTGAAATTGTAAATTTTTTAAGAGTAATTCAGATGTCAAATGGAATTTAACTAAATTTCTTCAGATGTAAAATATTTGTACAAATGCTATCGAATCTATGTAACTAGAGTCGACCACAGAAGATTGGTTATTTTAGTTCTAATGCAAAATTAAGCTTACTAAAAAACAAATTTCAGAAAAATGTTTATAAAAATCGATTTTATAGAACAAAAAGGCCTTGTTTAAACTTGTTAGTGATGTAATTGTTCTTTAGGCAAGCATTTTAAAAATAATTTCTGAAAGCTTTTTATGGAATAATTACAAAACTAACGACCAAAAAGTCTGATAATAAAAGTAGAAAATCGATCTTGCTGTATTTACAAACAAATATTTCAGGAAAATGATTTCGAATTTTCTCTATAAGATGACCTCTGGGACAGCATTTAAAAAATTATTTTTATTAAAGAGGTTAACATTATTAACGTTTTTAAGTTGAAACTGTAGATTTAATTAGTGAACGATTTTACATAATATTAGGGACTACTTTAGTTTGAAAATAATATTAATGTTTTATTTTTTTATCTATTCTAAAATAGTGTTAAAATATTAGAAAGATCTAAAGCAAAAATGGTCTCAGATCAAAATAAAACAAGTTGAAAGTCATTTAAAAAAACAGAGGGAAATGAGAATCAAGTTTAATTCAAACTAAATATCTTAAAAAGAATAAAAATACTTATATAAGAGTACACAAGATATTACAATTTTAAATCTTAATTTTTCTTTGAGTCTAACATAAAGTACAAAAATATAATATTTAAGCAGTTGAGTAAGTTTGCACTTTGAGCAGCTTTATACAGCATAAAGTGAAGAAAAATTGCTTTGAGATTACCAAGCCAGACAAATCTTTTTAGTGGTTGAAGATTAGATGCAACAAAGTACCTTTTATTAAGTTACTGAGAGTTTTATAAAGATTATTGTTTTATATCAATACTTCAAACAATTGCTTATAAATAATTTAATAAAGGATAAAACTTAGTAAACTGGCTAGACAATTTTATCTTTAAGGTTTCTTTATAAAATTATTAATAGCAACCAAATAGATTTTGTTTCAAATTGTTACTAAATAATTCAAATGTTAATTTATAATTTCTACTTATAACATTACATTAAAGTTTCAAAGTTGTTCCCAATTTTCATTTAGTTGTATAAAATGTAAACTAAGGTTGTTGGTTATCAAAAGTTTTTTGTTGAATTATTAAGTAATAACTAAACAGTTTATAATTATCTGTATAAATTGAGCAAATTAGTTTTTAAAGTCGATTTCAAATTACAAAACGCAATTGAAGAACACTGCTGTTGTACTTCTATTTCTTATTGAGTTGAGCTTTTCTTGTTGATCTTAACATCTTTTAATTTCATAAAACGCTGATATCATTTCGAAAATGTTGGAATCTAATTTTTCGTTGTCATCTACATTTATAGCATTTTTAAAATGCTGGACAACTTGAAAAATGTTCTAACTGAGATCGGTTGATTGGTGTTTTCTTCTTGTTGGCCCAGAAACAAGCGTTTTTATTCTACAATATTTTCGATAGCTTAGTACTAATTTTGATGATATTTATAGCGCATGTAATCTGTTATTCTTTGTCAACTAACTAATTTGTATTCTTTTAAAAACTAAGATTTTATATTGGAATGATAATAACTCTCTAAGAGAAATCTATTCTAGTGTAAAAGGCCCCTGATAGCGATGGTAAGCTAAAAGTGAACAACTCAACTGTCAGCATATAAAGCTCTATAAACAAGTAAGCGCATTCATACTTGTCTTGGAATGACATTTACGCATGCGGTATAATACTCTTCGGTTATGCAGATCAAATATACCAAATATATCAAATATAATTCACTAATTAACTTTCAAATCGACTTTTGTATTAATATTTTCTATATCTTATCCTAAAATTTTGTTTTTCTTCAGGTTAAGTTTTTCGAGTTTGACCAATTATAAGTTCTATCATTTTTTTTTTAATTAAGTAGAAACTGGAAGCTATACTTATAATAGATTTTCCTCAGAAAATATCTTATTTAAAAAGATTTTTTTCAAAATTTTCGTCCATATCAAGCAACAAAGTACAACGATTATTATTTGAGAATAATCTGAAAATGAAGATTAGATTCCATTATGAAAAGAAGATCTGTAATAACTTGAAAGTTTTATAACTGACTCGTGAATTAATATAGAGAATTCTAAACAACTGTAGAGATGTAACACTTTTACTTTAAAGACTGAATAGCTTCATATAGTTGCTTATCGTGTTGTTATACTGATGATATAGTTCATGCAGTCAGTTAAAGGTAAGCTAAGCTTTGTAAATAAGTTGTATTTTGTCAAGAACTCATCTTCTAATGACCACAAGGGGATTTTTTAGTACAAAACACTTAATTTAAAAAGTAGATCTTTGGTTGAAATGCATATGAACAGTTTTTAAATCAGCTTTCTGTTTGGAATTTCTACTAACCACTGTTTTATTATTAGCGTAATTTCATTTGATTCATCATGGTTGAATTAGATCATGTTTATAATAAGTTCTTTGATAAATCTTCCTGGGTGTTAACTATATTAATGATATAAATCAAACTAAATGATAGAAACTAGACTTTTAAGCTAGAACTTCTAATGATTAAAAAAAGTATTTAAAATTAAATATAAAGTTTAAAGTTTTAGTTTTCATCTTTGTGGTGGAAATTTTCAATCAATGTCAAAACCAACAAAACTTGTTCTATTAAAAATTGTCTACTAAACAAAAGTTGTCTACTAAAAATAAATTTAAATGATTTTTTTACAAAAAAGCATTAAATAGCAGAAGTTGTTTGTTTATGTTTAAAATCCCACCAAGTACCATGAAGTTAAATCTTCTATCGCTTGGTTTTAGAAACATACAAATCATAGGTACATAAAGTCATCGACCACAATAATTTTTGTCTGTTGGATAAGTAATTTATTAGATAATTTATTACCATGAAAGTTACATGAGTATACTGCTAAAATTGATCAATTAGACAAAAACTTGGTTGTAAAAAAACAAGTGAAAAGCCTAAAGTTTCAGTTAAATAAACTAACAGGCTTTTTAAGGTAATGATTTTAACACATCTTAGCAACAGAACCGGAACTAACGTTATAATTAATGACGATTTGAATACATTTGTCACATAATGTTTTTCTACGATTTATAAAACATTTTGTTTGAACATAACTGAATAGTTTACATGTATAGATAGTTTCAGCAACTACTATAAGCAACTAAGTATCTAGTTTACATGTATTGATAAAGTTAAATGATGTTTTATAGACAGTAAAAGTTATAAAAGTTTGTTTATTTAATTTATGTAAAAATGTCGTTTTGTATTACTCAGCTTATTATGTAAATGTTATTGTTTCAACTGAAAAAATGTTTAAAAAGAATGCAGACTTCTGTTTACCTACAGCAAAATCAACTATAAGGATTATTCTACTTCTTTTAAGTCAGTCTATACTTCCTTATGGTATCTTTATAAGATTCAACTGAAATCTGTATAACTTAGTTTTATCAGATTTTTTTTTAATTTTGAAATTTTTATAGACAAAAGACTTTACTCTTTGCATACTTAAATACCTATTTAAAAAATATTTAAATTCCTAAATATTCAAAGTATTCAATTTGATAATAAGCTACAATTGTTATGGTCTTTATTGATAAAACCTATTTTTTAAGAAAGAAATTCAAACATTAGCATGACTCATACATGACTAAGTTTTTGGTGTCGAAAGATGACAAATAATTGTAAAAAAAAAACTATAAACTTGAGTTGATACAAAGAAATTAAGATTTAGTATAAAATATCTTATGATGAGATGTAGTTTCTATTCGCAGGTTTGTCTCAAAGTTGTCTTGGGCAAGTAGAGGATTGTGATTTTGTTTACAATGAAGACTCGGGTTTCCTATTTTTTCAGGCAGTTGAAATAAGTCAGAGTTTTTTCAAGAAGTGTTCATATCACTTTTATCCAAATGTACTTGTGAATGGAAGTAGTGACGGGGTGATGGTCTTAAACATCTTCATGTTTATCTCGATGTCCCGAAAGGAAGTTTTTCTACCAGGAGGTAATTTGAAATTAAATATTCCAAAATTTAATTGTAATCGTACTAAGTGAATATTAGCAGAGAAATCATGAATTTGCTGATTAACAGATATCCTTCCTATTTTAATAAATTGATAATTTACGAGTTCAATAACTTTTGTGGCCAATTCTAACGAATTATTTTGCTTTAAATTTACTTTTTCAAATTCTTACTAACCTTTCAGAAGTATTTCTATTCTCTTGCTGAAAAAATTGGGGGTCAAAGTTTCAAAAGATCAAACTGAAATCTTTGTAAACTTCGGAGCTAAATTGCAAATTATTCTAAAGTTACAAATATAAAGAAAACTTTTTATCCTGTTTTTATCATTCACTTAAAAAGTATTTAATTTAAAACTTTAAGTAACTAGGAATAATTGATAAAATCTTTTCATATTTTCAGCTTTAAAATTATCACGAACTGCCATTTAAAATACATAAAAATGGAAACTCTACAAAAAATAAAACTTAATTAGAATCTTTCTTACAGGGAATACACTACCTGCATTTAGAACACCGAACTTTGCTAAGCCCAAAGATCATCCAGTTTGCATCTTCCTTATCAAAGGACCTAATTGTTCTTCTTATCAAGCCAACAAAATTTGCTCACCTTCAGCAGTTTATAACGTGCCACGTGATGAAGATTTCAAAATAGTTGTAGAGAGCTTATTTTTAACATTGTCATCACAGTTTGTGTTTTACAAATGTGATAAAACTAAAAAGTTTATTGGTGAGTGAATATAGTGATTGTATTTAGTCAAATTGTTGGTTTTTTGTTACTGGTTTACAAAAAGTTAAAACTCATTCATTAAAAGACTTCTTATCTGAAGATAAACCAAAAATTCTTATTAATTCGCTATTTTAATAAATATAATTAAAATTAAAACTTTTAGTATTTATCAAGATAGTATTTATTATATTGAAGTTATTTTATTATATTATCTTTTAACTTTAATCAAGCCTCTGATAGGCTCAAAAAACTTAATTTTGATCGTTTTTTAAAAATCTGTTTATGAACTGGCAGTAATCTTGTCAACAATCATTATATCTTGTAATGAAATACCTAAAGTTACACGTATATAAGAAACTGTTAATTATGCAATATGTAATATACGTTTAAATGATATTTATTAGTTATATCTTTACAGATGAATTGTTTGGTCAAAAGATTTTTGAACAAAATTTCTTAATTGAATAACTTAATTTTTGATTACAGATTCTGAGCTAAAAAAAACAAAACCAACTTTGCAAAAAAAGGGAAACTTGGAGCCAACAATAATTGCTTTGATAGTGGTTATTGTTGTGCTAATTGTAACCATAATAATGATTTTATTATTTTGGAAATGGTAAACAATTTAAATTATTTTAAAACAAATTTTCTATATTTTATAATTCAAAATGAACCAGCTATTACCTTAGTTATAACCATAATCTAACATCATATTCAAATAATATGTAATCTAAAAATTCAAAATTTTTTTTTCGTCTATTTCAGTCGGTGCTTTAAAGCCAAAAGAGAAAAAATACAATTAATCTCAGAAAAAATAGCAAAAAATGGAGATAAAAAAATTGTATATGAGACAAATATTCACAAACGTTTAGATTTTGATAAAAAAAGCTTTGAGAATGAAAGGTAAGATTATATGAAGTATAAAATATTTGGTAACAAATTGTTTGCAAAAGTGTACATTAGAAACGACTTTCTAACTTTGATATCATCGTTTATTTCAATTCTCCACTGCATCATAAGCCTGATAAGCCAAGTAACAGGTTTAAACTTGTGTGTATGTCTGCTGCATCTTAAGCACTGTGAACTACTTTCAGTAAATCTAAATAATGTTCAAAGTTTTAATTACAAAACGTCGTAGCTAATATATTCGCTAGAGGCTCAAATGAAAAATCATTAAAACATTTTAATCAAGAAATTCGACTTAGTTTCAAATTTATATTACTTTTGTATTTAAATCAGACTTTTTATTTGTATATAATTACACTTTTAATCAATTATTTATTTTATGATTCAATAGATCGAGACTTCCGCTAACAGCTCCGCCAGTGCCTCAATCCAAGCGACCAATCCAAACTTCGCTTTTCACTCAAACCTCTGCAACTGTTTCACATCAGTTCAAGTCACAAAGTCTAGACTCTTCTGATGAGGACTCCTATCTAAAACCATTTTCTACTGAAGCAGTTTATAATGAGATTGAAATTAAAAAAATTGAAAAAAAGAAAACTCCATTACCTAAACCACCAAGAAAACTTTCTCAAGTTCCAACTGTATACAGATTTAACGATTCCATCAGAAAATTACGAGCAAGCACACTACAGGAATCGAACTTGACCTACATTTAGTTTGTTGGAAGCAAACTAATCAGTAGACAGTTTTTTTAACCCTAACTGTTTATCTGGGAAACAGTAATGATTAAATATTTGTTTTTTAAAGAAAAGCTTTAAAGAAATTCTTTATTTTAAAAAGTTAGATTGATACTTACTTCTATTTATTTCTACTTTTATAATTCTTGTATATATCAACTTTTAAGTGATTACAATGAATCTGTAAATATATTTAAAAACAATCTTGAATCAGAATAAGAAGCTGGCCACAGTTTGATTTAAAACTTTTGTCACACAAAGTTGAAGCCTTCAAAGTTTAAATAAAATCTCAAATAAAACTTTACCCAGTTAGTTAATGTTAACAAAATTTGTTTTTCATTTTTACGTTTTTTATACTTTTTGTGAATAAATGTTATTTGTACAAATTTCTGATTGCATAGTTGTATATTTTATCAAACAAATATGTTTATTTTGATTTAAGCTGTTGTTAATTGATATCGTCTGTCTTTGTTTAAAAGGTATAGATTGTAGCTGAATTCATTTTTTACTGCTACTAATATGCCAAGTGAGCTATTCAAAAATATTAATAGTAAGAAAACCAGACATTCTAAAGTAAATAGAAAAAGATTTCAAACTAAGTAGATAACAAACAAGCTGTTGTTTGTACCATAGAGTAATCAAAATGACTAATGTTGAAAAGCACTCGTGAAAACTCTTTCTTCTGATTGCTACAAAGAACTTGTAAGAAAAAAGTTATTGTTCCTAAAGACGATATGTTAAAAACTGACTAGTTTTTTAAAGTGTAATGAATAAAAAATATCAATAAATATCTTATACGTAGAGTTATCTACTTATCCCTAATAAAAAAAACATATTTAGATGATAAAATCATTCAGAAAATTATTGCCATATTTGTAGAAAATGCTGTTATGCAAGAATTCAACTTAGAGCTACAATTTAGTAATGATACGGAACACAACGCAACAAACGTTTCTCAAACAACCAAACTGGCTTATTTGAAAGCTATAATGCTTTTTATGGTATTTTTTCTTGGCTCAACTTTGCAGACTGAAAAAGTGGATGGAAGAAAGTTGAAGAAATCTCTTTTCTGTCTGCACAAGAGACTTATTTATAGTGGAGTTTAGTACGCTTTGAAATAACTAGTCTGAAGTTATTGTTGCTCTTTGGTTCACTGCAGTTGTATATTGGTTTGGTTTGGTCTCGATGCTGAGGTTTCGGAGTGTCAGCAGTTTATGGCTTGCTGTTTTATTATAGAAGTTCATGATAGTTGGTATTTTCTTAGAAGATCTTGAACCAACTCGATAAATAACCTTGACGTCGTCTCCTTAGTGGTACTTACCGACTTTCGAAATGTTTGAAAATCTTACTTTGCAGAGTGAGTTTGTTCGTCCGTTTCAAACGGATGAAATTATAATTAATCCCAGCTATTTTATCTTGAGATTCCATAGTTGGAGAGATGTTGAAAATACGACCATTGAATTGACCTTTATTGAAGAAATTTGATCAGACTGTTCGATCTGAATCTCCAAAGCTTTTTGGTATGTCAGCGTATGATAGCTTCTGAGCTTGAAATTCGTTTTCAGTTATTTCTTCAACAGAACAAATGTTTAAATAAGGTTTTAATCTCAGTTGCAACCTTGGAGGTTGACAAAAGACTTTGACTTGATTTATTAAATTTTTCACAGGTAGCTTACTTTAGTGAGATCAGAACCGATATAAATTTTGGACCCGTTTATCTTGTACCAAAGATTAAAGAAATCTTTTGGTATTGCAATGCATTTGGTATGGTTCCATGCTTCACAGCTCAAAAACTTTTGTATTTTTCGTCATCGAAACAAACTGAACTTACTAGTGGTGGTTTCGTATCATAGAAATAAGATCAATATATTCACAAAATTTCCTAAACATTTTTCTTGAGCCTAATCAAACTTTTTAATCTTTTTAATTAATCTTTTTCAAATAGAATGTAATTTAATAAAATTAGACAATAATTTTAACGAAAAAACTTTATGTAACATATATACTATTTTTTGTATTACAACTTTGAACATTACAAAATCAGTTTTGCAGATCTTAAAAAAAGTAACTTAAATATTCAATATGAAGTAAAAGATTAAAATCTTATCTTATGTTTATAATTTGTAAAAAATTTTTTCTTTTTTTAGTTTTTTGAAAGGAAAGATTTAGAAAAGTTTACAAATGTTGATTTAAAATTGTGATTTTATGCTGATAAATTTAGAATCTTTGAGCTTTGAAATGTTTACATTTTATAAAATGTTATAAAAACATGTTTTTTTTAAAAATTAAATAAATTGAGTACCAACTATTGTTTTATTTATTAGGACTTTATTTATTAGGTTGAAATTCTAGATCAGAATAGAGATACCTTTTTGAAAGTAATCGTTACAGAAGCTTTAGCTGATATTTTGTATTGATAAGTTATGATTATGTGGTATTTGGAAAATTTATTGTTTTATTTTTGTTTTATTTATTTTAAGAAAAAATCACCACTAGATATATGTAATTTTATATTTGGGCGAAAGTTTAAAAACGTGATAGCGACAAGATGAAAAATATTTTAGCAAGTCACAGTTTGTTATTTGTAGATTTCTTTGTTTCAGATTTCTTTTTCATAAAATAACTTTTTATTGTATTTTTTGTATTGGAAAGTTCAAATGATGATTTTAAATATTCTATACTTATAATTTTTTTTTAAATTGTTTTCGACTATTTCTAAAATAAGTTTATATAGAGTTGATTACTTACAAATATGTAATTTAAAATATGTTTTGAAACTTTATAAGTTAAACTATATAAAATGTTTTCATTTATCAATATTATAAATATTTTTGTTAGAAAATTACAGCTCTAAAAAGCCTTTTTTTTTTGTTATTATTGATTTTATTTTTAAAGACATTTTTACTTGAATGTTTGTTTTTAGAAAATTTTTTAAAGTTTTTTATTTTGATAATTATTTGGTAATTCAAATGTGTTTTTATTAGATGATTTCATTAAAAGTTATTTTTAAACTTGATTTATAATTTTACTATACTTTAAATTATAAACTACTTCTTAATACATTAATTTAATCAGCTTGTTTTTATATTTTTACTTTAAATTTAGATCAATTTATACTTATAAAAGGAAATTTTGATTTCATCCATAAAATAAAATTTAGGTCTAAAGTTTTGTATCTGAGTTTTATATGCACAATCTAATGTTTCAATTTCCATACAAAGTTTAATTAACTTTTTAAGATTAAAAAAATGATAACTTTTTATTATTCTAACTTTTAAAATTGTTTATGTTTAAAAAAGTTTTAGATTAAAGTGGAATTTTATGAAAAGTTTTAAGTAGCTTCTTAAAATTTAAGTGAAATTATCCACTGTGAAGAAATGAATACTCAAAAGTATAAAAAGCTACGTGAGTTGTAACTTCCATATAATGTTGATAACAATTTTGATGGCTTAAATTTTAGAAGAATTTGTAGCAAATGACACATTTGTGACATCTTCATCATTTGGACCTAAATCTAAAGGTCAAATATTAGCTTGTGGTGGTGCAGATGGATCTTTGTCTGTTTGGAGTATTAATCCAACTGAAAGTATTTTGGTAAGATCTCAAAATTGTTTATGTAACTTATTATAAGATTAATATCTTTCATACTGATTTTTAGTAATTGATCATCAACATAGTGATTTAAATTTAGTGTTAAGTTTGTTGATGGTTAATAAATATAAAACATCATTAATAGAAGATTATAAGATAATAAAACTTATTCAACAATTTAAATCTTTTATAAAAAACAAAACAATATTTAAATTAGGATAGCACCAAAAATTTGTTCATATTACTTTAACTATGATCTTAACTTTTCACATCAAATAATAAAAATAATTTTCGTAGATTATTTATTAATCTTTTGATAAAAGGAACTAAGAACTAGATGTAAGTGATAAAGTTCAAGTTTTTGCATAACCACGTTACTTGTTACATCTAATATCAGTTTTCCAACAACTAAAGTCGATCTAATTGATTGGTTCCTACTTCAAGGTTCTTCCGCCTCTCACATCTTCTGTAAAAACAATTAAATTCAAAAAGAATGAAGAAGTGATATGTGCTGGTGCAAGTTCTGGGTTACTACGGGTCTATGACTTAGCTGTTTCAAAAGGTTTTTTATCTAACTAACATTATTATGATATTATTTTTAATTAGTAAGATGTTTAAAAATCGTAATTTATTTTTTTGTTTAAATAAATTGATTGTGAAGCGATTATTTTATGAACCAACTGAAACTTCAAATGTTTTAGTATCCCGTCAACTATCCGGACACAAAACTGCAGTTAGAGGAATTGATTTTCATCCTTATGGTGATTTTGTTGTGTCTTGTTCTGATGATCACAAAATTAGACTTTGGGACGTTCGAAGAAAAGGATGCATTTGCACTTACAAGGTTTTAAACCACCAACTTTAGCAACTTACAAATTTATTTGTATTTAGCAGCATTCTGATATTGTCAACGATGTTCAATTTAGTCCGGATGGTAAATGGGTTGCAGGTGTTTCAGATGATCATACATGTAAGGTTGGTGTACATCTCACTCGATTTGTCTTTTTACTGTATCATGATGAATTGGTAGACATTTTTTTGCGAATATTTCTTTCATATTTTTCCAACTAATAAGTTGTATCTATATATTTTAATATCTTTACGATTTATTTTGTGAATAATTTTGTTTAATTAAACTGATTTCAATTTCTGTATATTTCAAACTGATGCAAGTCAGCTATTGTTGCCTGTTTCATATCATGATACTGCTGGTTGATTAAAAAATATCCATTTAAACTCCAGATCTGGGATATTTCTGCTGGTCGGATGTTATCAGAGTTGAGACAGCATTCAGGACCTTTAAAATGCCTCAATTTTCACCCCAAAGAGTTTCTACTTACTACTGGTAGTAGTGACAGGTGAGATTGAACTGAAAGTTTATTAATGATGGCGTCAAGTTGATTGGCTGCTAATCTATTGTGCTTTGAACACATGTGTTCGAATCCCACCTACGCTTTACCGCGTTTTACTACGTCACGAGCTAACGAAGCACAATTACGGGTTAATAGCGCCAGTGAGTGATTTGAAAGATCAAAGGTTGTGGTAGTAAGTCACCAATCTTGTGACCTTGATATTGACCTGAATTAGTTGACCTCACGCCCTATTCCACAAGTAGAATCCCTCGTGAAGGTAGAAAGGAAGGATCTCTTCCACTTCTATTTACAAACCTCAGTTAACAATACTTTGTTTTTTTTTAGTATCTCGGATATTTGAGTAAATTTCTAAAATGTTTTTATCTCAACTTTTTCCAATAATTTACTTTCTGACAAACAAAAAAGTAACATAACAACAAAATAAAAACAATAAACAATTTTGATTCAAACTAGATATCTGGTTTAACTTTTTAGCTTTCTAATTCTCAACTACCAACTCTTTCGAGTTTTACAAATTTATTCATTAAAACTTTTTCTGTATCATCAAAACTTTGTTTTCTGGAAGTACTTAAAGACTAGAATTATTGATGAAGTCCTTCTTGTTACAGAACAAGTAAAGTTTTTGATTTGGAACATTTTAAACTTCTTTCAACGACTCCTTTAGAATCAAATGTGATCGAAAAAGTTTCATTTTCGAAATCTGGTGAACAAATATTCACAATATCTCAGGTATTTCCACTTTTTATTATCAATCAAACTTGTTAATTTTCACAATAAGAATTTATCAAAATAGTAGAAGCTTGTTGCTGTGTTCGTTGTACTTCAAACATATCAATTTTTATTACTTCATATCAAAGCTTCACTATTAACTTCTCAGTGTTTATCAATTATTCATTTTGTAGTTTTTTTATAAGTGTTTTTGCTTCAACTAACTTCATAGAAAGCCTTGTAAAGTCTGAATTGGTTTGTGACTCAATGCTAATGATATATAAAATGTGAATCAGATCAATATTCAAACTCTGTTGTTTTCATTAAAATTTTCATTTGCTGCTTAAATCTTAAATCCAATTAAACATCAGAAATAAATGCTCTTTTTGCTCAGGATTGTTTCAAATCATATTCTTGGGAGCCAACTTGTTCTCGTCTAGACACAGTTCTGGTTAAATGGGGTCGACCTTCAAGTATTTTCGTCAAAGATGAAATGTTTGTGAGTGAGATTTCTTTTTCACTTTTCTTACCACTTGTAATAAACCTAAAATGTTTATTTTAATCATTTCTAAAATAATATCTCTGTAATTTTCCCTCAGTTTTTTATCAACTTCTTCGGAATTTTCTTTCATTTTTCTTCTGATTTTTAACAATAATTTATGAAATAAGTTTAATATTGTTAAATCAATGTGTTGTCTGTCTGATATTTATGATTTTTTAAGTTACACGACAAATTTGCTTTTCAGTTGAGTTGTTCACATCAACAGAATATTGTGTCTATACATGCAATTGACTTGACCGTGAGTTCAAATCTCTATTTGATTTGCAAATGCTTCATATCAACTGAAATGAAATAAAACTTTGAAATATTCCATCATAAATAAAAAGCAAAATTATTTATTTCTAATTCCTAAATATTCAATTGATTAAATATTTGATACAGAAAATTAATAGTCGTCCAATAAGCAGACGAGTTAGTCCACCAGAACAACAAACACGACCACCGACAACCAGGTAAGTACAGAAGTGGACTTCAATTGTCTAAATGTTTTGTGTTCCACAGAATCAAGAGGCAGTCTTCTTATTCACCTATGAGGTCGGCTTTCAACACCAATCACCGGGTGTTGGCCCGTTCGAACTCAAACGCCAATGTAATTTTGAGAAATTCACGAAATTTCAAACTGATTTGAAAATGTCTTAGGTGAAAGGGGTCCAGGTTTCAGATCAAGATTCTGTTGATAAAAACCTCGTTTTTTACCCCAAAAAGAAGCTTGCAAGATCACCTACACGTGGCTCCTCCGATGTGTGTGACTCTTTCAAAGCAAATGAAGATGAGATTCCTTCAAAAGATGCTGATGATGTTCCTCTTCCTTTCAAACTACTCAACATCCGACCAGAAAAGGATCAACAGAAGATTGCTCCAAACCCTGCTGCTCACGTTCATACTCCTCCTGACCCACCAGCTGAAAACTGCACAACTTTAAACGAACAGCAGGTGAAAATCGGTGTTTCCAATCCTATTTTTGTAAATTCAACCCACGTTTTGTAACAGAACGTAGTAGAACATCAAATGACAACCACTATGGTGCCGATGAAGATAGAAAACCCAGTCGGCCTTGACCTTGACTCATTTCTACCCAAAGTAATTGACGCGATAAATCGATTCAGTTTGTTCATCTGTTCATCACTAGGTGGCGCCATCAAACGATCAAGCAAAAAGTCTCGTTGACGACAAGAAAGTGATTGATGTAATCTGTAGAGGTTTCGATTCCATGAAAATTGTGCTTCAAAGTCGACAGAGAAACCTGAAAGCGGTTAGATGCTTGTGGTCGACTAGCAGCGTTCTGGTTGGTTCTTTTCTATCTTGAAATCTCACTAAGCTTCATCAACTTTGATCTTTACAGACAGCGATGAAGACATATCTGAAGCTAGATGATCAATCTCTTACTGTTGATCTTCTTAATATTCTCAATATCAAACCGTGAGTCGCATGTTTCAGTTTTTTCTCATTTCAAACTTCTTCATCTTCTGAACAGCTGAGAACTATTTTTAGCACAACTATGTAACCGCATCTCTCTCTAGCCTGCTATTTTCTTTTCTAATCAATCATCTTGTGATATCTTATGATATTTTTATGCAGATCTTTATGGAGCTTAGACTTAAGTCTCGTGATGTTGCCTCACATCAAAAACCTAATCAGCAGCCACTACGAGTCGTCAGTGACGTCATTTAATCTTCCGACATCTTCTAACATGATTTTTCTGTAGATATGTCAGTGTGGGTTGCAGCACCCTTCGGCTTATATTGAAGAGCTTTTCACAAGTGATCCGATCTAATAAAGACCCACCACCTTCTTCTGCTATTGATCTTTCTCGTGAAGAAAGGTACTTCTTATTGATGATTAAAGACTTTGGTTGAGTTGTTTCTTGTTTAGACATCAGAAGTGTAAACAATGTTACTCCTGTTTGCTTGAGATTCAATCTTTTTTTGAAAACAAGTTACAAGTACCAGGCAAATTTGGAAGTCAATTTCGTGAATTGAAACTGCTGATAGGTGGCATTGAATGAAAGATTTGATTAAGATGTAGCTCATAACTCCGTTTAAACATCATTTTCATGATCGAAACAGCAGTTTAATGATGCATGCAACAAAATGCTCAAATATTCTTATTGAAAGTGAGATGAAGGCAACAAGTTTGATGAAACGCTCGTCTATTTAGTTCCTTCTCTTAATTCGCAACATTTAACTGTGATTTGATAGAAATAAATACATTTTAAAAAGTGATTGACGCAAAATATTTTCAGACAATTTTGTTGCATTTGATTTAGACTTGATATCTATTTTCAAGCAAATAAATACTAGATGTAAGGTCACTAAGATTCACAATAAAATTTTTAATTACGTGAAGTTTGAATAAATAAAAGATAAATAATTGCTATCAAGTAGAAGATAAAATTGGTGAAAAGTAATTTAAGCAAAAAACTTTTATTTGAACGATTACACAAAGAGTAACAAAAAATTAGTCAATTTCTGTTCAATGTTTCTATTGGTTCAATACTTTCAATTTTTTTATTTATTCTAAGCTCACATGAAAGTTTGCTTGTAAAATAATAAAACTTACAAATTTCATTCATAGATTTCGAAGTGATTTTATAAAACATGTTAAGCTGCTTTCTTAGTATAACAACATCATTTGCATAAAAACCAGATTTTTACATCAAAATGAATGAAGTAGTAACAGCGAACTAAATCTACAATTTAAAGAAGAAAAAAATCTTTAAAACGTTTCAATATTTAAGAATTACATTTATAACAAAATTAATAATCTATTTGGTTAAGACTAGAGCTCCAGTGTTAAATTATACGAATTTCTAAGCATTCTTAGTTATTTGAATATAGGCTGAAATTTCTAACTTAATGATTACTTCGATATTGTTTAGAAATTTGTATATTTACTGATAAGCAGTTTCAATATTTATATATTTTATACATCGTATATGGCACAATTCATTGTTATGAAAGCAGGAGCGATAACGAGAAATTTAGCAAGGTCAATAAAAAGCACTTGGACCATAAGATTGAGCTGCGGTTGAACTGAAAAACTTATCAAAAATAATATTGCTATTAAGTGATATAAATTTTTTTATAACTAATAATGTGAGTTTATCTGAAAGGGTAAAAACTTACATTTGTGTCCTAGCGACACTTGCACAAAAGAAAAATCATTCAAAGTCTATTTGCAGCACTTTATCGACTACTTTTATTTATTCGTTTAACACGTGGCTGCGAATAGAGATTTCAACATCTCTTACAGAAAAAAATCAAGTGTTATGAGGCAAGAGATAATAAAAAAGTCTTTAGAGGAAGTTGGTAATTAAATCTTGCACTTTGCAACTTTAAGGTGCTGAGCAGATTAATAACCGCGTGAAATGGAACGCCTACTTCAAGTAAGCATGCATACTCTTTAAAAAGTATTATTAGATGTCTATACAGCTACTATACAACCCAATTGAATACCTTAACATGAAATTCTAACTCCTATTTAACAATATAAGGTCTTCTTATTTTCTTTAATTTTACTTTTTCAATCAATAGTTAATGAAATAATTGTTTATTGTGATTATAAAACTATTAAAAAAAACTCTTTTTTCTTAGGCAAAATCTAAATTTTATAAAGAAGCTTTGAAACAGGTAGAATTGGCATTCTAATATAAGTATTTCTTTGCTTTATAACAATAAACTCTTTTCTCAAAGATTTCAGAAAACGTTTAAAGTTCCATATAATTGTAAGTCACCTGCTAAACAGCAGTTAAAAAAACTAAATCATGATACAGCTTGCTTATAGAGTGCATTTAGATAGTAGAACAAATTTCCTTCTTTACTAGTTTACTAGGTCTTGTCTTACTTTAAGTACATAAAATTTTAAATCAATAATTTATTTGATTTATGAAATATAGTTTGATAAATAAGTTTCTGGTGCAAACAAACTATTTTGAAATGATTACTGTAAATTGAACTGATACTAGATAAATAAAAGAAAAAAATCTGTTCTCTCAATTTTTTCAACAAATTTTCAAGTTTGGAATACAATTTCTTTAATAGAAATTAATCATTTATTGACATAAATTTGAACTTTGTACGGATTTAGACCACAACCAGCTGATCTCACCAAATTTCGAACTGTCTACGAAAAGCTTCGCGTTTGGGAGTGATGTTGGAAAACAAATAAAACAAATTTATAAATTCTTAACAAGTTAAATCTAATTAGAAACTTTTTAAAAAATTCTCTCTTCCTAAAAGATTAATATTTATGAAAAATTTTAATAAAAAAAAACGAAAACTTCATTACTTCGATTCATAAAACTTTTTTTTGATTCTCAGTTTTATGAAGATTTTTTAATTTTCAAATTAGTTATCCCCAAAAATACCTTTTTCTTCGAATTAATTAATTTTATCTTCGAAGAAATTCTAAAGTAATCTTATTAATTTTACAACAAAATTTTACTCATCATAAACTTGGATAACAAAATTTTCCACTTGATACAGTTTCAACCAATCACAATCGTTCCTGACTTTTCTACTTATACTTCACTACCAGCAAATAAACCTTCGCAATTCGAAATTCAGGAAACGAATAACTTCCGCGGTACATAATTAAACTTCTACATTTTATTTCGTCAAATCAAACTTTTCTTGAGCAGAAAAACCAGTCAACAAAGTGGAGAACCAATCGTTTAGTGTAATCAACATTTTATTATCAGTCGTATTAGTAACTACCCCGAAAAAGAATCTCAGACACATAAAAGAAGCGAGAAGTAAAGTTGAAGGTCTTACTACCCAAGATCTTCTCGTTCACATCCAATACAGCAATCAAACATGCTGGATTGGATGTCTTTGATATTTTCAGGGCATCTTCCACAAGCCACACTTGATCAGCTTGAAGCAACAATTAAGCGACAATAAAAGTAGATGGAGGCAAGGAAATGTGATTCGGAAATGTGGTAGTTGGTTGTGATCAGTTGTTAATCTTCTTGTAAAAAACATGTTAGAACATATATATGAATATATACAAAAAGTGGTTATATACAAGATGCCATAAACTGTCAACAGATTTAAGCAAGCACCAGGTGATTGTAAAATGATTTATTTCATAAGCTTCAAGTCGATGACAGCCGGGTTCCTAAATAGAATTGTAAGCCGGCTACAACCTATAAACAAAAGAGCGCCTCCTAGTGACGTGGATCACGCGATCACAACGTGGAGGCCCCGTCGACTCCATCTAGAAGTTTGATAAAAGATGTATGAGTTTGAATGACGTCACAAACGCGAGAGCGGGAACATTCTTATATTCACAAATCTTCTAATATGATTTAATATTTTCAGTTGGTGAGCAACCTGCTAGGGCATGTTCGGCCACACTCAAACATAACGAGTCGAGTCGCGTGTTGAGGTCATTTGGAGTATCGTCCTCAAACGCTGAGAAGATCCTGTGACCAAGTCTAGGGTCCAGAGAAGCAGCCCTCCTTGACTGCTCCATCAACGAAATGTTGGGTTGTGGAACTGTGTTGTTCGACCACATCTATAAAATCACATCTTTCAATCCCAACTTTCATCAACTTTTCATTTTCACCTGAAAACTAGGATCCATAGGATGTTGAGAGGTACTGTTGGGGCCAAGTAGTCCGCTCATTTGCCTAGGGGCTGAGTTAGAAGCAAGCGGACCAAACTGGGAGCGACCCATGGGTCTTTGTTGCCCGTTATGATAAACATGTCCTTGATGAGAGCGACTACAAGAAGGTAATTATTGAAGTTGTGATTTAGGAGTGGTTCAAAATCACCTGATTTGGTCGTAGAGACTATTCGATTGAAATTTCGACCGTATCTTGTTTTTACTGAAATATTTCAATTAACTTCGAATTGATCAACTTTTGAAATTACTTTTGATTCAAGGGCCGCATGTTGTTGGTTTTGTGTCGCTTTTTTATTCGAGCTGTTTCTAATTTCCAAGCTCCCAGTCTTCGTTTTTGACCTTCATTGAAAGCTGGGTGGATGATACAACGTTCCAGTAACTTGGTGTACATCATCAGATTCTCTTCATCACAATTTGATACCCACAAATGCGTCAAAGCTGAAGGAATCAAATTCATGATTCGACCTTCAACATGTTTCAATCTCACTTTTGCCCATGATCTTAGTATACATGGAAGGGATGTCATCTTTGTGTATGGTTTCATTCCTTACTTTTCCAGATAAGGTTTCGTTTGGTTCAAATGGTTGGATGGGAGTATAAATCATATTCTTTAGCTCTAGTAAAGAAGCTCGTAGGTTTGTTCCATTTTCGATCTCCTATTTATTCAAATATTTAGTAAAACTTCACAAATTTCAACAAGAAAACCTTTTCGATGTTTTGTAGAAGTGAAAATCGGTCTTTTAATCGTTTGATGCTCAAAATAATTTTATTTTTTGCGCCTTTTGTCACATTCTGAAATGATAACTAATTGAAGTTTTAAAAATGAACAATTACAAGCAACTAAATATTCCAAAGCACTTCGACGCTCACTTTTTCGCCTAATTTCTCAGCCGTTAGTTCCATCATCTCATCATAAGTCATCCCCATAAAAAGTTCCGAATATTTATGCAATCGTAAGGACTTCAACCAAACTTGAACATCAGCATAAAAAGCTAAGAAAAAATCTTCATTAAAAGATTAAGATTTGATCAGATCAATTACCTGATCCGTTCCCACTGACTCCATTACTCATAGTTAGTTGTTGATTCGATTGATGGTTGGAAGATTGTTGATGATGATAGTTATCCGGTTGAACTGAGGATAACATCGGTAGAATAGTAGGAACGGAACCAACAGCACCGATATTATTCGAGGCTGGTAGATGGTGGTAACTGTTGGTTCTATCTGGTTGTCGGTTTAAATGCTGGTTTGATGGAATTGAAAAATCTGTGAAATAAATAAATAAATGTGTTGTGGTTGGGATCTTGGCTTACTGACTGTCTCGTGATGAAGATAAAGAATGTTGTTCTGGTGTGGATCCACTGCTCCATTCATAAGGATATCCATTTGTTTTTAACTCGATGTGATTATTTTCTAAGAAATATTTAAAGATAATTTCAGTTACTTTAAAAACAAAAATGTTATTTTCAATTAAAACGAATTTTGAAAATCAGTTTTTAAATTAGAAAAAACAACTAACCTTCAGGCTGAAGCAAACTTTCCGAACTAACGTTGTAGTTATTCATAGGACAAACCCAAGAACAAAAATTCCTCATCACCGACTTATCTTTTGGGCTTAGAGCTGGATGTATCAGACAATATGAGAGAATGTCACGTAACTGAAATATTTGTTGTCAATAAATATCAACATGTTTCATCAAACAACAACCTCATCAACTAGATCTGGTTTCTCTCCATTAACCGTCATCAAATCCGGTAAATTATTCAAGTAAACATGTTTAGCTTGACCATTACCAGGCACTAGCAGAGGAATATAATCGAAAAGCAACTCAGTTAGTTTTAACTTATTATTTTGCTTCGAAGAAAACATTCTAGACAAATAATCTGAAATAAACAATTTTTGATCAAAAGATCAATTAAGCTTATTTCATCAGTTTCATACCTGCGTCATTTGCTTCTTTTTCTAACTGTTCCATCTTGTGAGTTTCATTACTTTCTATTAAATGTTTCTTCATACAAGACATCAGGAACTTTATATCTACACCTCTCATTTTTTTCAACAATGAAAATAAGGCAACAACTTGTTCACAGCATGACCATTTGTTGAACCAGATATCAACTGATTGAAACTGAAGAAAATTGGTTTAAAAGGTGAGAACTTAACTTTTAATAATCAACTTTATGAAACCTAACTAATTTTATAATTGATATTTTTAGACAAAAAATTATTTCAAAATAATCACTTGCTCATTGAACATTGTTATTCTTCAATACTTGTATATAGTCTTATTCAAGAATTATCATTCTGTAAGTAAAAATTATAGAATCAAATTAAGTAAGAATCAAGTCAATATTGACAGTTTGTTTATAAAAAACAACAATTAAGAAATAACAAATTACAACTAAGTTCAAAAACAAATAGAATTTAAATTGATAAATAACTTGAATATTTCATAAAAAAAATTATGAAAAAACTTTTTCAAACTAAAATATTACGCCGAAATTATAATAACTTCAATTTCGTAAATATCTTTAATAAATATGGTCTAAATAGACAACTAAAAAAATAAATTCATAAATTTTTCTTACTTTATATATATATATAAAACTAAAATATTTGATATTAAGTAATATGCAATAATAAATTAGTCTTTATAATAATAAAGAAGTTATTTTGCTTTTTAGAATATTTTTTTTTCTAAAATAATTCTGAAAAACTTAAGAAAATACATTTTCAATAAAATCTTAATACTTTCTAATGTTATAAGCAAAGAAATGACAAAAATCATTTTTTTTCTGACAGAATCTCATAGACAAAGCTATAAGATAAACAGCTTTATCGATAAAACTAATCTATTTAAATTATTATATGAAGATTAGATTATTATCACAAAATGTAACAAATATTTATATTTTTGTTGATAATTTTTAAAAAATTTTACAGAAATAATAATTATTAAGTAATGTTAAGTTTTCTTATAGAAAATGTAGAAAATTTGAATGGTTTCATTGATAATTTTTTTAATAATCAACTTAAATAAATATTTACTATAAATTAGTTTCTAAAATCAATATACAAAATATATATTTACAATAACATTAAACAAAAAGTTTAATCTTCTTTTAATATACATAATCACGTCCGAAATATAATCAGTTTACAGTTTTTAAATATTTAAACTTATAATGATAAACATTTAAATAATGTGACACAAAAACAAAATAGTTTTTAAGTTAATGCTACTCATAAACACAAAATTTGCAAAAATAAGTTGACAAAAATTTGTTAAAATGTTTGGATAACAAGTTTTTATACATAAATACAAAACTTGTCACTAAAACTTATCGATATTTTTATATTCACATGTTTTTTTTAACATAAAACAACAAGTCTCAATAAAAATAACCTAACAGAAAAACATTTCCTAAAAAAGATGGACAAATCAGTCAGAAAACACCACCACAGAATTAAAAAAAGAACTGAAAATAAATAAAATCAATATTAAGTATAATACTATGATATAATTTCATAACATACAAAAGTGTTATGGAAAAATGGAATTATTAAAACTTAACTTGCTTCTATTTCTTTACCGGTCAAATGGTGTTTTCAGGCCTTGATAAAATAATACCAATTTGGTCTATAATTACTAAATTGTTTTACAACTGAATATTATTTGACAAGGAAAAACTTTAGATAAAAAAAATACTTAGAAATAGTTGGTCGCAAATAGTAAAAACTTATTTCTTTGATTAAAAGGTGTCTCTTTAAAACTACGTTTCATTTAAAAATAATTACATTTAACTTTATGATAAATGTTCTTGACATATTCACTAGTGTAAAAAATCAAATCAAACCTTGAATAGATTAATCGTAATGTTGAGAGTTAAAATAAATTTTGCAATAGTTGGTATTATACAACTTGTAAAGTAAAACAACAAGCATTTATACAAATATAAAAAGGCAAAACATTTCACAGCTATATTTGTTAATTCTTCTAATTGTATATATTAGTAATAGTATTTTACGCGATATTAAGTATTTGCACAAAATATAGCAAACAAAGCAAGAATTTAAGAAAATGAGCTTTCAACTCAACTAAACATGATTAACATAAACTTTGATTTATTTTAAAAATATATTTCAAATGAGCTAAAAACGAATACTAATATTTGTTAGTACCTACTTACTATACAAAACTAAATAAGATTTTTTCCGCGAGCTTATTAAAATATCAAAAACGGTAAATAAATAAAAAAGTAAAGCAATTATAAACTTTAAACGAAATCTTTTTTCATCTCATTTTCATTCCTTTTCTTTTAATTCATCCTCTCAATATCTGTACAAAATATTTCATTATCAAGCTAGAAAATTTCCAGGTCTTGGATGATACAAGCGCGGCAGTTGATGATATTAATCTTAAAACGAGTTTCAAACATTACAAAATTAGAAAAAGAGTTTTTATCGTTACAATATGGCTTGAAGCTTTTTTATTTATTCATATTTTTAACGCTACAAATAACAAGTCAGACAGCTTTTATATTAATAACAACACAAAGTAGAAAAATGTACTGTAGAAAAATAACAAGTCTTAAATAAAGTAAAGTATCCGAACAGTGCAAGACTATAAGTATAAGACAGCAAAAAAAAAGACAATTGTATGATAACATATCACTTGTTAACAAAATGAGTCGAATCATATTCTTTTAAATTAGAATTTAAATGGCAGAAGCTGTAAAATTAGATTAATTTTAAGCGACAAGTCTCTGAAGACACAAGAAAAGTTGTGGCTTATACTTTATTATATATTTTTTTAAATAAATTAATAAGCAAATTATTAAAGTTAATGTGAAAAAAGCCACTAATAATTTTCAACATTGATAAGGTCCGATACAAGGTTTCAATACTAATCTTTGAGAAACGGTTCTATTATATTTAAGTTAGTACATCAAAGGAAGGGTTTCCGAGTATACAATCTTTGAATTGAATTTTAAGATTTTTTGAAATTGATTTTATAATTATTCAAATCTTACAAAATTGAAATTGTAGGCAGCAAGCAAGTTTCTATGTATTATACTATTTACCAATGTGAAACTTAGTTAATTTTAAAGTTTAGTTTTTGGTGAAACTTTTTTCGTTGCATTTGCTTTTTACTTTTTACTTTATAAACAATTTTCTTATATTAACTTATCCTCTAAAAAGATCTTTCTTAAAAGATTAATCGAAAAAATGTGTTTCATTTTTCCTTTTAGCAATTTTGTAGTTTAGTTTTTTTCAACTTTATGCCCAAATTAATTTTGAATAAGTCAGAATTTTTGCTAATTTATTTTATATAAAAAATAAGCTTTGTAAGAAACACTCGTGGTATCTGAGAAGTAAGTAAACGAAACATTAATGGCTCATCTAGTGACTTTGCAAGCTCAGATTTAAAACAAAAGATATTTCTTCTTTACATCAGAATAATTATATTAATCATTGAAGCGTCAAATTTCAAATATTTTTTCATGTACCATGAGAAGTTTGTTTTAACTTTTAAATCTAGAATGTTCAGTTGTTTGCTCATAACTTAACAATTAAAAGAATAATATTTTTACAACTTTTAAAATCAATCGACAAATGTTAATAACATCTTTGTAATAAAAGCATTCAATTGAACAATAGTTGATGACTATTTATTTATTACAATAAACGCGGGGAAGACTGATGAAAAGAACACTTCTCGCAAACAAACATTATCACATATAATACCTATTATATATAATTAAGTTGGAAATATAGAAAGCAAAAGATGTAACACATGGAATTTCATTAGTCCCCTAAATATATAACATTGAACATTTACATAGAATGTTAATAACATGAAAAAGAGAAAAATAGTTTAGAAATGATAATTGTTGGTAATATTAAAACGGTTCAACTTCTGCTTGAACAGCACAAGTGATTCTGACATGACAATATCTGATGGCAGCTGGTTCCATGTACTAGTTGTGCGGAATAAGAAAAAATTTGCTCTGATTAAGGTACCAGGTGAAATGGGCTTATTAAGATGTAAAGTGTGTCGTCTGAGTTAATATAACTTGAGGGAAGGACTACTGTGGATAATTTAAAAAATAGTAATTAAGTCGTATTTAAACCGTTGGATTTCCAAAGTATCTAAATTGAAGAAGCTGAGACAATGTTTATAACTATCGTATTTAATAATACGTTTCCTGCATACCAATCTCGTAAATGTTGCCTGAACAGATTTGATTTTTTTGATATCACCAACTTGACATGGCATCCATGCACTGACATTGTATTCAAGAACTGAACGTACGCACTAATTTGCACTAACAATTTGAAGAGATTGATAAAGAAGCATGGATCCTTATAATTAAAAATCTTTATAACAAGATTATGACAAGATTAGTTGATTTTGCAAACATAAATGTGCCATTCAAAAATCTTTATAATAAAAGCATTATATTATATTGTATTATTTATGATTATAAATTGTATGGTTCCTCTTTTTATGGGCGTGTTTAAAGAATGTGAAAATAGAACAAACGCACGAAAGAAAGAAACATTCGTGAAATTTATTTTGCTAATAGAAGAATGGAAGTTTACCTGAATATTTTAAAACAACTTGAAGTTACTTCCTCATTTTCTAAATCCAGTTTTTCTTAGTAGACTTTTGAAAAAGAGAGAATATTTAGAAGAAAGATTACTAGCATAAAGTCGAATATTTTTTTGTCAAATCATTATTTTTTTCAGTACCTATAATCAATAAAAAAAGTTTCTTAGCGATTACAAAAGTTTTGATAATTAGAACCAAACAGTTTTTATTAAAGTTTATTCTATATTTTTTTGTGTCTTTCAAGTTGTAATTTCTTAGCTTACATTTTAAGCCTTATTTATTTTTTTTTTTTTTGCAATTTGTTCCATTATTTAGATAATTTTAGTTTCAACAAGGTTATCCTGTTTTTCTATGATGTAATTTCCTTGTAATTTTCTCCTACTTTTTCAAACATGATGATGATGATGATGATTCAGTTGCTTTGATGACTAATAAACCTTTTAAAATTTGATTTTTTTATTTATTTATTTATTTATTTATTTAATACAATAAATGCGAAGCAGGGTGCCTAAAGAGAGCACCTTTCGGTAATTTTAAAATTAATTTGATTTATACTATAAATATTTATACTTTGATTAGTTTAAAATTTGATTAACTTGTTGTTGTAAAATTGGTTGAATAATTATATTATTATTTCATATTAAGTAAGATTAAATCAAAATAAATAAACTAAATAAGATCTACTTAATTTCATATCCTTAATTTTGAACTCAACATTTTAGATAAACAATTTTTGAATAATTTAGCTTTTTGTAAAATTTCTTTGAAGTTGTTTTAATTGACGCTTGATTTTAGACTGACTATATTTTATTCAACGGATTCTCAAAGACGTACATTTTTTATAAAAATAGCTCATAGCTCTATCTGTAAAATCTAAATGCAAGAGTTAACGACAAAGCAATTTTATTGAATAGCCTTATACCGTAAATAATTGTTCTTATATTTCTTTAGATATATATTTTTTAAAATAATCTTAGAAAGATAAAGACTAATCCAGAAGCTTGATGCCGGAACACAAGCCACTTGTAAGTCTTTAGATAAAAAATTAGTAAATCAAGTTGGTACTTAATTTTCAGAATATCGATGGAAACATCTGCAGTACTTCTAGATGCTTTCTAGTATGGGCTATTCTCGTTACTATCATTGCTTTTGGTTTGATGATTGGACTTATCGTGAATAAAAACGGTTTATTTTCAAATATAAGGAGTTAGTATCAATTTTGAAAACTCCTTACAGCCTCTCCAGCAATTAAAACCGAACGAATCATTCGATGGTGTGCAGCTAGTGATGATGAGATGAAAAAATGCAAACAATTTGCTGATGCTGTTGCTACTATGACAACCGTCGACACAGTAGTCAAATGTGGACAAGAATATGACTCATCTAAGTGTGCTGAAGGAATCATAGCTGGTCGGCATGACACTTTGACTGTCGATGGTGGTATTCTGGTCAACTATATTGACAAGCTAAAACCAATAGTTGCAGAAGACTACGGATCAGGTATTTGACTAGTTGATACACTCCTTTAGTCTAGTTCTAGATTGACGTATTCTAGGTGGAAACCACGTTGCGCAATTAAAAAATTGAATGTTGGGATTATGTTTTAAACTTCCATAACAGTTTTTCTCAAATTTTGTATCTTTAAATCAGTTTTCATAGAAGTTAAAACTATAGTAAAAACTTATATCATTTTGAAAATTGTCTTGACCGTCAACAGGACCAGCAAGCTACTACGCGGTCGCAGTTGCCAAAGCAAATGATGATTCAACTAAATTCACTGAAGCCGGTCTTAAGAACAAGAAAAGTTGTCATACAGGATTTGAAAAAACTGCTGGATGGAATATTCCTATTGGACTAATGTTTCAAAAAGGTATCTTGAAGTGTGGATCCTGAAACAGATCTTTATAGAAATATCTTAATTTGATTTGGTAGGAATTTTGAAGTCAGTTGGAGATTGTGATCCGCTTGAGACTGCAAAGAAATTTTTTTCAAAATTGTGCGTACCCGGATCTGACGCTTGTGAACTTTGTGATGGTACATGTGCAAGGAATTGTGATGGAGAAGACTTTTGTGGATATTCAGGAGCTTTCAGGTTTCCAACTTAGTTATTTGATTTTCTGCTGATTAATATATTAAAAGAATGGAATGTTTGAAAAGCTTTTGAGCGAGACAACTGAAGCTGAAAGAAATATTCGAACAAAAGAAAAGACAAAATTGCTAAAAATATTTCTTCACTTTTAGTCTACGAAACAAAAAAATCCTGTAAACAAATATTTAAAAAAATATTCAAGAATTTACTAAATTAAATATTGATTCAAGAGTAAAAATAAGAGTATTTTTACTTGACTCCTTAAAAACTCCCAAAAGGATACTTTTAACATCAAAAACGTGAAAATGTCAAAAAAACGTAAATTATCTTTATATGTTTAATAGGTGTTTAGTAGAAGCTGGAGATGTTGCTTTTGTGAAACATACAACTGTATTTGGAAACACAGATGGAAATAATGATGAAGCGTGGAGTAAAAATCTCAATTCGACTGTTAGTTCAAATGCAATTTCGTTTGTGTGAAAATTACTCATCTGTAAAGCTGTCAAGACAAACAATATATTCAGTTATTTCATTCTTGTTTATTCAGTTTTATTTCTTTATAATTTTTGTGTTTTTAAACTTTTTTTTTCAAATTTTTAAAACTGAAATTGATTTGGTTTAATGTTTTAGGATTATGTTCTCCTGTGCCCTGATGGAAGTAGGGCACCCGTATCTGCTTATTCTGAGTGCAATCTCGGCAAAGCTCCTTCTCATTCAGTTGTTGCTTTCAAATCTACATCCACAAAACTTATTTCTCGCATCCAGCAACTCTTACAAGTCTCTCAGGTTTATTCACTTCAAGACTTTTTCAGACTTTTTCAAACACGTCTTTTTAAAGTTAACGTTTGGTCCTGATCTCGACAATGATGGTGACTTTGAACTTTTTGGTGGACCTGGAAAAGATCTTTTGTTTAAATCTTCAACAAAAAAACTCTTACCTCTCACATCTGACTGTGACCCAAAAGTAGTTAATCGTAATCGATTTCTCAAATTAAAACGCTTATTTTTTCTAGGAATTTTTAGGAGCAAGTTATATGAATGCTATTCAGTTTGCCAAGAACTGCGATGGTACAGTTGAAACTACTCAAACAACGAATAATTGTGTTCTCCCTCAGTACGAAGAAATTAAAGGTTTATCAGATTACATGAATATCTAACTTTTAGCCAAATGTAAAAAATGTTGGCTTCTGAAACCCTCTTTAGAAGCTTCTGTCTAAAATCTTTTTATATTTTTTTAGTAACTAACATGAGATGGTGCATAAAATCAAGCGAAAAAAGTAAATGTGAAAAAATGAAGGAAGCGATTGATTCTTTAAAGATGGATGATATTCATTTTACCTGTGTTCAAGGTTTGAAGTAGTATCTCATTAAAAAAAATTAAAATTACATCTTTATCATCAGGGGAAAATGAATGTGGAAAAATGATAGCTGAAGGGAGTGCTGATCTTGTAACTCTAGATGGAGGCGAGATATTCCAACTTGCACGTCAGTTCAACTTGAAGCCACTAGCAGCTGAGATTTACGGTGATAAGAATAAGATAATTGATTTTTAATAGATCAAAACTGTAAAATGAAATTTAGAAACTTTATTTTCTAGTTTTTAAATTAGGTTTTTTTTTACAATTAAAATCTGATTTTATTTCTAAAACTAATTCTTTTCAGATAAAAGCAAAATAGAAGTCGGCAAAACTTATTTTGCGGTTGCAGTTAGCAAAAAAAGCGGTTCAATAACTTTTGATAAACTGAATGGCTTAAGAACTTGTCATACAGGTTATGGAAAAACTGCGGGTTGGATGATGCCAGTTGGAAGTCTTGTTGAGAAAAGTTTGTTTATTAAATACACCAATTAGTTGTAAATAAACACATTGATTACAGATTATCTGACCGTGAATTCAAGTTGTGATATAATCAAGAGTATGGCAGACTTTGTTAATAGCAGTTGTGTTCCTGGCATAAAGACTGGGACTAAAAGAGATGATGCTGATACCGCAAAATTATGCAAAAATTGTAAAAATGATTGCTCTAAAAGTGATGAGTTTGCAAACTATGATGGCGCCTTAAAGTAAATAGCATCAAAAATTGATAATACATAAGATTAAACAAGTAAAAATTATCTTTTTCAGGTGCATGACAGAAGGCTTTGGTGATGTTGCTTTTGTTAAAGATGCGACTATAAAAGATTTAGATCCAAAAGAATATCAGCTTTTGTGTCTTGATGGTTCAGTTGAAGAAATAACTAATTATAAAGATTGTAACTTGGCCGAGGTTTCTATTTTCAAATCTAGATAACTTTGTGTACTAAACTTGTTTTTTTTTTATTTGTAAACACTATATGTTTATTTTGAAAGGTTCCTACTCACGCGGTTGTTACGTCATCAACACATACAGCTGAATATCGTCTTAAAATTGTAGAAGTTTTAAACCAATTACAGGTAATAAAACATGAAAATCAAATAAAATTCAGTTTTAACTAGCTGAAAATATGTTCACGCATCGAAAAATATTCAGTTGTTTTTCAAAAATTGTTTTATTTTTTTCAAAGATTCAGTAAACATATAGAAACTTTTTAAATATATAAAACTAAATTTGATTAAAAAATTAATTCATCAACAACCTCTGATTTTAAACAGAAGTTAGAAAGCTTCAACATGTTTGAATCTGAAGGAGGCAAGAACCTCATATTCAGCGTAAGTTTTGAAGACTCGCGTTTTACAAGCAAGATTTATAAACTGAATCACATTTACAGGATTCTACAGAATGCTTAGCTAAGATTGACCCAGAATGTATTTGGCAAAATTTCTTAGGAGAAAAATACTTGGAGGCAGTTCAAGCACTTTACTGTATCAAGAATCCTCCAGCTTATAATAAAGCGAAATGCGAAATTAGTAACTGTTAACCGATTCATCTATTTCATAACCAGCTTATTTCGAAATTTATTCTTTAAACTTTTTGTTATTTGGACAAATCTAATCGGAAATGAATTTATAAGACGTCAATTTGTAACATGATGAAGATGACGTCATCAAACCAGCAGATGACGTCATGTGAATTTCTAATTAGTCATGAATTTTGATCACTTTTTTTAAGTCTTTTAAAATAGAACTTTTGTGTTTTTCTTCTAACTTTTGCATGTATGTAATCCATTCACTGATTTCAAAACCATCTAAAGAGTTTTCCTAAAAACATTTCTTTCAAGAAGTTGTTTGTTGAAAATAATTAATAAAATGTTGACTGACTCTTAAAAACAATTGAAGATCTTGAGTCTGTCGATGAGCAAATATATTTTCTTGAAGAGATTTTAGTACAGCGATACAAACATAAACCTTAGAAATAAATATAATCATATATATATCAGAAGATGTAGAAGAAGAGAAATACCTGATAATCAGCACCCATCACCACCACCAATGATATGTAAAGACAAATTTGTTTCCAAGGTAGATAATTCCAGAAGCACTGAGTAAGCCAATGAACAGATATTTGCGAGGCTGTAAAACCACACATACGGAAGGTTGAATAGATGAGAGGTAGCTCAACCTAGAAAGTAAAAGTTAAGTCTCTGCTTGTTCAAGATGTTTGATCATCAACTAACTTGAAGCAGTTTTTCAACTTGATGTCCAATACAGCAATATATTGGATATACTGAGCTACTTCTTACTTCATCCTTTAAATGAATCTGTAACAAAATCAAATTGAAACCAACAACAGAAGGTTTCCATGACAACCAACACTAGCGTGAAATCGAGCGGGCCACAAAAAGCCCGAGGCTGAAAGTTGAGAAAATCGAAAAAGAAACGAGAAAGTTTTGTCCTTGTTTCCATTCATCATCAAAAACATCGAACTAACAAACCAATCATGACAAGGATACGGCCCTGACGTCATTTCTGCAGCGTGTGAAGCGTCAGTGACGTCACAATCGCACGACGTCGACTCACTGTAGCGATCCGTGTAGATCTGTTGTTCTGCTAACAACTTACGGCAGCTCATCAAAACCCAAATCAAATTTCTGCTACAACTTTCCACGCTACTCTTTAGCGCCATCACGTGGCGACCATATCGAACTGCCAGCTTCACACCTTGCTTGATGACGTCAGAGACGCTTAGCGAATCTTTAGCGGAGTAGAGATGCGAAGAGGCTGAAGACACATCGAGATAACTTTGATGACAAATGGGGTAAACAGGGTAAACCTTTACTGCTTCTTTTAAACAATCGTTCATCAGGTAAACGCTCTAATGACGTCATCGCTTTTTCCACGACTTCAACCAATAGCTGATTGGTTGTCATCTGCCCCTTGATGATCGCTTCTACAAAGTTCTTCTGCAGCTCCTCCAACCAGCTCCGATTTTTCTCTGAACTTTTTGATTTGTTCAGGAATTTGACGAGGGAGTTGTCACGCTTCACGTGAGATGACGTCATAGTTGGAGCTTTAATGACGTAATCAGTCGCGAGAGGTGAAGATGAGATGAAGTGGAGATCAGAAGGAAGTGATCTTTGAGGTAAAGATCGCTCCGTACTGCTTCCAATTAAATTAACCCTCACTAAAAGATGATTTCGCTCAATTGACATCTCATCGACGATCACGTGACTAAAAAAGAAGAATAAACATCGATATACAGCGATGACGTCATCAACTGACTTATCGGGAGTCGTATTTTCATGTTGAGCTTGTAGAAGAGCTTGTTCGAGCTTGTACTGCGTTTCCAGTAGCAACCAAGTGTCCAGGTTACACGATAAAGCGGTCAGTAGTCTGAATTATTAACTGAAGATTAAATGTTTAAGGACATTTTAGGAAATTAAAAGATAACCTTAAAGCAAAACTACAAGATTGATTGAAGTTAAGAAGAGATAAAGATTTGGAAGATGAATTGAGTACAATGAGACGATCAATTAGGTCCTAGATTCAAAGGATCAAAATTGGGCTTTGATTTGTTCGTCTCAACTTACCACCGCTGTTTGCGGCGTGTCTCTGATGACGTAATCGTCGCGATTCGCTAACGGCACGCCAGAGAAGATTTCGTGAACAGCTGGATAAGTGTTGAAGAGATTGATAAGATTAAGGAAAGGCTGAAAAATCAAATTAGAAGGTTGACATGGAAGAAAGCGAAGTTGAATTTGAACAACTTTTTGCACGTATCGTTCCACTGGTGGTAGAGAGCAAGATGTCGAAATGACGTCACTAGCAAACTCTAGATTTCTCCAGATTTCTTTGATAACAGCTTCAATATATCCCGCCTTACTTAAAGCTGTTCATCATGATCAAATAAGTTTTAATTTCATCAAATAAACCAATCAATCAGCAACTTAATTGTGATTGGTTTATTTTATTTAAGATGAAGTTTAAGAAGAAACCTGAAATTCCTGCAGAGCTTGAAGCTATCTGCGTCACCATGACTCCATATCCAAACTTCTCGCATCTACTCACCTATCAGAAAAACATCATCAACAAGATGCTGATAAAATTAATTTAAAAAAAAGAGTTTTTTGAACTTTTGTAATTTTTTGAAAACTTTTTTTAGTTGATTTCAAATAATTAAAAAAATTTCATGTTTTGTGAAAGTTGTTGAAAAAAAAAGCAGAAAATTAAATGTTTTAATAAAATAAATTAAGTTGGAATAATATGTGATCATCCAAAACCTGAAGTTTCTTCGTATATCGTGCGTTCATGTAGGCGACCGCTTCATCCATAACTTTTGTTTGTTGAAGCAGCAAAATACCCTTTAAATCATGAAACTTGTCATAATGACTCATCAGAAAATTTCAACAATTTTGTTGTTAGTAATTTTACAAGTTTTTTACTTTGACCTAATTCTAGTTTCCTGGAACTTTTCTCTTCAGTAGAATTATTGCAACTTTTTGAAAACTTTTTGAAAACTTTTTAAAAACTTTTACAAAATCTAACATTCACAATTTGATTTTAAAAATAGAAGATTTGATGATAAAACCTGCGGTGTGGCGGCAAAGTTGAGAAGATTATCTAATAACGCTTCCTTCCATGAAGTTTGATGTTTGGAAGTAGTGTAAGTGAGCGCGCTCTGAACATCTGTGACGTCATCATCTGATTCATCAGACGCCTGAAAAGTGAAAAGTTGATAAAAGCAACCGGTAGATGGCGTTGTAAGAACAACTTGTAGTTCAAAATTTGTTCTCTAAATTTAAAATTTATAATTAACTTAATGAGCAAAAAAGAACAGCGAGATCATATTCTTTTTTGGAAGCTGAAATATTTTAAGATTTTATAGAGATATTTTATCAGAGGCTAGTTTTGAAAAGTAAACTTAATTACCTACAGAACTAAAAAACATTTTTAAACGTCGATATAAAACTTTTTGACTAATTTTCTAATTTATTTGATTTTTAAAATAAATACTTAATAATAAAAATTAAACCAAAAATGAAATAGAAAAAGTAAATTATCAGCAATCTACAGACCTTCTTCCAGGCATTAGCGATGTCTGTATGAAGATTGTAGTTGTCGAGAGCTGATAATCCACTACAAGTGCTGTAGATTTGACGACAGATGAACACAAAAGCGGCAGTGACGTCACCACTTTTCACGATTAACTCTTCGCGAAGTAATAGTGATGAGAATTGAGCTAAAACATCAGCAGCAGATAAGCTGGCAGATTTGGTTGTGGGGATTTTTTGAGTTAGAAGCCGTTTTCGTCCAATTGTAGTTGATGAAATAGATGAAATGACTTCTGCGATGTACAACATCGCGTTCTCGTTGATGACGTCATCAACTTGCTTATCTACGTGGAATGTGAAGTATGACGTCATCAGAGTATCACGTCATAACTCACTCATCCATTTTTGAACAGGAATCAGAAGATGAGTGATGACGTCATCATCGATACAACTCATTACGAAGGCTTCGGAAAGACACAAATATGTGAGCTCCTGAAGATCAAAAGATTTAATCTTTAGAAGAAGATCTTTCAATCAATTCAAAAGTATTTTCATAAAATTTGTTATTCAAAAAAGACTTTGACGGAAATAAGAAGATTTGATCTTTAGAAGATCAGAAAAGATTTGTTGAAATTGAAGAGTTGGAAGATTATCTGACCTTGCCGATTACAGCTGCAAGCTCAAATGACTTCTGTTTAGTTCTTGGTCGGAATTTTGCGGTTTCTAAGACTTTTATCCAATTGATAAGGACTTCTTGGATCGAAATATTTGGGATTGAAGCGATTAAGTTTCTTCCATGAGAGTAGTTGAGAAGTTGGGAAAGAATTGATGAGGATTGGATGAAGTTGAGGAAGAAAATATGTTTACTGGAGTAGAAAAGTCTGAAGAAGATGATATTTGCATCATTCTCACTTTCATCAACTTCACCAACCTTTTGAAGGATTTTTCTCTGCTTTTTGATTGCTTCAAACAGATTTGTTTGCAAAAATCCAAACTGCCATTCACTAAATCTTGAAAGAAGCAGCTGAAAAATGAAAAGTAAAATCTCTACTTTCATCTCTTTGCTCAATTCCACTTACTGGTATTTTTCTCGAATAGTTTTGATAATTATTGAGCGATTATAGTTTCCATGAAGCCATCGACGAAACCAAGAGGCTTTGGGATCAAGCAAAGAAAAAATATTGAAAGCTGAGAGCGCTAAGAAATAAAAATCAATGAAAAAGTGAAGAGAGTTGTGAATAAAAATCTTTTTTCAGACGAAATTAATTTCTTCAAATCATTATTAATTCAAACAAACTAAAATTCTCTTTAATGTGATGATAAATCAAAAGTGAGTCGATTCGAAGTACCAACCGGTGTTCTTTTGAGTTGCTAGCAAGTTGAAGCAGCCATCAGAGACTCGTTCAATAAAATTCTCGGGGAATCGAACCCAGATAGAAGGAACCTCGTAATAAAACTCTTTCAATAATCGATATCTACAAGCAGAAGGTAGCTTGCTGTTGTTGGTGGCTTTTCCACAAACCTACTTCTTGATCAGCTGTTTACTTCCTGATACTTGTAGATCAACTCCATTATCTATTGACTTGAAAGATGAGGTTTGAATGCATTTAGTAAGATGACCAATTAAACAGGAATGAGTTTCACGTAAGATTTGATGAGAAGCAACTGAAGAAGAAATGATTTTTTGAAATGTTTAAAATATCCAACTTTTAAAAACCTGCAAACATTTTAGCATGAAAACTGAGAGCTTTGTTGGCAATAAGAGGATCATTATCAGCTAAAGCATCCATTAAAGACACACACAAATCCGACCAGTTCTCGCTGGCCATCACATCTGAGGGTGGGACACGACAAAGACGTTGTAGGGCGTTGTATCGGGTTTTCGCATCCTGTGTCATATCTATTTCCCGCGCAATTGAATGAAATTCGCCCTGAAATTGAAAACTTGAAGTTTTTTAGTGTTTCAAAACTAAAAATATGAATTTTTTCTCAAAAAAGGCAAACGGCAAAAAATAAGTCTTTTGCAGGAGAACTTTTAGCTCAAGGGGTCTTTTGTAACCCTACCCAGATTTCTGGTTATGGATTACCACTAAAGATGACGTGATGGAGTCACAATGACGTCATCGATGACATCCTATTTTGACTCGATTGGACAACAAAGTGCCCCTGAACGTAAGGGTGCCAAGAGTAAGGATGACTTTGCTGGAAGTTGTAAGACTTTTACATCATTAGGCTGTAGATTTATATTTTATAAAAATCTCTGAGAGTTTCATGAAGTTCTGACTTCTACAGTTGTACTAAAAGTTATTAGTCTCTAGATGCCAAAATTTTAATTAAAATTAAAATTTAGTTGATAAAGGTCATCAAGGTTCAATCTGATGAAGATTTCAAATAAATTCCAACTATTTAGAAGTATATAGAATCTAAACTCACTTGACTAATAAAAAATATTCCCTGATTAAGTGTTGAAATTGTAGTTGAAGCAACTTCACTAAGTATAGATCTCATCTGCTTATTTTTTTCACTTGCATCATCTTCACATTCATCATCAAATTCATCATTTAAATGTTTTAACAAAACCTTTCCAGCTGAAGTTGATTTTTCACAAATATCTTTTATCAGATCAATGAATCTATCAAAATGAGAGAGCTTACATCAAGATCTATGACTTGCTGAATATTACATTTGTGAGTTAGATGCTTCTTGGGTGATCATATTCACAAATGATTCGTGTCCTGACATTGACACTTCTTCACTTCTGGTTCCACTTCTTTTTTCAACAGCATAATCTATAATCTGTCCCATTGAAATCTCTAGAGATTTCCGCAAATTTTTCACTAAATCATATCTATAAAAAACAATCTTTTTAATAAAAGCATAAAATTTGATTTAAAATATTTTCTCGATGAAAGAAGTGAAACTTACCTGTGAAAGTTCTCATCAGTCTCTTCCAGACTTAAAAATACATCTTCAATATCTGAGGTGACCAAATCATTAAAACTTGGCTTCAAAAACTTAAATAATTGATGTAAAGCGCTAACGTATTCCACATTCATCTTATTTGTACTGAAGTAATAAAATCTACTTCAGAAAAATTTAATTAAAGAAATAATATTATCCAAATAGCATCTACAGAAAAAGTAGAAAAACTGAAATGACTTTAATGATAAAAATATTATTATTAAATAACAATTTATTAAATTTTAGGATTTAAGGAAAAACAAGATGTATGATATAATTAGATATATGTTCTAAAAGTCTATAAGGATAAAGATTTTTCATATAAACTTTAACAACATACAAATTTAATTAACAAGCTTTTATATAATAATCTAAAATCAATTCAAATAAGCATATTTGAGTAAAATATATCTAATATGATTAATCATTATAAAAAAGTTTGTTTAAAATAATAAATAGTTGTTAATTACTTTAAATTTAAATATCTAAATAACTAATAACACTAAATAATTAGTTAATAATAAATAAATAATTAATTAATAGTAGTTCTAAATAATTACTAACACATTTATTTTACCTATTTCTGCAACATATCACAAAAAATAATATAAGAGATTATTGTAATAATTGATTATAATCAAATGTTTACAATTTTAGAATCTTGCTTTAAATGTAGTTATGGTAAATACGCCGTTTTGTAGTGTTGCCATATTATTTTTCACAATTTATTATAGCTTATAAAATTGTTGTGAAGAATCATGAATACTCGATAACTTCAATTAGATTATAATGGTTTTTATCTGTACTTGAAAAATATTGTGTGTAAAACTTATAACCACAGAAGTCCTTAAAAGATACCTAGTAAAAAATATGTTATTCTCACTTGTAACAATTTTCAAGCTTTGTTTACTTGTGAGAAAAGTTTTAAATAAGGTTAAAAGACTTTGGTGAAACTAAAAGTAGAATCTAAACAAATTCTTCTTATCATATCATAGAACGGAAAATTTTATTTTAACAAAATAGGTAATAATAAAGAAACTGCAGTCTTTGATTTGGTTTTATCAAATTGTTATCAAGAATTTGCAGAAACTTTTCGTAATTTTATAACGGTCAACTAAGTTTCTTTAGTGAAAGTAAAATTGAATTTTCTTTTATTTCATTTTCATTCAAACAACTTATACTATTTTACATACTTATATACGTTGATTTATCAAGAACTTTTTATAAATTTTAATTATAAAATATTATTAAAAATTTATAAAATAGAATTTAGCTTACACCTAGAACAAACCTCTCAGAACTTTAAATTACCTGAAGAGGTTGATTTAAGCAACTTACTTCACCCATTGAAAGTTATGATTTAATTAAAATTCTTTACTATACTCGCAACTTAGTTTTATTATTTTTTCAGGTAAAATATTTTCTTAAAATCATTGACCATTTATCTATTACAAGAAACTTATTTGCACAATAAAATATTTACAGTAAGATTTAGCTTGCAGCATACTTATGAAACCTTTAGTAATAATTGTAATGAAATTATCATTCTATTTATTGCTTAATTAACTCAAGTTCATGATTAGTTTTACTTTTTTACAACTAAGATATGCATATAAGCTTTAATTACAAAAAAAAACGCAACCTCTACAAAACACATAATTAAGAAGGTTAAAACAAGAACAGTATTCAGTTTTATTCATAATGATCTTTTTTTGAATGGTGTTTCGAACATTTGTTTGCTGGGACTTTTTTAGGATATTTGAAGCAAAAATATCGGGATAAAATTGTAAATATTGCAAACTATTTGTAAAACATTTATATTAAAACTTTCTAAAATCTGATTAAAATATTTAGGTGAAAAATAAGTAAACTATTCGTTTTTTTCTATTGATTTTTCAAACAATAGATGAAAAGCGGAACTAATTCCTTATAGAATGCGATCAAATAATCTTCTGGTTACCAAAATACTGTAGTGAAACTATCGGTCACGGGATCAATATCTCTAAAGAGCTTCCTTTTCGGGATTTAGTTCAAAATTTCAAAAATTTAGTTAATTCAAAAAAATCTTTATTTACTTAATTTCTTGGTTTAAAAAATTTAGTGAATGAAATACTATTAGCTTAATTTTATTTTTTAATTTAATTCTAAAATTTATCATACAAACTAGTAGAATTTTATAATATGTATATCATAATAGTTCTTACTAAGAAACTTTATTTGCTTTAAGCATGTGTTTTATAAATAAAAGACAAAAAAAGTCTTATTTGTCAAATTAAATTGTTAGTTAATCAACACTATTAAATAATAATTATTCTATATTTTATAGAAATTAAAGTCTTTGTGAAATTATAATTTAAAGTAAAAAAAATTTTGCGTAAAAAAGGAAATTTGCTAAACAAACAAAAAAAAGTATGACGGCTTTTAAATTATATATCAACTTTATTTCTTTCAAACTTTTAGTCAACATAACAATTTTTTTAACGTTAAAAGAACTCATTAATCATGAATAATGTTGGCAAGAAATTATTGTTAAAAGCTTAATGCACAATTATGCGAAAGTAAGAATTAGCTAATATTTTCAAGGTTCCAGCAGCAAACTGTATATAACATTCAAATAATGTAACATATTTCAATTGTACAAGAATACAAATAAACAAAAGAATGTGATTTTTTGCACTAAAATGCTTGTAAATCTAAACTATGCTAATTATCTTGTGGTCTAAAATATCATGATGCAAAGTTTCATGAAAGAAAATTGGAATTTAGATAACTTTGTTTATTTACAGCTTCTGGTAGATTGATAATTAATTGTAAATGAAAGGTTTTAGATGACGATAAAACAGGCTTAAATAATTTTAAAGGAAAATTATTTAAAAGATTCTTATTTTGATTGCTAGGAAGTTAGGAAGATTTAGTTTCGCATTTTTCGCGCAATTGATTTATACAATTTTTTTGAATTAATTCCATAAATAAAATCGGCATGAGTAAAATTATTGACTGGAAAAAATCTCTTTAAACTTGGAATCAGTTTCGAGAACTTTCGACAATCTTGAAAGAAAACAACTGCATCATCTCTGCCACAATACATGTAAGTTGAGACATTAAATCTGGAAAAATCGTAGGCAGGAGCTGAAACTTGGTTGTAATGCTGAAAATTAATTTCAGGATTTTCATAATCATAGAAAAAGACACCCGGTTCACGTTGCCAGCTCATTTGATTCCAATGTTTAAGGTTTTGAATAGATGTAGAAGTAGGGTCATGTGAACCATATATTGCTAGCCGTGTCTTGTTGAATTGTCCATGAGGTGTGATTCCCGTAGAATAAAGAACAGTTTTACAAAACAAAGGGTGCCTCATGCAGTATTTGCCGATAAGTATTTCTTTACCACGAGCTATATGCATAAACTCTCCATTATCAGGTAACAAGTCAGTGAACAACGAATATAAACGGAATTCGCTATTTCCTCCATTTACCAAACCAGCTGGTGCTAGAGCAAAAAAGTTGTTCACTTTATCACCAACTCTCCGCCCGTTTTGAATAACAGCTGATGCAAATACGACTGTCCCTTGAGAGTGCCCAATATAATTGATCTTTGAATGACCCGTGGTGTTCAGTATATGATCGATCATCGCTATGACGTCATAACGTCCCATCTCATCAAAACTCCACCTCCAGAAGTCTTTAGTGTCTGGATCTAACGTTTCATGAGACCTTGAGTACTTGTTACCTCTCACGTTTCCGAGCCAAACATCGAAGCCAAGATCATAGAGGATGTAGGCAAGACTTTGATTTCTTAGATTAATGACAAATCCGTCTGATGAAGTTAATAATCCATGAACAAGAAGTACAGGAAGCTTATTTGAAGTGTTCCGGACAAGTCGTTGAAGTCCTAATATGTATCCGTCTTCAGTAGTCACAAAATGCTCTTCACAAGGAATTCCTTTTGATCTGATCAGTTCTGTTGCATTCATGAACATCTCTTCTTCACAGCTCTTGCATTCATTCTTTAGTTTACGGAAGTCTTCAGGATTAAAACCAGGATGTTTGTAGATTTTTAAAATCCCTATAAAGTTTGTGAGAACTTGCTCGGGTATGTAAGGCATTTTGATAAAAGAGGGACTGATAAAAGAGTCGAGACTTGGAAATAAAATCATTAAGATAAATAATCTTTCAGGCTTCATTTTTCTCAATTTAAATTTTTCAATCTGAAAATAGATTCTATGATTAAATCTTTAAACGGTAATTTATTACGTAAATTAAAATTATTTTTCAACTTAAAACATTTGATATTTAAATAGTAAAAAACTTGTTTTTGTATTTTTACACTAAAGTAAAAAAAACTAAATCTATGTATATTCAATTTATTTATGCAGTTATAAAGTATTATATATAAATAATATTATTTTAGCCTGTTTACAATTCTGAGATCATTGCGGATTGACGAACCTTGAAAAACTTTTTGTCGTTTTTCATTTATTCGAATTTATTTCTGATAAAAGATTATCATAGAGCGATTAAACATGAACTTGAACGACCGACAACTTAGAAATGAACTAAGGATTAGTCTTTAGAAAAAAAATAGCAAGGTAAGTGTTTATAAAATTATTTTAGTTAAATTTTAAGCCTTACGAAGAAAATAATTTCGTAAAAAATTCAAAGAAAAAAATCTATTCAAAAAAAAACTCTTAAATCTAAAATAAACAGATTTTGTTTACACAAACTCCAAAGACTAATTTACAAGCTCACTGTGACTTTGCAGTGTGCTAATTGAAAAGCTGTCTAACAAAATGTCTTAAGTAGAGCTTAAAAAAGCAATAATAGTTTCATGTGATTTTCAAAAGCTGCTAAATGCTATTGCTTTTTCAAAACTGATAAGGCATTGTTCATGTCTAAACAGCTTTTAGATTTGTATTGTTTTTTACAAAGTTAATAAAAATATATTTTCTACAAAATTGCATTTCACAGAGCAGCTTTTTAATTAAATTTAGTAAAAATCTAGCTTTCTTAAGGACTTCCAAAGAATAACATTAACATACGCTTTGATAATTTAAGTAGAAAGTTATAAAAAAGCATAAAGTCCAAAGTTCATTGCAGTATAAATTCTTTATGGTTGATTTGAGCTTGTAGTAGAAATAATATTTCTCAATCAAATTTTCAACTTTTAACAAACGAAAACTGTACGAGCTTGATAATGCAAACATGAGAGTCTAAAACTTTGTTATTATTATTAATCAAAAACATTCAACAAGAAAACAGCAAAATACTTTAAAATATCATGTTTATAGATAAAATATTAAACAATTATATAAAAATTAAGTTGTTTAATTTATTAAGCCAGTATAAAAAGATTACTTGGAAAAATAAAGATATCTATGAACTATAATTATTTTACTTTACATTAAGTTCATAACTAGTGAGTTTTATGTATCAGTATATTGACGTGAATCCATAAGTGCTTTTGATCATGTTTAAATATTTAAATATTAATAGATAATATTTATAAAAACAAAAGCTTGAAAAAATTTGATTAAACGAGATTTTTTTAATAAAACAATTTATTGTTAGACTTTCGTTACATCACGAACTAAAGATAATCATTAGTATTATTATCAAGCTAGAATAAAAGGACTAACTATCGATCTACAGACGTATGAATTACTACACCAACATATAAGTAGGGAAAAGAGGGACTTCATACACTTTCATAGCGTTATCGAATGAACTTAGTTAAATTTTCTTAAACTTTTTTTAAAAACAATCTGAACTACAGAGATTATTCTTACACAATAACATTTTATAATAATTAAAAAAAATTTTCTTCTTCTGGAATGTTAAACCAATCAATTTTTCAATAGTTATTTATATACAAAATAATAACCTTTAATTTTTAACCCCCTTTTTAAACAACTATTAAAGTATATATTATCTCAAATTTGTTTAATATTTAGTTTGTATCCTATATTTAGTATTTTCAAATAACTATTTTTCAAATACTACATTTTGTGTTTTTAATTTTAACTAATTTAGTTTCAGGATGTTTTAATTTCTAGAAAAAAAGTCATTCATAGAGTCTTTACAAATGTTTTCTTTAGTTAATGAATACAATATTTTATATATATATTTTTAAATCTCATATCCACAAACATATTTTCTAATTAAACTATCATTTAAGTTCGTTTTTTAAGCTGATTTTTTACTTGAAAGTATACATAAAAAATAATTTTGAATTAACCAAAAAAGTAAGTTTAAAAATTTCAACCAATAGGTGGTAGGCCGCGTGTACAATCATTATAAAATCAATTATGACAAAGCTTTCTTGCCTCCGTATTTAATAAAATGTATTAAAGGCTTGTTCTACTATTTCCCTTTTTTAGTAAAATAAAGTTAAAAGTAGGCGGTAATCTCATTAATTTGAAATCATTGTAAGAAATCTTTAAATAATATTTTAGATATAAAAGTTTTATAATTGTTTATGTTTTCTATCACTATTTGAAATTTTATATTTTCTAATGTTTATAAAAAATTATAATTGTAAAAAATAGAAATAACATGAATTTTTATTTTAGTAAATTTAATGAAAGTTTTATATTTTTATTTTTCTCAATTTTTTTATGCATCAGATTTTGTGTTAACTTATTTTATGATTATTAGAATTATTTTTGTGCATTTCTTTTACTTTATTACAATTAAATATATTTATCAAGATTTGTATTGATTTTATATAAATTGATAGTTGGTTTGTTTATTCATTTAGAAAATAGGAAATAAGTATGAAGTTTTTTATTCTTTTTGCTTTTATCTTTGTTTCTTTTGCTCTTGCTGAAGAAAAACTCAGAATTGGAATCAAAAAAAGAGTTGAAAATTGTAAACAAAATGCTCAAAAAGGAGATACTTTGGAAATGCATTATACTGTAATTAATTCTTCGAGTTAATTAACTTAGTTACTTATATACTGTTTAAGAATGAAAAATAATTGAATTGTTTTAGTATCATAAATAAGTTTATTATATTAAACATCAGATTATAAAGAATGAAAAATTATTTGATGATAAACATAATTTATTTTCAGGGAACTTTAGAAGATGGCAGCAAATTTGATTCAAGCAGAGACAGAAATGAGCCCTTCAAATTTACTCTTGGAATTGGTCAAGTTATCAAAGGATGGGACCAGGGCCTTATCAAGTAATCCATTTATTTGTTCTTATTAATTTTATATTAGATTTTTAATGGCTAGTTCTACTTTTTATTTACTGATTATATTTAAATATCAAATGAGTGTATTTAAAACATTTTAATAAATGATACTTAACATTTAGCTCTCTCTAATCATTCATGGAGTTGATAGGTGCCTCTAAATATTAGTGTTCCCAACAAAAAACCATAATTGGTGATGATTTTCCCAGGGCGTTGGTCTGCTTGTCTTCTTCCTTAATAATTTTGTCAACATTCTTTTATTGACCTACAAAGAGTTGACTTCACAAATCTTCTTCTTCAGACATCGTTATGTCTTCAGATGCTGTAGAATAGTTTCTTTAGCTTATTTCAAGCCAATAAATTTCATGAATGTGTACCCTTATATTCGCCAGATCTTACCTCCTTACCATACTTTATATCAGTTGAACAACAATTTAAAGTTTTTATTTTTTTTTAGTATGTGTCCTGGAGAAAAACGTCGCCTTGTCATTCCTCCTCATCTCGGTACAAATTTGCTTCAAACTTTTATCTGTTTATTAATAATTAAAAGATAATTACTAAACAATTTTTAAATATTTACTTTTTGGGTAAACATATATTTCATTAATTTATTTCTGATTCTAATTATATGATTGCAAACAAGTCTTCAGTTTCAATATTTCACAAATTTAGGATATGGTGAAAGAGGGGCTCCTCCGAAGATCCCAGCTAACTCTAAGTTGATCTTTGAAGTTGAACTGCTGAAGATCCATAGAAAAGGAAATGAACTTTAAACGAATTGTTAATTTTAAAGGATCATTTTGAAGGACATTCCGAATTTTCCGACTTGGATCAACTATTTCTGTTTTATTATTTTTGTTGAGAAAACTTTTACTAATATTCCAAGTTTTTTAAATCGCAAATGTTTAAAGTAATAAGAGATTGAAGATAATTTGTGTTCAATCGCTAAATGTTAATCTCTTAATAGTTAATTTTTTGTTTAATTTTTGTATAACTTTTCCTACAAATTTCTTTGCTATTATATTTTATTTACAATTAATTATTTTAGTATTTATAAATTTCAACCTTGTTCAAATTTGTTTGGTGAAGCGTAACGTACAAATTTATAATAATAAATATTTAATAACTGTCTATTAATTTTATAACTAGGTTTTAAATATTTCTGATAAGTCAGTGAGGGTAAAATTTAGTAGTTTCTTGTTCGACTTCTAAGATAATTTCAGTTTTTAAAATTTTAACGTTTGCGTTTTGTAAACTATTTATATCCAAATAACTCTAAAAATATTTTTTAACCGAATTAAGTTATTGCAAAAAACCTTAAGTACCTTATCAAAAAACATGATTTAACTGCTTGTAGTCTTTATTTGAACTCATTTATACTGATATTGTTTCAAAAGACAATATTCTATTTTAGTTTTAAGCGATAAGCAAGCACAAAGTATGCTTAACACAGATTCAAAGCTGTTAAAAAAAGTTGTTACTAAAAGTCATCAAAAATCCATATAATTATGATTAAGCAATTGTGTTATAATTTTCAACTATCAAAATACATTTGTACATCTTTTTTAGTTCCTCATTCAAGAAGATACTATATACTAACGGTATAATGATTAATTATATATAATGATGAAAATAGTTTCATATAATCACAAGTCCTTTTTTAACATGTTGAGACACTTAAAGTAGCCTGTTATTTACTCTTAAAAATAAACCAAACTTTACGTTGAATGCCTTGCCAGTAAAAGGAGATTTTGAGTATTAAATTTTTTTGAATAAGTAAAATATTTTCTATTTAAAGGTTTAAAGACTTTTATAATATACATTTAATACTTATAACAATAGTTTTATTTTACTAAATATACGTTTGTAAACACTGTAACAGGTGTCAAATAAAATCAAAAAACAATTTGAATAAAACCCAGATTTACACTATTGTGCCAACTTATTTTTGACCAAAGTTTCACTGACTACAGAATTTAGTTTTCTCTATCCTTGCTGTATTTTTTTCTTTAATCAAACCCGATAAAATTTGCTTAATTAATAGTAGATAGTTTTTAAGTTAAATGTAAATTTTGTAGTGTCAGTTGTGATAAGATTATTTGAATTTAATGACATCGAATTTTCTGCAATAGCTTAAATTTAATATTTTTAATGATATAATTTTTTTATGAAGTTATAATTTTTAAGACTTTAATTCTAATTTTTCGATGGCTTAGATGCATGTTAAGTTTTTTCAGTTGTGTAATAAAATGTTGTTTAATAAAATATTATTTTTTATGCTTTAATAAATTAAATAAATTGCTTTATCATGATTTAAGTTAATCATTTTATTAACTAGGTTTTCAAATTGTTATTTAATTAATTGAAAGTTATTTAATTTTTAAATAGCAAAATATTTTATATACAATTTGAAATATGATGTTGTTTCATATGTTTGTCTTTAGTTGTTATTTCATTTTAAAGTGACATTTTTCATATTCAATCATCATAAACTTTTTTCTTTTATATATATATTTTTATATATATTCAATTTTATTGATTTATTTATCAGCTATTTATATTTTAGTATTTTTGATTTTTACATAGTTTAAAATTATGTTTATTTACTAAAGTTAAATCTTAAATCAGCATGGCTGGTTGTATAATTTTGTATTCTATTTATTTAAGTCAATTGTTTTAAAAATTTTTTTAAAGACTTGTCAAATAAATTCCGTTAGATATAATCATTATATTGAAAGTACAATTTCTTATTTATATACTTTTTCAGTTATTATAGGTAATTGAAATGAGTGAAAATAAAACAGAGATCATTAATCCAAATGTCTGGATTGGATCTCACTTAGGTTTATTAAAGTCTGTCTATTTTAAAAACAAATCTGCAAAAAACCATTTTGAAACTGGAAAATATGGAAAAGATTTTGAAATTTCTTCTATATGTTGGGGATGTAAAGAGAAAACTCAAATTGATATTGGTTTAAAAAATGGATTAGTAAAAACTTATGACCCATCTTTAGATAAGTTTACTGAATTTACTACAATTCCAAATCTTCAAAATGATCAAAGCCTTTGTTCTCTTAAAAAGATTGATGAGAAGTTTATCACTGCTGTATCTACAGGTCAGGTTTCTATATGGTCTCCTAATGATGAAAACCATCAAAGTCTTGATTGTGGAACTAATCTAACTTGTATAGATATTTCATCTGATAATTTAAAGCTAGCAACTGGGGGTAGAGAAAATTCCCTAAAAGTTTGGGATTTAAACAATTTAAAAGTTCCAATATTTGTTGCCAAAAATGTGAAGCCTGATTGGCTACAACTAAGAGTTCCAATTTGGTTAACTAATATTCATTTTTTAGACAGCTCAGCTAAAAAAGTCCTGACAACTACTGGTACTCATAACATCAGAATATATGATACAAGTATCCGGCAACGTAGGCCTGTATCAGAAAGTAGTTTTGGTGAATATCCAATTACATCTTCATCTGTAGTTGAAAGGTCTCCAAATAAAGTTTATGTTGGAAACTCTAGAGGAGATGTTGCTTGTTTTGATATTCGAAAGATGAAAGATATTCTTTGCTCTTTCAAAGGTAGTAATGGTAGTGTCAAGAGTATTCAAAACCATCCAACTTTGCCATATTTGTTTACTTGTGGGTTAGATCGTTATCTTCGTGTATATGATGAAACAACTCGAGTTATTGCTCATAAAGTTCATTTGAAATCATATCTTAACTGCTTGCTGGTTACTGATACTCCTTTAGAAAATGAGTCCATGAAAACTGATGAAAGGAAGAGAACTCAAGACAGATTGAATAATAAAAGTGAAAAAGCAGAAACTGATGTTTGGGATAAGATGTCAAAAGTAGAAGATTCAGAGTCAGAAGAAGAAGAAGATGAAATCAAGACAAAGAAATCACGTTTAGACTAAATTTGATTTAGCTTATCTGCTTAATTTCATTTTTTTTATGAAATAAGTTCATCAATTTATATAAATTATCATTTTAAAATTATTTCAGAAATTTTAATTAAATTCTGACATTTTTGAGATCTCAAAACACAGAAATGTTGTCAGTCAGTGACAGTCAAAGTAAGAGAGTTTCAATTCCATATTTTGATTTCTTATGACTTTTTTATTAATAGAAATCGGCATTGGGCTAACTGCATTTGGAGGATTTTTTTTATTTTTAGGAATGATGTTTTTTTTTGACAGAGTGCTTTTAGCCTTTGGAAATGTAAGTACCAGCCACATACTATCATAATTACTTAGTTTGTATCTTATTATTTCATCATAAAAACTTTGATTAGTATAATAATTGATGATGTACTCTTCTAGCTGTTATTCATATTATTAATATTTCTAACATTTACTTAAAGTTATAAAACTAAAGTTAGAAACAATTTAAATTCTTTCAGTTACTTTTCATTAGTGGATTATCATTCATTATTGGTCTTCAAAGAACTTTTAATTTCTTCTTCCAAAGACATAAGCTGAAGTCTAGCGGATGCTTCTTTGCTGGTATCTTTATTGTGTTACTAGGCTGGCCTTTAGTGGGAATGCTTACAGAGTTTTATGGATTTTTTCTACTGTTCAGGTATTTTTATAGTTTTTCAAAAGAGCTTTGAGACTATTTAATCTTATACAAGCTTTTATGCATCAATTTTTCCATTTATGAAAAATTATAATATTTATTAGTTAATGCTGGTAATAAAATCTTGATATAAGAATAAGAATGGATTAATTTGTGTTTAAAATAAGAATAATTAATACACAAAGTCTAATAAGTGTATTATTTATTGGCTTACTTTTTTGCAGTGGTTTTTTTCCTGTAATTTTAAATTTTCTAAGAAGGCTTCCAGTTATTGGGAATATATTAAACATTCCTGTCATCAATAAGGTAAAAATCAGTTTAACAAAATGTTTTTATCTTTAAATTTTTAATTTGATTATCTATTTGTGAAGTTGATTTTTGTTAGTAAAGAAAACAAATTCTCAAAACTAAAAATGTTCTTAGTGACTTCAGTGATAAAGTTTGAAACGATTTTTTGCAATCTGAAAATTCTTTTGATAAAGCCACTTTTTATGATTTGGTTTGACATTACAAAACATCTTTTTTAGAAAAAATTTATTACATAATTTTTAAGAAGTCATAAAACAACAACCTTTTTTTAACTTAACTTTTTGGTGTCTTAATTTAAATAATTTGTTTGATATGTTATGTTTAGATAGAAAAGTTTGAAAGTAAAATTTTGATCTTTTATTATACTCAAAATGATATTGACCTGATGAGTCTCTTGATAAGTTTCTCAGATTTTAAAGATCTTGATAAATTCCTACAACTAACTATAGTATGATTAGTAAACTTTCAAACCAACCTATTCTTTCAATTATTGAATGTATCTTCTGAAATACTATAAAATCATCATTATATTATTATTATCCGATCCTCTCAAACATGCTCTGAGCCCTTCTTAGTGTTGGGAACTATGGTTTCATAATCAGTTTGTAAAAAATCATTAAAACTACCAGATTAATTTTTAATGCAAACCTTTCAAGAAGGTAAAGTCCAACACTTGGTTATTAAGTTTTAAAACTGCTGAACTTATAACTAAGGTCACTGCTACCCTATACAGCTAAACATTTAATTTGCTTTTCTGTAACAATCAAGTTTATTTGTTTACTTCATCATCTAACTTCTGTAGCTAACTCTGGGGGATCGATCAAGTGTTTATTTAAAACTTTGTTTTGTGGATCCTTAGTTTGGTAGTTAACCCCATCATGTTTTTATGATTTAAAGTAATATTTTTTCAATATTTTTCTCACTAAATACTTTTTAATACTTTTTAGTTTGTTGAAAAACTTGAAGGCCAGCATCCAATGGTTTAAAGATCAATGAATTATATCTGAAGAAGATGAATTTATAAAAAAATAGGTTTACAAGTTGATTTCTAAACTTTTCAACTTGATTTCCTGATATCCTTGCTTTACTATTCTTGCTTTTTACCAAGTGCAATTAATATGAATTATAGTTGTTTCTTATTTACTAATTTTATCCTAATATTTCAAATAATAAATTAGATATTGCTTTCATCTTCAAGTAGTTAGGTTGTTATATAAATAATCTGTTGATAAGCTTGCTTCTTAGCTACTTGATGTTTCTATAGCTGATTGAGCTTTTGTTTTTAAAGTATTTATGGTGACTATATCTAAATTTAAGTTATTTATAAAAATCTGTTCTATTTTCCTGATATTTAAACATCTGCCAAAACTTTATCAGCTTAATAAATCACAAAGAATGAAAATTTGTTGGAATTATCATTTAGAAAATATAATGAATTAACTTCATTGTATTAGTGATCACAATCTAAATTGATATTAGAGTTCAATAATTGAATTAAAACTAGATGTCTCACATGTGTCAGTAGACAATCAATTGACTTCTAGTGTTTTCTATACTTTTTATGGTCGCTATTTAAGTATTTTGTATATATATTTAATTGAAGGGTACGTTTTGCTCCGTTATCATTTTGCTGTGTGAAACTCTGAGTTTGGTAATTACACTTTTGTGTTTTCAAAGATGTTAAATACTTTTTATTTTTGAGATCTTAGAGTGGTATATACCTGTAGTTGACAAGCATTTAATTAGAATAAACTAACGATAAATTGAAGTAGTTTTTAATTGAAATGTGTTAATCTAAACAAGTTTTAACAAGCCTCATCAAAGATAACAAATTTCTAAGCACTATTTCATCTTTAACCTCTTATAAAGCTTGTCATTATTGCTTTTCAAATAGTTTAATCATTATCTTTTATCACCTATAAAGCTTTGGGATTTTATTAGATTAGTTTGAAAATATCCTAATTTTTCATTTTAGTGTTTCCATCTATCAGTTGCTAGCTTAAAGAACTCAAATATCATTCAATATGATTTTTGTAATAAAAGAATCGCTGTACGGCCTTTTGTAAAAAGTTGCTTGATCCATTCGTTTTTAGACAGATTAGTTGAAAATAAAAAATTCCATATATATTCATATATACTCACATTTTCACAGCGTTAAAATAATTACAAAGTATTTTGGGTGTCAGTCTGCTTTCTGTGAAAGACCGAAAGTGAAGCTATCAAATGTTGACTTCAAACAAAGATATTGAAGTATTTACTAAGACAGGTAAACTGACGAGTACTTGTCATAAGATCTTACTAAAATACAGAATTTTATTGATCAAAGTACTCAGAATCAACTTGATAAATTTCAGCAACAGTTTTTGTAGGACTTAAACCAGATTGGTTTAGAATTAAATCCAAGTTTTTAGGTCAAACTTCATTCTGAAATCGTTCAGCTAAACAGTCAAGTAAAATGTAAAACTTATTAAATTTTTCTTTAGCGAGAATCTTTATCAATCTTAGATCATAGCAAATTAGTTTTTAATTAAGAATTTACTTTTCTAAGTATATTTTTTCAATATTTACTAAATTTTTATATAAGTAGAAAATCAGAAAATGTCGTTTATTTTATTTCTTTTAAAAATTGATATGTAGAAAATCGATATTGGTTTTGGATAAGCTTTCTGAACTTAAAATTCTTTCAATATAGAAATTATTTTGTGGTAATTACTGGCAAACTACATTTAGCCATAAACATGCAAATCAAATGCTTCAAATAAATAAAATTCAATCATTACTTTTGTCAGTTACTCATTTAATTCAAGGTTTGAATATAAGTTGCTTTGATTTTTTACAAACTTTAAACTTCATTTTAGTTCTTATGAAGAATGCTCAAAATTCATTTACATTTCAACATGTCAAGTTAAATTTTTTAACAAATAGTCTGTTTTACCCGAAGAAGCATTTTGTTAACAAAATTTTACTTAGTTTCAAAAACATTAATATTCTTCAAATTTCTAGATTTTATTTTTTAGGTTAATTCTAAAACACAATTGTTTCTGATAATGCCCAGGTAAGAGACCTGTAAAATTAAAGTAAAAACAACAAATTATCAAAGAATAATCAAAAATTTCACATTAGAAAGCTGTTGTAAAATGATAAAGCAACGAGTACAAGCAAGTCTCTTTCATAACTCTGAAACTAGTCAAGAATTTTCAAAGTAGAAATTTACTGATATGTTGAGTACCAATCAAAGCTGATATCGCAATCTTACTTGTTGTCAAATGTTTGGGTATTGCTGGTGATGTACATTTTTATAAAATTTCTAAATTCTACAGGAAAAACTCCACTCAGATTTCCCTAAAACAAAGTTATGGCCAAAATTTTGTTTAAGAAAAAAAGACTAAGTTTTTTAGGAAGACTGTTGTAATAAAAATGACTCTTTATAAATAGTTTTATTCAAATAAATAAGACGACTAACACAACGATAAATATATTAACAAACACTATCTACCATAAAGCGGATTACTATCTAATGGCGGACTCGCGCGTATTTCGGGCGTCTACAGATTGAGTCTTCAGTTGACCCAGAACATTATCATATCAGATGATTTGATAAGTAAATAAATTTATTAAATATAAACAACTTTTACCAGAAACACTGGTGACTCAGAAAAAAAATATCATTTGAGATATTACAAAACTGGACCATGTATACATGAAGCTGAACTAAAAAATTGTGGGAAAAAAGGAGCACATTGTGCGTTCGCTCATGGTAGTGACAACCGGAGACCGCTGTGTATGATGTCAATGGACTTGATCATTCATGATTTCTAATCAGAACTCGGGACTAGAAGATTCGCATGATTCTCTTTCTGTCATAGAAAACTGGTTAGGACCTGGATAACCTGGTGCAGCAGTTGATCGAATATATACTGGTCCTGATGATAACAAGTCTCCGGGATCCTTGTCCATTCCACTGTAGTTAATTCATCTGTCAGCCCTAAGTATTGGTTGTTCGGTTGGGCATCCCATCAAATATCACCGCTTGGTTAAAGGCTTTCTCTAATTTAAAAGTTTCAAGCTCTGCCTTTTATTTGATGAGGATAATCCATCCATAAATGAAAAAATTCAGTCTTTGGATAGGCGTACAGAAGTGCACAAAGTCTTCTAGAGATTAAATTAGCTTCTGCTTCTCAGTAGACTACGTGCAAAAATTTCATTTGCTTTCTTTATATATAACCGTTGCAGCGTCTCTTTAACTTCTACACAAGTATGACAGATCTCAAAATACTCGTAGAGGTTTCTGGTTATGCTGTTAACAAGCGTTGCTAATTTTATCTCATCAGTCCAATTCGGCCCACACCGTTTTACGTGATCGGCAAAAATTGTCTTCCAGTAACAGTATTTGCTGGATACCGACAGGTTGATTGGGTCGATAGACAGCCTTCTTTGTATCAGCAGTGCATCTAATTTTTATAAAAAAAGCTTTATTGCAGTAAAAAAACTAAATATACTTATTCAAATCTATAATAATTATAACAAAAAGAAAGTATTATAACCGTCAATATACTTTAACTACAATAACGTCAAAATAACTGACAATAGCTTGACCAAAATATTAATTCTATTTATTTGAATAAATCTTAACAAAAATGGCCCTTCATACAGAGCTTTATTGAAATAAATAAGACGACTAAGATAAAGATACAAAAAATTGGCGACAGACACCCACCACAAACAAGCCTATTACCGGATGACAATATGATACATTGTAGTTACTTTCAATACATTTACGTCAGCGACAAAATTATTTACTGTTACAGTACTTGTTCCAAATAATGACGTAATAAACAATTAAAGTTACTCCGATACTTCAAAATATTAAAAAAAATTATTTCGAATTGTTGCATAATTTAATTAAATTTAAAACTTACAAACCAAACATTTCAAAGTTTAATAACTTGATGGATTTTACCTGCAAATTAATAACACTGACTATTTTTTCTTGAAAAGTAACACTTATTTTTGTGTCAACGGTGAAAATAAATCATACCCTGGATCGTCTTTAAGAAGAATTGTGACTTCCACCATCGATATATGGTTTTTCACCGCCATCGATATAGGACTGTATGTTAGCTAACCGGCTATCGACTTGTGTGTGCATAGGCTTTGATTATAGTTTAGAGTAGCGTGGGCTGGAGTATCTCCACTCTTTAGGTGTGCTCCTCAGTGATATAGCCAAATGACTAAAGATAGCGACATCAAGGTCAACAAACTGTAGATATTTTATCTGAGTTTATCTAAATTGTGATTCTTTTCACTTTTTTATATTATTAATAGACTATATAATTATTCTCAATTATATTGTATGGAGACTAATGAACTGCCATGTGTTACATTCTTTTCTTTCTATATTTCTAACTTCTACAATAGATATTATTAAATATAATATTATTTGTGAGAATGTGTGTTAGCTTTTTCAGGCACCCTCTTTCGCGTTTATTGTAATAAATAAATAAAAATACATAGATAAAAAAGTATTTCGTAGTTCAATACTAAGATAAGCCTTTTAAAAGTAATAACATTTCAGTTTGGTTTAAATCGTCTATTTGAAATTATTAGTTCATTTACTCATTTACATTGTGTCAGCAAAACTTTTCTTTTTGTTCATCTGCAGATGTCAAGATAACATTTTTCAATCGTTTCTTAGACATTTTATTATTCGACCAAATAAGGTCAAAGGTTATCGTAACTACTCGTAGGGCTGGGCACTTTATATTAATGGGTTTTCTTATTTCCGCTTTGGGTAAGGAGTTTGTAGTGGCTTTGAATAATAAATTTTTTTTTTAATTTGTTTCCCTTTACCTCAAAATGTTATTTTACTTTTGGTATTATAAACCTGTCAAGTTCAAAAAATATTTTAAAGTAATTTAACTTCAGTCAAGTTTATTAATTAACTATATTAATTTTCATAGGTTGATGAATTCAAAATTTTTTTATCTTAGTCAACTAATAAGCGTTTAATTGATTATAGTAATAAAATGTCTACTTGTAAGTTAGTTATAAAATTTAACTAATAAATATTGATATAAATTAAATGATATTTAGAAATAATTTTTAAAAATCTAAATCAAAAACAGTTTATCTGATTATCACATTAAACTATAATTTTATTTTGTATGCTGTTTTTGTTGGGCATTTTTTTGATTAAAGAAGTTTGATGAAGGTTGGACAATTAAAATAAATATCTTTCTAAATGAAGTTGAGTTTTTTAAAATTAACTTTTTAGTCATTTTTGTTAATATTTTGACTTGTTTTTTTTTTATAATATATTATATATGAGTGGTTGTTATATAAAAAACTTAGTAAAGTACTAGGTTTTGATTTTTATTTCGAAAAAAATTGTGGATGATTTATCCTTTTTTTGTTTACATTATTAGATATTTTCATTAGAATTTCAATTTTTTTCTAAAGTATATGAAATGGACAAACCGTTTTTACCAGGAAGTATATTTCTAATCAGACTTTTACTTTTTCATCATTGCTTTTTAAATTATTAAAAATTTAACTATTTTTTTATATATTGCCATTTGTAATGTTATTCATAAAATGTAATATAGTTAAATTAGTTAAATATAAATTTTTAGAATTACTGATGTACTAATATAACACTTAATCTATGCAATTAAAACTTATATTCTAAAAAGTTTTTTTAAGAAACATTTATTTGAGTTTTTATAATTTTTATTTTGTTTGCTACTTTAGTTAAAATTTAACTAAGTTCTGTAACTTACTTTTTATGATTTTGTAAGTTTTCAATTTGCTCAAAAATGTTATTTTTGGTTTTATTTTGGTAATAATTTTTATTTTTCATTTTTGTTATTGATTACTGTTGTTAGTTTATTCTTTCATAATACATATTTCATAACAAGTTTTAATTTTTTGATGATAAAAAATATATTTTGAAAAGTTTTGGTTTGTTGTTTTCTGTAAGGAAGCTTTGTTACTTCACTTTTAGCTATATTTGTTTGAATGCTAACTTAGTTATTACTTTTATAGTTGAATCTTACATAAAATAAATAGATTGTTTCTAATGGATTCTCAGGGGCGAAGAGTTGTTGTCTGTGACAATGGAACAGGGGTTAGTATTTAAAACTTATTTAAAATCTTAAACAAAAAATATCGTTTAAACATTTTTCTAACCAAATTTATCATTTTAAATTATAATTTTGTAAACAACTCTGTTAACTAGTTTCAATTATTGCTTTTTTAAAAACTTTTATTCATATTTTTAGTTTGTCAAGTGTGGGTTTGGAGGCTCTAACTTCCCAGCTCATATTTTTCCAGCTTTAGTTGGACGCCCTATACTCAGATCAACAACTAAATCTGGTGATGTTGAAATCAAGGTTTAATCTTCTTATTTCTATGATTCAAATTTTATGAATTTTATTTTGTATTTAGATTATTTTAAAATCGCTTAAAATAGCTAAAAAGATTTATTTTTAAATGATTATAAAATAAAACTTTTTTCATAACCATAACTATGATTGGTATCAACGAAAAATGATTAAACTTTTGTATTAAATTATTTCTTCAATCTTTCATTCTACTCACTAGTAATTTAGCTTGACATACAAGATGTTAAATTATCATTTATTTATTGTTTTATCTGAATTTTATCTAAGAAATCTAACAGCAAGAACTTAAGTATATCCTGAAAGATTTTATCACTAGCCTTTTCTGTCCTTTTCATGTTTACACTTTTCCCACGCATCTGGGACTCTCTTCCAACCATTTTGTTGGTGTTGCCCTTGTACCCAAACGACAGTGATTGGAGGCGATGCGTCCTCATATTGTCCTCCTTGTAGATATTCTCTGATGGTTTACTCACAAGAGGTTGACTTCAGAGACTGTTGCAATCCTTTTTCTTCACACATTCTTCTACGGAAGCAGCTATAAACCCATCTTTCTAGTTTAGAGGTCTTGAAACCACTTGAGGCATTCCAAGAGTGGTTTATAAACAAACTTGAAAATAAATTTTAATTTTTTTCTAAATCATTTATTTCGTTGAAATTTGTGTTTCAGGATTTAATGGTTGGTGATGATGCAAGTAAGCTCCGTTCTCAGTTAGAAGTAAATTATCCAATCGAAAACGGAATTGTTCGAAATTGGGAAGACATGGAGCATCTTTGGGATTATACCTTTGGTCCTGAGAAGCTGAATATCGATCCAAGGTACAAATTGATGTTTCTAAGTTTAAAATTCTTGTTGAAGTCACTAGATAGAGTTTATGAAGTTCTATTAAATGTTTGTAAACTTTTAATGAGTTTTTAGAAATTGTTTTTTTCAAATTTTACATAACTTCATCATGAGTTTGAAATTGGAAATTGTTCTTTGATGCAAATATCATTTTTATTTTATGAAAAACTGAAAACTTTACAAATTAGAACTTTTAAATGTTTATTTTTCTTTTATTCTTCTTACAAAAGTTCGATTTATTTTCATTTATTCTAAATTGTTTATTTAAAAATGATTAATAATAAACTAAGTTTTAAGTTTATGATTAACCCAGTCAAGTTAATTTTATCATTTTGCTTTTAGTTTTCATCTCAACTAACATTTAAAACATTTCTAGAAATTCAAAAGTGCTTCTTACTGAGCCACCTATGAACCCAATGAAAAACCGTCAAAAAATTATGGAAGTGAGAAAATTAATCTTCTGATCTTCAAACTTCTTCAAACTTTTATCTTTTATTTTAGCGAATGTTCGAAAAATATGAATTCCACGGTTGTTATATGGCTGTTCAAGCTGTCCTTACTCTTTATGCTCAAGGTAATTTGTTGCTCATAAAATATTGTTTAAAATCGAAAAGAATTTCTATCAACTTTTCTTTGAACTCCTAATAATTCTTTGGTTGTTTCTAGGATTGTTAACTGGTATGGTGGTTGATATCGGAGATGGAGTCTGTCATATATGTCCTGTTTATGAAGGCTTCTCACTTCCTCATTTAACCAGGCGTCTTGATGTTGCTGGACGAGATATTACTCGCTATTTGATCAAGGTATTTGTGATTTGTTTAAACTTGAAATGGTTTTTATTGAAATATTTCACATGTGACTAATTATTACATTTTAAGAAATGGTTTGATAAAAACTGAAGTACTTTTCTCATCTTATATCTCATATTTTTCTCAACTTTCTTTTAACAGCTTCTTTTGCTTCGTGGATACGTCTTCAATCAATCGGCAGATTTTGAAACTGTCAGAATGATGAAAGAGAAATTATGTTATGTGGCGTAAGTGATTAATCAACTAACAACTAAATGTTTCATGTTTAGTTTGCAAAAATTTTTGTTTCAATAAGTAACTAAAAGTAACTTTATAAAAGCAAATGAGATGTTAGTATCGACTCTACGCCAAGTTTCTTAAAAAACTGGAATTTTATGATTATCAGTTTTATGTTTATATTATATAAATTTATAATATTTATCATAACTTGTATAAAATTAAAAAACCAACTTTAAATTTTGAAATCATCTCTGAACTTTATTTAAAATCAACAATTTAGTTGAATTGGTTTTCTATTTACTGAAAATACCCTTTTAATAAATTTGTAGTTATGATACTGAGCAAGAACAGAAGTTATCCCAAGAAACAACGAGCTTAGTTGAATCATACAAGGTAAGATTAGCTTCTTCAACATCTTCTTAACCTATATCTCCCAGCTCCCTGATGGTCGAATCATTAAAGTAGCTGGAGAACGCTTCGAAGCTCCCGAAGCTCTTTTCCAACCTCACCTGATCAACATCGAGTCCGTTGGTGTAGCAGAACTTCTTTTCAACACCATCCAAGCAGCAGATATCGATATTCGGTTTGTTTCTAAATACTCAAGCTTTCAACATCACTGAAAGTTTATCTGCTTCAGGAGTGAGTTCTACAAACACATCGTTCTTTCTGGTGGTACAACCATGTTTCCTGGTCTGCCTTCAAGAATGGAACGAGAAATCAAACAACTTTATCTGACAAAAGTCTTGAAAGGCGACCACACCAAGTTTTCGGTATGTTTGTCGAGTTGATGGAAATGTGATTTTTAAAATAAGATCTTTTCTATTTTCAAACTGCTTCTGATATTTCGATAAAGTCTTTGGTTAACTTCTGCAAACTTTAAATAATTTTTTATCTTAATTTGATAGAATTTCAAATATATCAATGATATATTAAGAGATGAAAAATTATTTCCAAAACTTTTTTTTTATTTCTAAATTTTAGCTTATTTCTAGAAAGTTTTTTTTTCTTCATTTTTTATAAAATAATTTATTTGAATTACTTTTAAAACCCTTAACTCAAAATCTGAGTCAATATTTGTAAAACTCTGATTTTCTTCACATTTTATTTGATAAATCTTCAACTGGATACTTACATCTAAACTTTTAAGATTCTTTATTCCAAAGACAAGTTTTTATTTTCACAATGACTATTAAATTAGAAAATAATTTAGCATGACTATCTACAAATACACAATCATTCACAATTAAATAACTAAATTAAACAAACTTTTTTTAAATTTTTTCTTTTTATTTCTTTTTATATTATCCTCATCATAAATTGGACATTTACAGAATATGGTGAGAACGCTTGTTCAAAGTTTCGTTTGCACGTGTTGTTTTCATTTGGTGTCAACACTAATACTATTGCATGCATACATTTTTATCTAACCATTTACTTAGCTTCTAGGATAGTTGTTTCATTTCATTTGTAGCATGATGGTTGGTGGTTTTGGTGAAGTTTGTTTAAAAGACAAACATTTACTTAAAGATTTTCTAAATGTAGCTTGTTGTGGATAGATCTAATCTGTATTTTGAATAAAAATGTTTTCTTGAATGTTACTAATCTAAATCAAAATAGTCTTTTGGTCGATGTCGCGGAAGTTAGCTCTAAAATATTTCCCTATAAACCTTTTTTTTTAATTTAATTTTATTAAAACAGAAATTCAAGATTCGAATCGAAGATCCTCCTCGTAGAAAGCATATGGTTTTCCTGGGAGGAGCAGTTCTTGCTGATATTATGAAAGATAAAGAAAACTTCTGGATGACAAGAGCTGAATATGAAGAATGTGGTTTGAAAGTTCTTGAAAAGCTCGGAATGAAAGTTGGTTAGCTGCTTGCTTCCTCATACAATTGAGAAATTTAAGCAGCAGTTAGTGATGATGAAATTGGGAACATGCAATTAATCTTCTTCTACATCAACTGCTTTCTTCTTTACTTTTCAACTAGATTTAGATTTAGTTTGACTTTCTTTATCGTTATTTTTAAGACTCTATAAAATTTCTACAAAATAATTTGTCGTTTATCTTTTCTATCGGCGGCGGCGGCGACGATTTCTTCTATCACATTGTTATTCTCTTTCATAAATTAGGAAAAATAATTGCCAAGCCAGTCACCGAGTTGAAGTGTCTTCTGCTCTACATCTTTCACTCTTATATCTACCATCTTGTAGTTTCATTTATCTCCACGAATCTCTGTAAGTTTATTCAGTAATCACCAAAGAACCAGATATCTGGTTTTTTTGAAACATTCCATTCAATAGATTAGTAATCCAAAGTCAATTAGCAATCTTATATGAATTTCAATTAGAAAAGCAGCTGACTACTTCAACTTGCTTCCTTATCAACACTTGCTTTATGTTTCATTCAAATTGTATCATTAACAGCTAAATCTGTAAATTCGAAACCTATTTTCCGACTTATTGCGTTGAACCTTTTTATAATATGCAAGTATGATGAAATATCAACAAAATCTTTCTCACCCTCTATATGAGTTGATTAGTTAGCCTGCTGAAGATATCTACAAAACTTTTCTATCCTATCTATATGGTGATTTTTTTTTTTTACTTTGACATACATAAAGCCCATCAAATTTAAGGGTATATATAATGATATTGTAATCATGCAGTTTTCTACTTTTTATTTTTACCAGTTTAGTCTTCATCAAATTGATATTCAATTTGTTCTTGTAGACCCTAATAGTTATTGGCTAATTAACAGTTTGGGTGACAACATCGACAACACATTACTCTTAATTACTTTATAATAAAACTAAACGGAAACTTTTTGCAGTTTTACTCATATAAAGTTGAATGCTCTTTTGGAAATAGAATAATGCTGTGATTTGTAAACCAGCCACCCTTGCTTCATTCTAACGACCATTAAACAAAATTCTAGCACCTTGACCTGTAAAAACTCCTCAGACAATTAATACTCGATGATTTGTTTTAAAGAAAACCTTAAGATTGGTGGTCGATGGCAGGTTGTCTGCTATTAGAAGTCAGTTACCCGGAAGTTAATTAGTTTCAGCTTCTTTCATTTATTTAGAAACAGATATAAAACTTTTTGAAAAAATTTGTAAAGAGTTTTAACTGTTCTCTCTGAGAGGCAGGATATTTAGGTTGATTGTAACTGAATTTATTGATAAATTATAATATCATTTAACAAACTTGTTTCTTTTAATTATGTTTTTATATTTGCTCAACAGTTTGAATATCAGAAATAAAAACACTAGAAGGTATTGAAGTAATTATAAAAATATTTAATTAATTAAGCAACAAATAAAAGCTTGATTAATTCAAATTTTCTGACATGTTAATGATACATGTTGAACAACTTATTTTAAATAAATGTTATAAAATTAGTTTACTGAAATGTATTTGTTTAATTACTTTTGAAAATTTTATTTTCAAATATTTCTAATTTCAAGAAAGAATGAAGCATTTCAAGAAATATTTATAATTTAGGCTATTAGTCATAACTTCATTTTGCTAAAATCAGTGTGTAAGTATTTTCTAATTTCTTAACTACGTTAGAATCGTTTTATTTATCATAAATTTTAGTTTACTAAACTTGTAAACAATTTTTTATACAATTTAAAAAGTTATTCTATTTCGAGATAAACAAAATTTATAATCTAGAAAACAGAATTTATTTTTGCTGAAACTACTGTAGTAGGTAACCATATGTGATAAATTTCCAAAAAAGCATAAAATCAAAGAAGTTAAGAGTCTTTCAAACACTTTTGATCTCCAAACGCAAAACAAGCTCTTCTTTGCTTAGTTTCAATGATTTATGAGTTATATGGAATCAGATCATCAAACCAACATTTACACAAGTGAAAGAGCGTCGCTGATTGTAAAGATAAAAATTCTTTAAGATTCCATTATTAAATATGCAAACAGCGCAAATAAAAACGTAATAACACTACTTTTCATTTACAACACATTTTCAATGCACTTGCGTGTGTAGGCTTAGTACAAATGATTTCTACATATCTGGTAAAAACTTCTTTGTCATTCTGTTCAAATGTATCAACTTACTTTGAATGAATTAAAAATAGAAACCTGTAAGACTGTTATGAAATTTCGTATCTAGTTTTATCATCTTATATAATTCTGATTCATTGTTACTTTTATATTTTATCTATTTACAACAGTTGAAACTATAATCGTTTATTTAATAATATTTATTTAACAAAAAACAGTTTATCCTTTTTTTATTCAATAATTCTTTTTTATATTTTATTGCGACAAAGATTTTTTTTTGATAAACTCAATGAAATTAAACCTGCAAGATTTTGATTCAAACTTTTTTCTGCCTTATTAACTAAAAAAGAACAATATATCGCTAGTAAGCACATAGATTTCATAAATCAGTTATTTTAAGACTTAATGATTATCTTTTGTTTTAGGAGCAATCTTTTTAATAGTTTACCATCTCATAACTCGAACATTTACTATAAACTATTTGAGAAACGTTTTCTTACAGATCTTTTACTTTCCAAGTTGAAGAAACAATCTTCTAAACGGTCGTTAATGATTATCTATTCTTCCTCAGATAGCTTTCAGGTAACTTGTGGTGTGGTTCATAAGCTTGCTTATGTGTGTTTATCTGCCTACTACTCGTGTTGTTTCTATTCTTTGAGACATTTTTTGCTGTCATACAAATCTTGAACACATTTTTAACAAATGTTACTCAAGTAGTCTCCATGATTTAGTTTTATTTGAAAATAGAAAAGTTTTTAGATCGTAATTTTTGCTACATTATTTAATTTCATTAAAAGAATTATATTCTAGTTATAAAACAATAGATAGTTAAGTTAGTATAGAGAGAAGTTAGATCAGATATAGATCATATATATTTGTATAAGTTATAAAACAGAAAAATATTTCGAAACTAATTTAAATATTTTACCTTTTTAACTAAACAAAATAACTTATATTTTATTTTCAAACATTTTATGTTCTGCAAGCACTTTAAACTACAAAGAACTAATATTAGTATAATTAATAATAATAATTAAATTATTAATTAAATAATAATTTACCCAGATTAAATATACAAACTATTTAATATGCACAAAATGTTAATAGACAAAAATGATCTTAAAAAAATAAAAAGATTGTTTAAATGAAAAATTTTATAATTAAAAGTTAGTAACTATCGAGGAAAATTTACATTCTTAAAATTTTTCAAAAACTAATAAGTATAATAGATTTGTTAAAAGATATCAATGTCAAACTTAATACAACTTAATTTGTGTTTTGAAATCATTTTTATTCATAATAATCGCTTAATTTCATGTTTTATTTGATTGTATAGTTTAGTTTCTTCTATATAAAGCATTTTATGGTATGTCATTTCCAATTAAAATAACTCTTATACATGGTTAGCAGTCTTCTTTCAATTTTGCATGAATTTTGTGATCATATCAAAAAGCGAAAAAACAGTAAGAAAATATAACCAATTAAAGAAATATATAAGTGCGATATTTTTGATTAAATCAGAAGTTTTTTTTGGTATTTGAATTTTTCAACAAAGAATTTGTTTAATGTTAACAAAGTTAAATTTAAATTTTGTTAAAATTCAAATCTCTACACTCATGATAAATTTCAAGATGATTTTTTTAGACTTTATGATTTAGCAGACTTGGTACACCTTTCTGATCAAACATTTCTTTTTTATAGCGTTTCACCAGATCTTTTACTACTTTTTTTCTTTCATCTGTTCCCTTCGATTCTTCATGCTTGATATCATCACATTTAATTTTCGAGTAAACATAGGAAGGTCTTGGGATAAGATTAAATGGAGATGGTATTGAAGCTTCACAAATATATCTCATCCATAGTTTAGTCCGATAAAACCTCCAGGTTTCTTCGCTATTTTTACTGATATTCTCAAATGATAACGACATCATTGCTATTAACATATTAATCAGGACAATAGCTGCCACAATTTGGTAAATAACTAGCATCATGTGACCAACAAAAGCAGTGCTAGTATGATTTCCTGTTATGTTTTTATCAACTTCAACAGGTTCAAACAACGCCCAAAACAAGGTAGTTATCGATTGTGGTATTGTTTGAAACAAAATTGCTGCTGTTGATTTGCAGGTATCAGTTAGATTTTCCCCACAAATAAACTCCTGGCCTTGTTGGGTTCCATAAAAAGAAAATATTTCAGTAAGACCCATTGAAAATGCAATCAGAATAAGCAGAAAAATTGCAAGAAATTGAGCAATATTGATACTCATACGACTTAATGAAACTTGGAGGGGACCCAGGGTGCGATCTGCTCGTAATAAACCGAGGACTCGTGAGAACACAAACACATAAGCATAAGCTGATAGAATTTTTGCTATTAATCGAGGTTCAGTATTTCCCCAATCTTTTGTTGTTAGTTTTGGTTCATCATTGTGATGTAAAGAGTAATCTAGAATTCTAAAAATCAAAATATTTCATAACATTACAAAATATTAAAATACGAGATTTCCAGAAGAGTATTACACACCTGTAAACTATTGAAGCTGTAAAAAGACTTAAATAAGCAACATCAATAAAATTCCAACAATCTGCAAAATAACTTTTAAATCCTCTCCAAAGAAACTCTTTAATTTCTTGAAGCCATTTTCCCATCACCCAAAAAACAATCATTACTTCATAAAGATTTGGGGCCATGCCTAAGAACAAGTTTCAAAGTTTACATGTATTTTATTATCATTTATATCAATTGATATAATTAACTTAGAAATAAAGTTTAAGAGTGAACGCACCTAAATATGTGTTATTATTTATTCCAAATTGCAAATTAGCAATAAGTACTGAAACAAACGTTAAATCTGAAATGACGTTGCAGTGAAAAGAAATTTCCGGGTAAGTAATCCATGCTGGTAACACATTTAAGTTTAAAGCTTACACAATAATTGAAAAAAAAACAGTTTATGATGCTAACTCTACTATTAGTTATTTCAAATTTAGTTTGACAAAAATATTCATCAATAAAGTTGTATGATTAGAACAAAACAATTTTGTACTAACTTCCTAATTTCGACTTTGGACTAATTATATGAAGTATTGAGAGCAATGGAAAGAGTAATCCAATAAGCATCTTAAGGAAGCAGTCAAATATAGGATAGTTTGAATGAAGAAAAGGTGTGTTGCAATATTTCATGTATTCAACAGCAAACTTTCAATGAAAGGAACACTTAAAAACTAGCAGAGGCTATAAGAGTTTATTTTGTAAATTTGTATAAATATTATTTTTTTAAATATCACTCTTTAATCTTTAATAATTGAACTTAGCTGGTTTCTTACAAAAAAACAAGTTTTATGTTTATAAGAAACAATTTCTTTAATTACTTGAGTATTTTTATGAGCAATAAACTTCATGAGTCTATTTTCGCTGGCTTCATCAATCAATCTTCCTTTTTTGATATGCTTTTTATAAAATATATTTCCATCATCTTCGTATTGAAACAAGGACTCAAGCTCTGTAGAAACTCTTACCTGCTCATATAGAATCTTTGTTAGATTAAATCAAGATTGAGAAATCAAGCTCAAACCCTGTCAAGTAAATCGCACATGTATATTTCCACTTGTACTTGTAACTCCTTATATCTTTGTGTAAACATCACTTCATAGTTTTGTTCAAATCTCAAATCATTTATAACTTCCATACATTTTTCAAACGGATCAGCATTATCTATCTGAGATAGATTATAAAACTATATAATCATTACCTACATGGTTCATCATTACTTCGAATAATAGAGTGATATAAGCTGGACTACATCTAGTTTCAAGTAACCATCTGCGCTTGAGGGCATCTTCCAAGGGTTGGACTTTATCAAATCGTTTCTTACGAAATTCATTGTCGAATGAGATTGACTAAAATATATTTTCATAAATTCACTTCATCAGATTTGATTCAAAAGTTTACAATTTTAAAACTTCAAACAAAAGTAACTTCAAAATCTTACTTTAGTAGGAAACTTTAAAATAAATTAAATATCTTAACTATATTCTAAGTAAAATTTTCATGCCTTTTTTATGTTATTAATATACTTTGATTAAAAAATGATATGTTTACAATAGTAAATTATTACAAATACTTACATTCGGTAATATTTCACTTAAAAATTTTAGTATCAAATATTTATTTTTCATTGCTGTAAATTGAAAAGGGGTAATTCCCATAGGTAAAATTGAATTCGGTCTTGGTATTTGACTTGCAATATTATAATCATGTTTCATAATCAGTTGAATCATACTCAAGTCGTTGCATTCAATAGAATAAAAAAAGCTATCTCCAATTAAAACCTAAAATAATACTCAGTTTATGATCTAAGTTTTGTCAAAAACATTAATATAGAATGATTTAAGTAAAAAAACTTTAAAAAATTTTAAACTAAAATTTTATGTAGAACCAAATAGTCAAATATTTTTTGTAAGACGAATGTTTTCATGGTAGCTTATTAAGATACTAAATTAATCTATGAGATGTCACTTTGAGGAAGTACAGTTAAGTTAAAATAATATTACACCTAGTATCGACATACATTTTGCTATATATCAAAGTTGAATAAAAGAAAAACCAGTTTTTAATTTGATTTACTAATTATAAGGCAGCAGTTCAAACAAAATGTTTTGCTACTAAATACAACCTTGTTTTTAAGCAACAATCCACACATTTGTAAATCTTTATTCTTAATACTAATCTGAAGAGCCGATTTTCCAATTGGGTCACAATAATCCTTATCAAAATTGATTATGCTTTTATAAATCTTCTCTGCTTTGAATAATGCATCAACTAATAAAATATCACCGTCTTTAACTTTTTCAAGGTACCATTCATTGATAACACTATTAAACATAAGCATATAACTTCTATTGATTCTGTTTTTTAACTTAATAAAGCTCACATGCTTTGATCGAATAAAGCTTTTCTAACAATTTGTCCAGAAAGAATTGTTTTATTAAGATGTTTAGTTTTTTGTCTTTTTTTTTTTCTGCTTATCCAACCTATAAAGTTGAACAGAGAAATAAAAATAATTTAATAAAACACAATTATTATTTATCAGTATCGATAGATAAATTGATATCATAGGAAAATACCAAGCAATATCAGGAAGGTGTTTTAAAATCAACTTACTATTCGGGTCTTCTGTTTGCTCCGCATAAGATTCAGTGTCTTTCAGAAAATCAACCTTGAAAGATTTAATTGTACCAAAATCTAGAATGATTGTAATCTAATTTAGCTGTTATGCGAAACACGATGAATAGGTTTAAATGAAGGAATCAAGTTCAAGTTAAAGAAAATCTTACGGTCAAATGAGCATGAACTTGGCCTTGGTTTCTCATCGTTTTGAGCTTCTGAAAACAACCTTGGTTCACTATTTGATGATGAAATGTAAAATGTAGCTCTTTCTTTATTTAATGAAACAAATTTAGATTAAGGTATTAATGAAAAGTTGAAAATGATCAAATGTTATGATTATTGTCTGAAAGTTCATCAGTATTTAATAAAATTTATTTGTTGTTGTGCTTGTATATAATATTTAATTTGTTCACTGTTGTTCTTGGTGGCCGAAAGTGATGAGAAGACATGCAAGTGGACACATGAAAGCAGTTACTAAAATGCTACTTCTTAAAATTATTTGTGTAAAAAGTAAATTTTGTTATAAAAAATGCTAAAGTTGTACACAATGTTAAAAATCAAATTCTTTAAACTTTTTATTGAATTTTTAGTTCTATGACGACTTTTATAACCATTTTTTGGTGCAGCTCTGTAGGACACAGATTTGTCGTTGCTTGAACATGTTGCTCTCTCTTCCATCTCAGCTGTTTCAAAAACTACTTTATGAAGAAAAATATTAAAAATTTATAAGTAGAAAAAGTAAATACATTCTAAAAATTAGTATATTCTAATCAAGACAAATCTTATAAGTAAGTTTTGTTTTGTAGCTTTTGATAGAAAATATTTTAGATCAGATTAAATAATGAAGAAACAGAAAGATATTTACGTATCTGCAAAACAACAAACAAACAAAGTTAAAAGATAAACAAACTTTTTTTAAGTATTTTAATTAAAAATATTATTTCACATTTTGAATATTTTAATATATTTACATTTTCTCCGTAAGGTATAATCTGACTTACAAAAACTAAAAATGAGATATCAGCTTTGAAGCTATTATTTTGCTAAATTATTTTTTTCAAAAACATTACTAACGTATACTAAGTTAAATAAAATAATGTTAACATTTACTTCAAACGGTTTGATAATAATTAAAACTTCCTTAACTTATGAAAACAATCTACTCAACCTTCAGCCTATAATAGTTTCCGCTTTCAAACACAAGCAATGACGAAAACTCTAATAATATTAATATTTTCCCATTTCCTCAACATATAAGATGTTTTGTAATTTATCAGGGTCATCTTCTACTTGAATAAAGCTTGTCAGCGTTATTACAAACTTATCTAAGTAAATCTTTTTGGCATTTGATCAAAAGATGCACTAGCTATCACCTATAGCTTAGACGGCATCAATGATTAGAAATCATCACAGGTGAAGTCATGTTTTCCAAGCCCTAAGATTCATACAGAGTTAAAAACCTATACAAGAAAGCTGAGTCAAATAATAAGAAACATAAAAATTAAATTAAAACTCAAAAGCTACCATGAGTCTCTGAAGGCTCGAACTAAACAGCCTACCAAATTTCTACAATAAAAAACAACTGAAAGACAGTAGCCTCAAACATCTTCTCAATTATGAAATTCCAAGCAGAAACTTCTACAATCAACTCTAGATATCTCAATGCGTACTTCTTCAACATTCCCAAATCTAAAACAGATTGATACTAACATTTCTACTACCAATGCTATCAAGCCCACCTAGATTAATTTTTGTAACCTGCTGTCTTCGACGAAAAACATATAACTTGGGTCTCATTACTACAATTCCAACTGAACCTATCGTTCTTAAATCAACCTTGGCTATCTGATAAACTTTTGATCCCAATGATCTATTCCCTAGCTATTTTACTAGGTATGACCGCATTTAGTATTAAGTGTAAAGCTAGATTCTGCTGTGTTTGCACCCCTCTTGTAATTGTAAGCTATCAGAATTGTTATAGCTAGTACTAAGCCAAGTGATAATCTTTTTACTTGATAGAAGATTTTATTCTCCTTTATATAGATTGAACGATTATTCTATGTTTAGGTGGTGCAGCTCATTACAGCCTTCCTAATTTTTTAACTATTAAACTCAATAAGCTATTGAATCAATTCTTCAATTTGATGGATATATCATCGCTCTCACTCAAGATAACGTTTTAAATCTGTTACTCCGTTTCATCAAGAACTCAAAAGTTGCTTTACAGCTCAGTCAATTCTTACTTCTCTTCTACCTACAACTACTTTCTAATTTATTTTGTTTAAAATTAATCCGTTTATAAATGACACCAATTGTTATACAATCTATCTTAACTCCTATCCAGCTAACTTTGAAATGATTAAACCTATCTATCATCTTTCAACTGGAAGTAATGAGGGAATATCGCGACCCAATCGCATCAAAACTCCGCCTCACATTAAACGCCTGTTGAATGTAAAACATCTCTTATACAAAGAATTCAAATTTGTTAACTCCTATTAAACAAAATACAAGATTAAGTCTAAAGAAAATGAAACTTGAGTTGTTAAGTGGCGCGATTATAGAGAAAGTAAAACTTGCGATAGTGCTTCATCACGTAATCCAACCCGTTCATATATACCTTGTTGATAACGATTTGTACCTAATTGATCTTGAACCTACTCTTTTAATAGGGTTCATTAAAGGCAAGATCGTTTTCCAAAAGATACTAGAAATATTTTTCTTAAGGCCAAGAAATCAAATCTAGTTTTGACATTTTCGCTTCCATACACATCATCAAAGGCGAGTTGAATGATAAGATTTCTTTTTATTCTGTCAGGTGCTTTATTTCTTCTATGTTTCTAAAATGAACACTTTTAAAAGATGGTACAATTATCATTCCCACTTTCTTAGTGGACAGTATGGGATAAACATTCTTAAGGGAGCATCACAGAATTTGTGAAAAGGTCATATAACCATAAAATCAAGTGATTGAGATAAGTCCTAGGCACCACATATTGAAACTTTTTGTGGTGTTATGTTAATTGTGATATGACAGAATTAAATTGATACAAAAAATAAATTTGAAAGTTCTTAAACATGGGATCTTTTGTAAGAAGTCCTGTTAGGAGCTACCAGAACGACAATGAGTGATAAACTACCTACAAGGCTTCAACTCCAGCTTTAATTTCAGAGTTTTGCGTCTCCTAGAATTGTTGAATAAAACAAACTAGCAAGCTCCTTTTACTTGGGTTCCTTATGGACGTTTCTTTGTCGCAAATATGTGTCTACCTAGGCTCGGACCCGGGACCTTCTGCGTGCTAGGTGGGCGTGTTAACCGCTACACTACGGAAACGGACTGCCTATGAGCTAACACACTGCTTGTTATTGAGAAAGCACTTTTTGTCTACAATGTTTATTGATGACAGATGTTGCAGACCCTTTTGGTGATCTCCTTCTGGTACCAGCAAAAAATCAAATAAACTTAGTGGCTAAACTGAAACCTTTGCTGTGCTAAGAACAAATCTGAAATAATTGTTTCAAGGCTACAGGAAATAAAGATCTTGGCTTCTGGTGCTATAGTTTGTCAGACGAGCAATTACATTGCTTATTTTCTTTCTAAGAAAGATAGTTTTGTGTTTTACAAAAGTACTGCTAAACTTCTTGGTGTATTCAAGCCATTCTACATTTTTCTTTAAAATATCAGCGTTAACCAGTTTTAGCAGCTATCAATAAAATAGATAAGTTTTAGAACAATTATAACAACTAATAACCAATATTTTTATGTTTAAACTTAAACATTAACGTAAATTATGGAACGAGACGTTTTGTATGTCTAGTATTAATAAAGTTTATAAAAGAAAAATATTTTTTTGTAAAGGGGATTACCCGGACCTCAAAACAATATTGGCATGATTTTGATTAATTGTTAGTATTTTAACTAAATCTATTCTAATAATGTTTTCAAAAGTAATATTTAGTATTTGTTTACTTCTACTTGCCTATTATTGGCAGACTAGACTTAAGCAAGGACCTTTATATTATAGTGAAAAGACTTTAGAAGGTAAAACTGTACTAATAACAGGTTAGTCTGTTTATAATATCATAAAAATCACTGATAAATATGACCATAAGACTTATAATTAGATTTAATTTTATTATTTGAAATTATAAGTAAAGTTAAAATCATATTCTTCAA